>CM062807.1:891102086-891702086 GCA_031772625.1 Pinus tabuliformis | reverse complement strand
TCGATATGGTTGAGAATTTAATGGGTTTGATGGTTGGAATTATTGTTTCCAACAAGGTCTTCGGTCATGCTTCCCCTCTCCACTTTCGAGGGATTTAAGAAAGTTGAGGTTCGAGCTATGCCCCGATAATGGTTTCGCTTCAGCAAAGGCGGGAAACTTCATCGGCACCCTTAACACCTGTGAAATAATGGTGATAACGGTCACAAATCCTGTGTGAACTATGGAGAACATGACTGGGCCCAAGACCATGAATGACATGCTCCTCCTACCCAAAGGAGAAGTTATCATCATCAATGGTGCCCAGAAAGGCGTGGGTGGATGGGTGGAACATGGCCACCGCTTTAGTCTTCTCCCCTTTACTCTGCCATCCCAACACCGCTCTTGGCACTTAGTTTTTTGACGTAGCAAACACTAACATGCTAGAATGTACCACTCCTCTGCAAATGTGTTGACTGATGGAAGAGTTCTTGTTGGCAGCCCCAACGCCCACTTTGGCTACGTTTTCACTACAATGTCATTCCCAATAGAAACATACAAATTCGAACAGAAGCATACAAATTCCATCTTACATAAAC
Source organism: Pinus tabuliformis (assembly GCA_031772625.1). Taxonomy (NCBI): domain Eukaryota; kingdom Viridiplantae; phylum Streptophyta; class Pinopsida; order Pinales; family Pinaceae; genus Pinus; species Pinus tabuliformis. The sequence continues at coordinate 891,701,511 of CM062807.1, read as the reverse complement.
ATACAATTTCACATTATCATACATTTTATGTTTGGTTTGGAATAGAGTCAAATAATTTTTCAAAAGTTAAATTATTGAATAATTAATGAAAAAAATCAAATTCTTTTTATTTAATTTAGAGAGATTTTTCGGCAAAAATCACATGGAATACCAGACGCGTTTCGAACCAACAAGTGTGGTTCATTGTCCTGATGATGAACCACACTTGTTGGCTCGAAACGCGTCTGGTATTCCATGTGATTTTCGCCGAAAAATCTCTCTAAATTGATATGGATCACAGAAGCCTAAACTCTTTTTATTTAACTTAAATAAATATATCTATCATAAATATTTACAAATCATTAATTTATAAATTAAAAATATAAGATATATCAATATTATGTTTTACAAAGGTCCGTTCTCTCGTTAACATATTGTGTAGCTTTTCGATATATCTCATAATCCCTAGCCTATTTAAGCTAAGGAATTTCATTAAAAACTTTTAAATATTTTTGGTATATCTCATAATCCCTAGCCTATTTATACATCATAAGCTGTAAGTTAATATATATCACAATCCTTAGCCTATTTATACTAACAAATTTCATTAAAAACTTATAAATCATAACCGATACTTTAATATATATCACTCTGAATTTCATAAAAAACTTGCCATCTAATTTATGCTCCAAAATTTCATTGCAATAGGCACTATTCTCCCTATGCCGAACTTTGAATCAGTGTACTATTCAACGAACCGAACCGAACCACCAAATTTTCGAATTTTTTCGACCAGTACAACAGAATTTGGTAACTATGATCTGGAGTCGACCTGCCAGTTTTTTGTGATGGTATAATGTGTCTTATTGAAATCCATTAGCAGCCCAGCTTCTTATTTACAGCAATCAATATTGGGCTAATGAGTGAGGTTGTATAGTTCCATCCTTACCTTGTTTCACCTTGTTTTTTATTAATGAGCGGAGATTGTATAGGCTTGTTTCTAATAAATGAGCGGAGATTGTATATGCTCAACATTTTTTAGAATTAAGCAAGTACATAGGAGATTTATAGGTTTGTTTATAATAAATGAGTATAGCGCGCATTAATAAGTATGGGTAAATATGTATAACCCTTATTTGTGGCTCTTTCAAAAGTTTTCCACATCAAAAATGTTTTCATATTCTAAAAGACTCATGAACTATTTCACATATATTTTTTACTCAATTCCAATTAATTTTTACTCCACTTTATTTAAATGGTCTTTTTTTTTTCGTTTTTGTTTTTTTCATATAATTAATTGATTAAAACTAACCTATGGCTAATGCACAGAGTTGTATATTCCCACTAAATTTAAGTAAATACATTATCCAATCTTAATCATATATCTCATGTTAAAGTATCAATAACATCATAAATATTGGTTACCATCCAAGATAATGCTAAATATAAAATTGATATACAATTTTTAAATTAAAATTAAAAAATATATATATTATTTTCATATTAAAAATAAAATATTTTAATAATTAAAAGTAAAACACCTCTTATTTGATAAATATATATAGTTTAAGTAACATATGATTTCACAATTTTTTAATATAAAATTATAATAAAATATTATTCATAAAAAATATTTTAATCTCTCTTTCAAATTATAATATATAAAAATTAATTAATAATAAAAACATTTATTTTATAAATAGATTTCTTTAACATGAACTAAATGATTTTATTATTATTTGATTTTAAAGTTTTGTTATCCATAATGATTTTGATATTGTCTTTTTATTAACCATCTAATGTGGTTCATCCTTAGGACAAAGGTGAAAAAGTCAATCAGTCAGAATGTTTAAAGCGTATCCATTTCAAGAATTAGTTGTTTTAACATTTACAGTATTGTGTAATATTTAAAAGAATATAATCAGAAATGATATAAGTGTTCTCAAAATTTGAAAAGTATTTCTCATTTTTTGAAATAAATCTTTGAATGCATAAATGGATTTGAATGATTGGGATTGGATCATTATGTTATTTGCTATCCATCTTGCTTCTTTTAGAGTATAAAATTTCTATAAATCTTCTCACATGATCATTAGTTTGGTGAATAGGGTTCAAAACCTTGCAAAATCTTTGAGGCACCAAATAGAGTTACTTTTTTGCGGTAAAATTTTTCCAATTAAGCACTGCACCCCCTAGATATTTTACACACAAATACCTTTCCAACAACATAAGAGTCACCTCAATCTAAATTGCTATGAGAAATTTATGTCATCCAGAAGTTGACCTTCTTATTTTAACCACTTTGAGAAAATTCCATGTCAACCCAAATTATTCATAAAAGAAGGGTTAGCCACATGATCATGATGAAGAAGAATTTTGAACAATCCATATTGTAACTTTAGTTAACATTTGAAGGTGTCAAACTTAACCACTAGTTGGTTAATGGGTTGTGTTATAACCGAGCCACTAGGAGGAAAAGGGGTTCCACTCTATTAGAGTGCAATTTGTTACATAGATGAGAAGAGTAGTTGAGAGAGAGAGAATAAAGAGTTTATGTATTGTAGCAACCCATTGGTCATAGGTCTCACTCCTTTGTACTTGCATATGTTTCCATTCAATCAAAGTGAATGGAGTAAGCTAACCTTCCATATGGGTTTTCTCTCAAAAGGGTTTCCCAAGTCATATCTTGTGTTATTATGGTTTGTGAGTGGGTGTTAGATTTGTTTTATATTTTATGCATGATTACAATTTTCATGCATACATAATAAACAATAAAGAACAAATCCAAAAATCTAAGGACAAATTAATTTTCATAGTGTAGATTTCAGATCTAATTATATACTTTAGTAGAACTATTGTGATGAACTATTCAGTGGAATGTCCAAGGTAGTTTATGGCATATTGGTATTATAGTAGGTTTATTTAGGTATTTTGTAGGGAGTTATTTGGGATCAAAGATCAATTACATTGAGAATCATGAAAAGCCAGCCATAGCTAATGAATCTATTAATAACCCTGAAGATCCCACATAAGAGAGGTTTGCACAACTAGAACGAGAAGTCAAAAATATAAACCATAATGTGAACCTCCTCATAATGACATTGACCAATAATCTTTGGATATTCAAAGAAGATGGAGGTTCTAATGTGGAGGTCAAATCAAAGGGGGAATCGGGAGATTAATAAGAACTAAAGAGGGAAGCTAAGAAAGAACCCAAAAAGGAGAAACCTAGTTTGAGTGTTATGACCATTCACAATCCATGTTTAAGATGAAAGCAAAGGTCGACATCAAGTTATATCATGGTGGGATTAACGATTTAAAATTAAATCACTATCTGTAGAAATCATAAGTTTATTTTAGTGTTCAACATATAAAGGTAAAATAAAAAACTTTATTTGTGCATTCAAAACTAAAGGGCCATGCATTGACCTAGTGGGAAAGCTACAAAAATTACCTAAAGTTGGAAGGAGGTCCTTTAGTGACTAAGTGGGAGGATTGATCTTCCCAAGGGCAACTTGAAAACAAGTAGCTCTGAATGCATGGGCAAAGGATGTTGTAGACAAGAGTGAATGATCATGCATGCAATCAAAACTAATGCAAGAATAAGTCAAACAAATGAACAAAAAAGTTGGTGGGGCGAGTTGCCGCAACAACGACCATTAGTGCAAAAATAGTGTTATGCATGTGACACTTAAGAAAAACAATGAAAAACTTGAAAGGAGAAATTGCATAGTTCTGGAAGGAACTAGGAAACTTGTTGGAAAATGCATTAGACAGCAGCTAAGGAATGCTTCTGTGCAATTCCTGGACTAAGTGGCTTTGGCTGCCTCTCATTCTCTGCGCAATTTCCCAGCTAAAGACAAGATGTCAGATGGGTTTGTGAAATTTCTGAGCTGAAGATCACTACCGGGATGTTGTGCACAATTTCTTTGACGAAGGTTTTCTGTTGAACTATTCTCTGCATTTCTGGATAGTAGCGCTAAGTGTCAGGCTACTCTGTGCAATTCCTGAGACCAAGGTTGGATGCCTTCCAGGATTGCACAATTTTCGAAGACAGCGCAAGAATCGGATGTAAACTAAGTCACAGGGTCAGCATATGGTTGGTAAGTGAAACAAGTTAGTGAACATAAGCTGCAAAGTGAAATATAAACTTGAATAAAACACAAGTACCTCAGCAGTGCAAGACATGCTATTAATATTTTGAGAAGGGAGGCTCCAAAATAAAGTGAAGGAAAAATTCTATAGGGTGGTTGTATCCACTACAACACATATATTATATGGTTAAAACTGTATTAAAACAAAAATTGGGCTTTTAAACCATATTAAAGAAAAAATGGGAGTCAATGGGTTTTGAAGCCAAAATCTCTCCAACAACAATTAACTTAATATGACTATGCCAACCACACATTTTGTCCCTTTTTTAGTAGTTAGCTTTCGAACAAACCACATCAGTAATGATTGATGGTCGAAGTTTCAAACCTACTAATGAGGTTCATCTTAAGGACCAAGATAGATTCCTCATTAGTAGGTTCGAAACATTGAGAATTAATCATTGCTAATGTGATTTGTCCCAAAGCTAACTACAAAAATAAATATGGATCATGACAGTCTGAGATCAAACATTTTGTCTTATTCACCCTCACACTTTGTTATAAAATGTCATTAAAATGGTTCGAAGGTAATCATGGAGAATACATGAGAGACAAGTAGGCTAATGAAGATAAGAATCTTAAGAAGATTCTAGGAATATTATTAGAGCTTAGGTTATGAAATATTTCAAATAATATTCTCCATGAGAAATCTTTAAGATTCCCTTGGGGCAGAATTTTGAAGGTATCAGAAACATGTCAAGTTTATACTCATTTGAACATGTTTTTTGCAAGGAACATGATGGCATGATCAATTTCTTCATCTGAGTAGTTGAATTTCAGTCAACCCGCAGAAGATAATCTTTGAAGAATATTTGAGATTCTTGGGGAGACCAGATTTGAGCGAATTAGGAAGCGGTCAAGTTTACAGTCATATTTCACTTTTTTTCACAAGGAACACAATGGCATAGGTAGTTCCTTCATTCAAGTTGTTGGCATTATGATACAAGTGTTGTCCTTGATGGCAACTCACTCACAGGTCAATTCAATTTTGGTAAAAGGTAACTCACAATACAACAGTTATATTCAGAGGTAACAGGGAAGTGGTACAAAAGAACAAGAAGATGGAACTAAGGTCTACTGATCAGAATATAGAAGGTAAAGGAAAAGGATGATGAAAAGAAATTTAAGAAGTATATGCATGTTCACTTAGTCAAGACAGTGTATACACACTAGTCCACAGAACAAAAAGAGCGTATACATATACACGCACTCCCATAGGAAGAAAAGCGCGTACATGTTGGAAAACCAAGGTTTTGGTCTAGGGTATATGATCTGTGGTATTGACCCAAGGTATTTGGTATATGGTATTGAACCTAGGTATTTCGTCTAAGGTATTGTTCCTAAGTGGTTTTGGTCCAAGCTATTGACAAAGGATCTAAGTATATAAGGATGAGAAGATCAAGGGCTAAGCACGGAAGTAATGAATATCTTATGAAGTGTTATGTGCAAGTGTATGGGTCTCTAAGGAATACTTCTATCTGAAGTATATTTTATGTTGCAAGGGCTATGTTTGTGATTTGATTTGAAAGACTTTGTGCACCCTAAATTCAATATTGGATCAGGGTCATGAGACCTGAAATGACTTATTATTGAATGATCTGATATTGGGCTAGATCTGATTATGTACACCTATTTTATTCTTTAAATATCGTGATCTGGGTTTGCCTGAAGTCCGAAACTGCAACGAAGTTATGAAGTAAGTATTTTCATATCTGTACATTGGTTTGCTTTGGTGAAGGTGCGTATACACGATGATTCGACTCTTCCAAGTAGCGTATGCAAAGGAAAAGCTTGATGTTTAAGGACAACTGACCTATCAGATCAGTGGTGTTCTTTTACTATTATCTTTCAATGAGGTCTTATTATATCTGAATGTAAAATTGAATCTATAAGGAGTTTGATATTTGATAGATTGATTGTATAAGTGAGAAGAAGTGATCTCTATTGCTGCCTGTGTAAATCTCTATAATTTGACACTAGATTGCTGGTTGGTACAGACTTGATTCAAAATTTTATGTTTGTGGTAGCTTTGGCAGTATACATAGGTTTGACTAATGGAAGTAGCTTAAACATTCAGTTTGGGTTCAGTCAAGTAGCGTATACGGTGTGGTGCATGGTTTCTGAGGTTACAACTGGTCCTGAATGATGATGTAGGTTTCTGGGTTTAGCACAATGTTCTGGTGTCAGTGATCTAATTGTTCAAATTAATTGAATATTGGTTGATGTAGTTTAAGTTTAAAAGTTGTTGATGGGTCTAATATGAAAATTGGATGAAATGTGGCCTTCAGATTGTGGTGTTGTGTTCCAGGAGTATCCAGTCTGAAAATTCATGAAACGTGGTCCCTGGAGGAAGGAAGAAGGTCGTAGCCTTCAGTAGGTTGGTGCCTACATACTAGTAAAAAAATTGGCTAGTACAAGAGCTAGTGGGTTGCAGCTCCCTTCTAGTAAAAGCTAGAAAATGAGAGAAAGCTGTAGCCTTCTACGGGTGGGTGCCTGCGTACTGATATGAGTCTGCACCAGTACAAGATTGTAAACATATTTTCTTATTATTAAAATAAGACAGAGACGACGACAATAGGTGGTTTTCGCCCACATTGGGTTTCCACCTTAAATCTTGGTGTTCATGTGTGTTTCTTATGTGTGATGCTTTATTATGTTTTTACTACACTGTCTAATATGTTAGTGATGCACTGGTTTAAGATCAACACATGAGAAATTGTCTAAATCACAAGTTCTCTGGATATACGTTGGTTTCTCTAATCATAGTTGTGTGTACATGCTAGTTCACTTCACTGAAGTAGCGTATATAAATCTGTTTGGGAAATAAAATTATTGATCTGATAATACTTATTCAACCCCCCTCTCAGTATTATTTCCCCCAATTGGTATCAGAGCAGGTCCTTTAGAAGAATCTTGATCGCTTGAAGGTAGATATCTCAAGATGAACAATCACGAAGGCATGGGATCGATTAGACCACCAATCTTCAATGGGAGCAACTTAGTATATTGGAAAATAAGAACCAGAGCCTATCTACAATCACTTGGAACAGATGTTTGGGAAACTGTGGAAGGAGGATATCGATTTCCAATACAAATTCCTACAAATGCTACAGGTAAGAAGCTATACGAAACTAATGCCAAAGTTGTCAATACATTAATGGGAAGTTTGCCAGAATCAGAATTTTTCAAGGTCATGTAGCTTAAGACAACCAAAGAAATATGGGACAAAATCATTTAGATCTACAAAGGAGACTTTCAGGTAAAACGTGCTAAGCTTCAAACTCTTAGAATTCAGTATGAAACTCTTAAAATGCATAATGATGAGAGTGTAGCCAGTTACTTTTTATGTATGGACAAGATTGTTAATTATATGAAGAATCTGGGTGAAGAAAAAAAGGAAGTTACTTTAGTTGAGAAAATTTTGAGATCTTTGTCATTTAAATTTGAGTCAAAGGTATCTACCATAGAAGAAAAACAAGATATTTAGACTATCACTGTGACTCAACTTCATGGAATCATAACTGCCTTTGAAATGAGAAAAGGAGGTCCATCAAATATGAGAGAAGCCGCATTTAAAGCATCAACAAAGGGAAAAGAGAAGGAAGAGAACAATGAATCAGACACATTTCTGAAGAAGAAGATGAGATAAATTTTGTCAAGAAGCTTCAACAATGTTCTGGAAGGTTCATAGGTAAGTTACCTTTCAAATGCTTTGCTTGTGGTAGATTCGGTCATTATGCTACCAAATGTCCTAATAAAGATAAATATAAAAAAGGGAAGGAATATGCAAAAGGAAATAGGAAACAAGTTGTGAATAGAAGGCGTTACTATACACATGAAGATAGTGATGGTTTATCTCATAGTGATGAAGATGAAACTGAACAAGATTATATACTTATCATGGCTTATGACAATGATGATTTTTTGGATGCATTAGAAGAGGAAGACTTTATTGAAGAAATCACTAAACTCAAAATTTGTTTAGAAGAAAAGAATATGATCATAGATACTTTGACACAACAACTTGCTGAAAGAGCAAAAAACAATGAAAATATAGAATGTGAAATTGTGGATCTAAGAAAAGATCTTGAGAAAGACAAAATATCTCAATCTTAGATTTTCTAAAGGATCAAAAAATTTAAATGAAATTATCAAATTTCAGTGTTCTCCTCTAATAAAGACAGATCTTGGATATACTGAAGAACCATCTCAATCACAGAAACCATCAACCTCCACCAGAAGCTATCTTGATGCAACAAAGACCAGTGAACAGTATGTCAATTGTCAGCAAAGGCCTAAAACTAATTATCAGGTAAATCATACTCAATTTACTCCAAGGATGAATATCAATAGAAGCCGCAACCAATAGGTAAACAATGTCAAAAGATTCGATGGTCGCAGAAACTTCTTTAATGGGAAATGTTTTTCATGTCATAACTTTGGGCACAAGGCTGCTCAATGCGTTGCTTACAAAACCATCATGACTAGAGAAGCACAAAATCAAAGAAGTGTAACAAGAATCAAGAAAAGTTCCTATAATAACTTTTCTCCTCTTGAAAATGAAATAGAATGCTCGATTTGTAACAACTTTGGTCATGAAGAATTTGAATGTAGGAGCAAATTTCGGCCAACACTTAAAAAGAGGGAAATGCCATCAAATCCCAAGATATGGAAAAGGAAGGAATCTCAATAATAAAGATTTAGTATAGCCTTGTATGCAGAAGGACAAGAAAATTAGTGGTACATTGACAGTGGATGCTCCAAACACATGACAGGTGATAAAGAGAAACTTCGCTCATATAATGCTTTAGAAAAAGAAAATAATGTCTCATTTGGAAATGACACTCCAGTTGTCATTAAAGGTAAAGGTTCTTTTTTTTTTGAAAGAAAAGGTTAAAGATGGAAATGTTATGTATGTAGATGGTTTAAGGCATAACCTATTGAGTGTTAGTCAAATGTGTGATCAAGGAAATGAAGTGATGTTTCGATCAAACGGATGTGTTGTTCATGAGCTTGATACAAGAAAGACCGTGATCGAAGGTACAAGAACTATAAATAAATTATACATACTAAAAGGAGGAAAACAACAATGCTATCTATGCAAAATAGATTAAAACTGGTTGTGGCATAGAAGATTGGGACATCTAAGATTTTCTCAAATAAGAAAAGCATGCAGGCTCAAGGCAGTTTGTGATTTTCTAGATATCAACATCCCAGAAAATAACACATGAAAACCATGTCAAATCGGTAATAAAACCAGAGTTCACTTCATCGAAAAGGAATGGTCAGCAAGTAAGCCTCTTGAACTTATCCATATAGATTTATGTGGACCAACAAGGAAAAAGTCACCTCATGGAGAAGAATACTTTATTTTGTTTATTGATGATTTTTCCAAAATGTGTTGGATAGGTCTTCTAAAGCATAAATATGAAGCATTTGAAAAGTTTAAAGCCTTCAAAGATTTGGTTGAAAATGAATCATATCGAAAAATCAAATGTCTCAGATCTGATCGAGGAGGAGAATTCATATTGGATGAATTCTTTGACTTTTGCGAGCAACATGGAATAAAAAGGCAATTCTCCACCACAAGAACTCCTCAGCAAAATGGTGTAGTAGAAAGGATGAACAAAACAACTCAACAAATGGCTCGAGCTATGATGGATGAATCTGGAACTCCTGCAACCTTCTGGGGTGAAGTTGCATTTGCTTCCGTGACTATTCTCAACAAAGAAAATGTTCAGGTAAATAGCACTCAAACTCCACATGAACTTTGGTATGGTAAGCCTCCTATTGTAAAACACTTTAAAGTTTTTAGAACCAAATGTTTTATCAAAAGGACTGATGAAAAACTTGGTATGTTTGAACCCAGAGCAGATGAAGGTATTCTTCTTGGTTATTCTTCCAGGAGTAAAGGATACAAATGTTATAATAAAAGACTTTGGAAAATTGTTGAAAGCATTGATGTTGTAGTTGATGAAGCATGCATAAATATAGAATAGATGAAATCAACAGAGGAATGTGACAATGAGGAAGATGGGGATTACTTTCCCGCATCAAATCAAAATGATATTGAAGAAGAAACCAATGAAGCACTAGAAGAAGATACATCAGATAGGGAAAAGACTCCATCCAGGTATGTTCAGAAAAATCATCCAAAATCTCAAATTATAGGAGAAAAAGGATCTGGAGTACAGACAAGAAGAACTCTTACAGGAACCTCAGGTTATCTAGCATTACTATCCTCCACAAAACCTCACAATGTAAATGAAGCCTGCAAAGATGAATGTTGGGTCAAGGCCATGGATGAAGAATTAAATGAAATTGAAAAGAATGATACTTGGGAGTTAGTTCCTAGACCTCATGATAAAAATATTATAGGAACAAAATGGATATTTAAGAATAATATGAATGAAAATGGAGAAGTTATTAGAAACAAGGCAAGATGTGTTTGCAAAGGGTATGCCCAATAAGAAGGTATAGATTTTGAAGAAGCTTTTTCACCTGTTGCTAGACTTGAAGCCATAAGGATGTTTCTTGCTCTTTCTAGTTTCCAAAAATTCAAATATATCAAATGGATGTAAAATCAGCCTTTCTTAATGGAGATTTATAAGAAGGAGTTTATATTGAACAACTAGAAGGATTCATTCTTGGAAATGATGCAAATTTTTGTATGTAGAATCAAAAATGCTCTTTATGTTCTGAAATAGGCTCCAAGGCTTGGTATTACCGCCTTTACAAATATCTACAACAAAAAGGCTTTACAAAAGATTATGCAAATAGCACTTTATACACAAAAATTGAAAATGATAAATTGCTAATTATTTTTGTTTATGTTGATGATATCATTTTTGGTAGCAATGAAGAATCCATGAGTCAGAATTTTGCTTCAGTAATGCAGCAAGAATTTGAAATGTCCTTACTTGGTGAACTTACTTATTTTCTTGGTCTACAAGTTTAGCAAACAAAAGATGGTATCTTTATCTCACAAACCAAATATCTCAAGCAGATCTTGAAAAAGTACGGAATGGAAGATTCTAAACCAGTATGTACTCCAATGGTAACAGGATGCAGTCTCAGCTCTAATGATGAATCACCAGTTGTAAACCAACCAACTTACAGATCTATGATTGGAAATCTGCTTTATCTAACAGGTACCAAACCTAGCATCACACATGCAATAGGAACTCTTGGAAGGTTCCAAGCAAATCCAAAGGAATTGCATCTCTAGGAAGTCAAAAGAATTTTCAAATATCTTCAAAGAACTTAGGACTTTGGACTATGGTATCCTAAAGTTACAGACCTTACTCTTCATGCATATACAGATGCAGATTGGGCAAGAAGTTTTGATGACCAAAATAGCACTAGTGGTGGTGCATTCTATATGGGTTCCCGATTAGTATCTTGGTTCAGCAAGAAACAAAGTTCGATTGCTTTATCTACAACTAAAGTTGTTGGGTCCCTATAATACTAGTGATTACCCCATTACTATTGTAGTTATACCCCTTATTTATATTGTTGTGCCCCTATTACCCCCATATTGTTATTTCTGTGCCCCATAGAATCCCTCTATTGTTATTTTTGTGGCTTTATATTATTATTGTTAGGTCGGCTGGATTATATTGTGACTCCTTAGACTCCTATATATAGAAAGGAGGTTTTGTCATTTGTATCATGCAAGAATTGTTCATTTATGTAATGTAAAGGAGGTTTCCCCCTCGAAGAGGCTGAATTCTAAGGCGTTGATCTATCTTTTCTATCTTTTCTTGAGCTGGTTTCATAACATTTGGTATCAGAGCTTTGGATTCTAGGGTTTCGCTGCTCCAAACAAGTCATCGTGGCATTTCCACTATAACTTGTTTTCTGTGACGTTTCAGAAGTTGCAAAACAAACCCATTTGAGAAGAAATCTCACTGAACCTTGGGTACAAATTTCAGAGCTTTTCGCGCGCGATTTACGGAGATATGATCTGAGGAAGTTGGTCTTTTTGCAGACTCCTGAATTACATTCAAAAAAGGTGACCGGGGGAAAATCGTCATAACTTTCTCTCTAGGGATTGGATTGAAATTTTGTAAGAAGGTACAGAAAGAGGACGGACTGCAGTTTCTTTTGTGTGTGTTTCAGATTCAAAGGTTGAAACAGTGACTCGTGGAACGTTGTACAAGTTCGCTCTACTGAAGCAGCCTAAAAGCAAGTCACTGTGGGAGATTTCACATAACTCTTCCTTGGAGAATCCAATTTGGCTCAGACTTGTGGCATTGGAAAGAGGACATAGAAGGCTACTACAGGTAGCAATTTCAGAATGGGATGATCCGGAATTACAGAGATACATCAGATTCAATATCAGGCTTCTATAAAGTGAAAAAAGGTGTGTAGTTTTTTCTTAATTTTTGTGTGAGCTTGGTTTAACGGAATTCAAAGGGCATAGTAAAGCATTATTATCGGTAACTGATGCCCTGAGGAAAGAAAATGCAAACACCTAGTAAGGAACCTGAAAGCTCTAGCATGACTCATGAAGAAGAGGAAGAAATGCTACATGATATATCAAAATTACAAGAACAAGTGCAACAAATGTCACGCTCACAAAAGCTAACAGAAGCTAAGATAAGTGGCGTGGAATCTAAGATAAAGGGCATAGAAGCTAAGATGGATGATTCAAAGATAGATTTGAAGAGAGACATGGCAGATTTGAAGATAGATTTGAAGACAAACATGGAAGAATTGAAGAAGTTGCTACAAGAAAGGGTCACTAATGGTGAAAAGGTAGTAAAGGAAACTCATGATGAGAACAAAAGAAATGTTAATCATGATTCCATAGATGCTAATGTTGGATCGAAGAATCACCATATTCCAAAAATCGATATGAGGAAGTTTGATGGCAAGGATCCCGCCACATGGATATTACAGATGGAGCAATTCTTCGATCTCAATAATGTGCAAAACGCACAAAAGGTACGTATGGCAACTGTATATTTGGAACCAAATCAGTTTGTATGGTATCAATGGCTTTGCTCTCGTAAACAATTTATCACTTGGGCAATTTTTACGGAAGAATTGATAGCACATTATGAAGATACAAAAAGCAACACTTTTTTTAGCCAATTGATAAGTCTCAAACAAAAGGGTTCAGTAATGGAGCACATTGAGGAGTTCCAAAAATTGAACATAAGGGTAAAAGATATTCCAGAGGAGCATAGGATTGATGTGTTCATAGGGTCTTTAAAGGATAATATCCAACATGATGTTCGCCTTTGGGAACCTGATTCATTAGAGAAGGCATTCAGGTTAGCAAGAAAAATGGAAAGCAAAATTATGGCAACCAGGAAGCATACCACTCACAACTATAAAGACGGAAGTGTTGTTGCCCCTAGTCTTCCACAACCTATAAGGTTGACACCACAACAATTGGAAGAAAAAAGAGCAAAAGGGCTTTGTTACAGTTGTGATAGCAAATACACTAAAGGTCATAAGTGTGCTGAGAAGAAATTATTCTACATAGATTGTGAAGAGGAAGAAGAAAAGGAGCAAGAAAGGTCAAAAGAAGAAGATATACTCCAGGAACAAAGCCTAGATGAAGAACAAATAAATCCGACCATATCTTGTAATGCATTGGCGGGAATTACCACTCCTCAAACCATCAAGATAGAAGGACAAATCAAGAAGAAAAAGGTAATAGTGTTGATTGATTCAGGAAGCACCCACAATTTTATTCATTGTAGGGTAGCAAAAGAATTGAATTGCTTCTATATCCAGCACCAGAGTGTCAAGTGATGATTGCAAATGGAGGAACAATAAATTGCTCTGGAAAGTGCCATAATATCAAGCTATCCATGGGAGAATATGTATTGACTAGCCCAATGCTTTCCATTCCAATGGGAGGTGCTGATGTTGTACTAGGAGTCCAATGGCTACAATCCTTGGGTACAATAGCTTTTAATTTTCAAGAACTTTTCATCAAATTTTCTACGGAAGGAAAGGAAGTTGAATTAAGGGGTATTGCAGGGAAACCAGGAAAGATAATCAGCTCTAATGGTATGACAAAGCTTCTAAAAAAGGAGCAAAGAGGTGTAATTGCACAATTATGTTCGCTAGATGTTTCCACATTGGAATCATCTATTTCTCCAGATCTCCAAAAAGTCCTGGACAATCATTCCAAGGTATTTGAGACTCCCAAGGTCTCCCACCTATGCGTGATCATGATCATGCTATTCATCTGATTCCAGGAAGTGTTCCTCCAAACATCAGGCCGTACAGATATCCCTATGTCCAAAAAAGTGAAATTGAACGTATGGTTGCAGAAATGCTAGAGGCTGGTATAATTCAACCGAGTCAAAGTTCTTTCTCAGCTCCAGTAGTATTGGTGCACAAGAAGGATGGATCATGGCGCATGTGTCCGGATTATAGGGAGCTCAACAAGCTCACTATTAAAGATAAGTTCCCCATTCCTGTTATTGATGAATTACTGGATGAATTGCATGGATCAATTTACTTCACCAAGTTGGATCTTCGTTCGGGATATCATCAAATCAGAATGAAGATTGAAGACATTCCAAAAATGACATTTAGAACTCATGAGGGTCATTATGAATTTTTGGTCATGCCTTTTGGCCTTACCAATGCACCTTCAACATTTCAAGGTTTGATGAATTCAATTTTCAAACCATTCCTTAGAAAATTTGTGTTAGTATTTTTTGATGATATACTAATCTACAGCAAGTCTTGGAAGGATCATGTTGAACATGTTGACAGGGTGCTACAACTATTGGAGGAGAAACAATTATATGCAAAAAGATCCAAATGTTTCTTTGGAGTCCAGGAGGTGGAATATTTGGGTCATATTGTATCTCATGAAGGAGTTAAGGTAGACCCTAGCAAAATTAAAGCCATTAAGGAATGGAAAATCCCCACATCCATAAAGCATCTGCGAGGATTTCTTGGGTTGACAGGGTATTATCGCAAGTTTGTTAAGAATTATGGGAGAATAGCAGCACCTCTAACAACATTATTGAAGAAAGATTCATTTTCATGGACTCCGGAAGCAACAAAGGCCTTTGAACATCTTAAAGAGGCAATGTGCCAAGCACCGGTCTTAGCTACACCGGACTTCACAAAAACCTTTATTGTGGAATGTGATGCTTCAGGAAATGGAATTGGTGCTGTTCTAATGCAAGATGAAAGACCCATTGCTTTTGAAAGTCGTCCAATCAAGGGAAAGTTTTTAAGCAAAGCTATTTATGAGAAGGAAATGTTGGCAATACTCCATGCACTTAAGAAATGGCGACCCTACCTAATGGGAAGACACTTCAAGGTAAAAACGGATCATGATAGCCTTAAATACTTTTTAGAACAAAGATTATCCTCTGAAGAGCAACAAAAGTGGGTCACAAAGATGTTGGGTTATGACTTTGAAATCATCTACAAAAAAGGGAAGCAAAATGTGGTGGCAGATGCACTCTCAAGAAAGGATGAGGATGTGGAAGCATTGTTGTGTGCCATTTCTATTATCCAACCAGATTGGATAAACGAAGCAAGGGAGGAATGGAAGAATGACGAAGAAGTGTGGGCACTTATTCGAAAGCTACAACAAGATTCCAGTACTTCTGATACATTTAGCTGGCAAAATGATTCGTTATGGTACAAAGATCGCTTATACCTCTGTAAGAATTCCCAGCTAAAACAAAAGATTCTTATGGAATTGCACACTTCTCCCTTAGGAGGGCACTCAGGATTTTTAAAAACTTACCACAGGGTTAAGAAGGAATTTTTTTGGGATGGCCTTAAATCAGATATTCAAAAGTTTGTGGCGGAATGTTTGGTTTGCCAACAAAATAAAGTTGAAACAATTAAGACACCGGGTCTATTACAACCTTTATCCATTCCAAGCCAACGTTGGGAGGAGGTTTCAATGGATTTTATCACAGGTTTACCCAAGTCTGAGGGAAAGAGTGTCATCATGGTGGTAGTTGACAGACTTACCAAGTATGCACACTTTTGTGCATTATCACATCCATTTAAAGCCAGTACAGTTTCTACTGCATTTATGGAAACAGTTCAAAAGCTACATGGAAACCCAAAGATTATTGTAAGTGACAGAGATCCCATTTTCACTGGAAATTTTTGGACAGAATTATTTTCTTGTCTTGGTACTCAGTTAGCTCATAGCTCATCTTATCATCCTCAATCTGATGGGCAAACTGAGATAGTAAACAAATGTTTGGAAGGATATCTTCGTTGCTTTGTATCTGATAAACAGACACAATGGGTCAAATGGTTGCCTCTGGCTGAATGGTGGTATAACACTTCCTTCCATACAGCAACAAAAATGACCCCATTTATGGCACTTTATGGGTATCAACCACCATCCATCACATCATATTTAAGAGAAAATTCTAAGGTTCAGGCAGTGGAACATCACATCGAACATCAACAACAAGTCCTCCAACTCTTAAAGGATAACCTCGTGTTGGCACAAAATAGAATGAAACAACAGGCAGATCAACATCGCAGTGAAAGAAGTTTTGATGTAGGTGATTGGGTATTCCTACGGCTACAACCATATAAGCAAATGTCCCTAAAGCAAGCTAAGAAGGATAATAAATTATCACCAAAGTATTATGGTCCGTACAAGGTGTTGCAAAAGATTGGTACTATGGCATACAAATTGGAGCTTCCTGCAGCTTCTCGATTGCACCCAGTTTTCCATGTTTCATGTTTAAAGAAGGTTATAGGTGACAAGCTCCCAATTCAAACAATATTGCCAGAACTTGACGAGGAAGGAAAAATTATATTGGAACCGGAAGCAGTCACAGAAACAAGAACTCGACAGCTACGAAATCGATCAATTTCAGAGTATCTTATCAAGTGGAAGAACTTATCCGCTGAAGATTCCACATGGGAGGATGAGAATTTTATGCAGAAGTATCCAGAACTACTCAAGCATTGAGGACAACACTTTTTTGAAGGAGAGGGGCATGTTGGGTCCCTATAATACTAGTGATTAACCCATTACTATTGTAGTTATACCCCTTATTTATATTGTTGTGCCCCTATTACCCCCATATTGTTATTTCTGTGCCCCATAGAATCCCTCTATTGTTATTTTTGTGGCTTTATATTATTATTGTTAGGTCGGCTGGATTATATTGTGACTCCTTAGACTCCTATATATAGAGAGGAGGTTTTGTCATTTGTATCATGCAAGAATTGTTCATTTATGTAATCTAAAGGAGGTTGCCCCCCCGAAGAGGCTGAATTCTAAGGCGTTGATCTATCTTTTCTATATTTTCTTGAGTTGGTTTCATAACAAAAGTAGAATATGTGGCTGATGTATCTTGATGCACACAACTACTTTGGATGGTGCAAACATTGCAAGACATTCAGATCACATATACTCCACCCATCTCCATTCTATGTGATAATAGAAGTGCCATCGGTATTTCAAAAAATCTAGTCATGCATTGTAAGACCAAGCACATACCCATCAAGTACCATTTTCTAGGAGAACAAGTTCTTGAAAAAAAGGCCAAATTGGAGTATTTTCCCTCCAAAGAACAGGTTACTGATATATTCACTAAATCACTACCCAGAGAAACATTTGAATATCTCAGACAAAAGATGGGAGTAGTTGTTGCATCATCCTTCTGTTAAATCCAGTTGTTCAGAGGAAGGTTATTATATGTGGGTTTCATGAAGTATAGTTGCGTATACACGTGGGTTTTTGTGGCTGAAGAAGCGTATGTGTTTTTCTGACAGTGATTAAGAGCTCAAGACCAAGTGTCGTAAAATGGTCAAAAATGAAAGTGCTCATAACTGGTTCAAACCTAAACGACTAGATAGAGCTCATCCTCCTGATTCTGGAGCTGTGAACAGTTCGAAAAATAGTCTCCGTATGAGGAAGTTATGCCAAAAAGAAGAATTGCCTAATAACATTGAAATTTTGAATTTTTTCAAAAAAAATTAAAATAAAATATTCCATATAATTTTCCTTGGAATATTTCAAAAATATTCCTTTGGGGGAAGCCAATAGCAAGCTGCCACGTGGCAAGCCCAGAGGCCGCCACAAGGCCTGGGTGACATCAGCAAAGCAATGCGGTTTTGTCTTAAAAATTTGTGGAGGCAAGGAGGATAGAACCCACAACCTCCGCGATAACAACTGAACGCTTTACGATTAGTCCTACCAACTGTTTTTATTTGGACTTGTCAATGGAATGGTATAAACGTTTTGTATTATGTTTGGACGGGGCCCGAAGGGGGCCAGCCCCTAAGGGCCAACCCCCATACCACATGCCTGCGGCCCATAACGACAGGCCATATCCTGAAACCATCAGCGTTTAATACAGTTCAATGGTTATGCAAGTCGTGTTCACATTGCATTAAAGCGGAGTTAATTGTAGTTCAACAGATAGTTAGCCTGAACAGTGTGGCACGAAATCCAACAACAAACCACCAAGCCCGAACTTCATTCACATGCACAGTTATTACAACAGTTAACTGGCGGTCAATATAGTAGCGGAATTGGTGGAGGTGCCAAATTTGGGCAGTCCCGCCATATTTGGCGAGCCTATCTGTCCTCCAACTTTAGTTAATTGGAGTTTTTTCGGGGCAAACTAGTAGTTCAGTAAATGAGCCATAACTTTGGCTAGGGAAGTCCTTTTTGGATGAAGTTTTTTTTGATTTTGGGTCTCTTCAACCTTATGAAGCCATTGGCACATGTTTAAAAACCATTTGAGGTCGTTTGTAGGTATTTTTTCTTCGTGGAATTTCTAGGAACCACTGGGGCCAAATCAGTTTGGGAGCTGCATTGGGATGTGTGCAACAATTGAAAATGGAACGAAGGTCCATTTTGAATGAATTCAGTGTTATGAATCCATATCTACAGCTCATTTTTCTTGTGGAGGTATTCTTCTCACTGTTTAGCTTTAGGGAAGCTTTGAGGGCCACTAGGTCCATTTCAGTGATTGAACTGTGTTGGGCTAGGTTCATCTGTTTGAGGTGAAAAAAAAGTCTATTTCTATTGTAAGGAACCTTTTGAATCCAATGAATGTGTTTTCATAAGAATTTGGAGACTTCTAAAGGCCGAGATGCTGAAGAGAAGTTTCAGGCAGCCTAGAGCCAACCATGGGAGAAGGCCTAGATCAGGGATGCAGTGCTCATTTTGAGAAAATGAATAGTCATTTGTTTATGTTAGATATGTGCTGGAGATATTAGCAGAGTTTTCAGAGACATTTGAATCATTCTAAAGGATTTTGTGCCATTAAGAAACTCAGGGAAGCTCAGTGCACGTACTAAAGGAATCAAGTCCAACGGAGCCTAGATCTACCTACACAAAGAGGACAGCCATGACAGGGATGTATATGGTTTTTCTAAACCCATAGGTTCACTCAGTAACCTTTTGGAGTTGATTTTGGAACTTGTAAAAGAATTCAAGCCATAATCCCAAAGAGCCAAGTTTAGTTTAGCCAAGTGAACTCCTTATTAAATTTGTTGTTAAGTGTGATGTTTATTTGCTGCCTTATATGTATGATATATATGTTTAATATCAACAAAAACAAATCAAGTTAAAACACATAAACAGAAGAAAAGACATACACCTCTTTCAAGCTAAAATTCCGCATAACATCATGTTCAAGCAAGGTCCTTCTTTTTTTTAATTAAATCTGAGTGTTTACTTCTTATTTCTTTAGGTAGAGTCTATAGAGGGCCAGGTAGCTTCTGGATCTAATCCTCTCTTTAGAGATGAAATATCCAATAAATGCCCCTACAGTCTATCTCTGTATTAGAAATAAGAAGTTCACATATTTGCAGATTTAAACTTGGAGTATTTGTGCACTCATTTACATAAACAAAAATGGATACCTTTCACCCTTTTTCAAGTACATTCCATTTTCATATCAGACAAGAAAAATAGTGGGTCAGACTCTGATATGGGTGTTCTGTCTCATGTTAATGATTACAGTCTGATGATACATTTTGTTCATTACTTTTTATCTGTCTGACAAAGATGCCTTGATGAATGACTTGTTGACAATGCACAGGTAGCACAAGTTTAGGGAGGGGCATTAGCCTTCACTCGCATTCTGCATTGTTGGCATTATGGTTGTTGAGTCCAACTATGGCTTCGGATATTTATACAGTTTGTTGCTTAAGTCATGTAAAAGTCTAGGGTGTGATATGACTTCTCATGGATTTGAATGAGTCCTATTAGACAAGTGATGTAATTTGCATCCCCACTTTGCATGGGATGGATGATGTAATATTTATTGTACTTCTGTCATGTATAAACAATTGGTATATCCCCACTTGGTTGGGTGGATGAGTCAAATTTTGTATATCCCCATTTGATTGGGATATTGATGTATGTATGAGTCATTGGTGATAGGAAGGTCAAAATCACATAGTTGAGTTATAAAGTCATGTTATTCTTTTGATTCATATCTCTACGGACTTGAGATGTACTGAGGGGGAGCATGAACAACATAATGTATATCAGAGGAGGAAAGTTAATTGTTCATCCCTTTGCCCTTGATGTCAAAGGGGGAGAGTATTTTGGTGTTGAATGTTATCTCTAACAATTTCTACAGCTTGCAGTAATGAGCACCATCATGGTAGCCATCAAGTTCAAAGGGGGAGATTGTTGGCATTATGATACAGGTGTTTCCCTTGATTGAAACTCACTCATAGGTCAATTCAACTTTGGTAAAAGACAACTCACAGTAAAACAGGTATATTTATAGGTAACGTAGCAGTGGTACAAAAGAACAGGAAGATGGAACTAAGGTCTACTGATCAGAATATAGAAGGTAAAGGAAAAGGCTGATGAAAAGAAATTTAAGTATATGTAGGTCCACTTAGTCAAAACATTGTATACACGTTGGTCCACAGAACAAAAAGAGCATATAAGTATACACGAACTCCCATAGGAAGAAAAGCACGTACATGTTGGAAAACCAAGGTTTTGGTCCAAGGTATTTGATCCGTGGTATTGACCCTAGGTATTTGATCCTAGGTATTTGGTCCAAGGTATTGACAAAGGATCTAATTATATAAGGAGGAGAAGATCAATGGCTAAGCACGGAAGTAATGAATATCTTATGAAGTGTTATGTGCAAGTGTATGGGTCTCTAAGGAATACTTCTATCTGAAGTATATTTTATGTTGCAGGGGCTATGTTTGTGATTTAATCTGAAATAGTTTGTGCACCTTGAATTCAATATTGGATCGAGATCATGAGACCTGAAATAACTTATTATTGAATGATCTAATATTGAGCTAGATCCAATTATGTACACCTGTTTTATTCTTTAAATATCATGATCTGGGTTTGTCTAAAGTCTGGAAGTGCAGTGAAGTTATGAAGTAAGTATTTGCATATTTGTATGCTAGTTTGCTTTGGTGAAGGTGTGTATACACATTGGTTCAGCTCTTCCAAGTAGCGTATGCAAAAGAAAAACTTGATGTTCAAGGATGATTGATCTATCATATCAGTGTTGTTGTTTTATTGTTGTCTGTCAATGAAGTCTTCTTAGATCTAAATGTAAAATTGAATGAATAAGGAGTTTGATATTTGATAGATTGATTGTATAAGTGAGGAGAAGTGATCTCTATTGCTACCTGTGTAAAGCTCTATAAGTTTATAGTAGATTACTAGTTGGTATAGACTTGATTAATGGAAGTAGCATATTTGCAGTAGCTTTGGAGGTATACGTAGGTTTGATTAATGTAAGTAGCATATACACACAATTTGGGTTTAGCCAAGTAGCATATACAGTCTCATGCATGGTTTCTGAGGTTATAGTTCGTCCTGAATGATGATGTAGGTTTCTGGGTTCACCACGATGTTCTGGTGTCAGTGGTCTGATTATTCAGATTAACTGAATATTGGTTGATGCAGTTTAAGTTTAAAAGTTATTTATGGGTCCAATATGAAAATTGTATGAAACGTGGTCTTCAAATTGTGGTGTTGTGTTCCAGGAGTATCCAATTTGAAAATTCATGAAATGTGGTCCCTAGAGGAATGAAGAAGGTCGTAGCCTTCTGTAGGTCGGTGCCTATGTACTAGTAAACAAATTGGCTAGTACAAGAGCTAGGGGGATGCAGCTCCCTTCTAGTAGAATCTAGAAAATGAGAGAATGTTGTAGCCTTCTGCAGGTGGGTGCCTGCATACTGGTATGAGTCTGCACCACTACAAGATTGTAAACAGATTTTCTTATTATTAAAAGAAGACAGAGACGACAGCAGCATGTGGTTTTCACCCACATTGGGTTTCCACCTTAAATCTTGGTGTTCATGTGTGTTGCTTATGTGTGATGGTTTATTCTATTTTTACTGCATTCTCTAATATGTTACTGATGCACTGGTTTAAGATCAACACATGATAATTGTCTAAATCACAAGTTCTCTGGACATACGTTGGTTTCTCTAATCATAGTTGTGTGTACACTCTATTTCACTTCACAGAAGTAGTGTATATAAATCTATTTGGGAAATAAAATTATTGATCTGATAATATTGATTCACCCCCCCTCTCAGTATTATTTCCAACACGAGTAGCTAATTTTTAGGCTGTCCCCGGACTTGGAGATATAAGATGCATTTTTGCCATGTCTTTATTTTATTTTTGTTGAGATGATGATTTGTATTTGAGATCCATGTATGTCACTTTTTAAGGGGATTATTGTACTCCATTTTATATGAGTTGTTTTTCCATTGTCGTGGTGGAGGAAATCTTTTATGAGTGAGAGTTCTTATAAGAGAATGCCTCATGGAGAGACATGTCACTTTAGTTAAGAGGTTTCATCCTTGTATTGATAGAGATTACATCATGTATTCATCATCATCTTGAAAAAATTAATGAAGCGGCCTCCCCACTCGAACACCGGGCTTGGATACGTAACCCACATTGGGTGCACTTCATTATCAATTTGTATGTGTTCTTTGATTTAACGATTTCCTTTATGTTTCCTTTCCCTTAAAATATGTACATGAGGTTTTTAATACTCTTTCACATGAAATTCTGCTAACATCATAGAAGTGAAAGATCTTGGTTAATTCTAGTAGCTGAGAGAATGAGGATCAAGTTTGGCATTAGAGCCATCACGTCTTCAGAAAGGTTCAAATATCAAAGTCTTTATATTTCATCAAAACTAATACTAGAGTGTATATCTCATCTTCTTGATTCCAACAATGCAAACAACACCTCAATCTGAGTTTGTATGTGAAAGTTATGCTTAGTCAAATTTTTGGTCAAACTAGACAAAATTCAAAGTCAACATTCTGCCACGTGGCAAGATGTACAGATGACACGTGGCATAAAATTAAGCAAACCTAGTGGGACTCACAGAGCTAATGCACAAGGAATTATGAATCCCATCCAAGTGGTGGAATTACCATGACATGCGTGATTGGGTTATGTCAGAAAGGAAGAGACAAGAGAATCTTCAGGCAACAAGTTTGAGACAATAAAGGATGGAGTGCATCAAAATTCTCCAATGATCATAATTGCAAGTCATTTCCAAATGGGAGTGAGCATTCCAAATAGATAGCTAAAGAAAGGTATAAAAAGTCTCAATATTCTAAACTTCATTTTGATTACAAGCAAATTGGTAATAGTGAACAAAAATTTGTGGCATATAAAACAATGTAACTTTTGTGGCTTGTATAACCATGTGGTTGTCAAGTGCTGGAAGAAAATGGTAGCAAGGAAAAATATAAGACATGTAATCCATTCTCCACATCAGGGAAGGAAGAAGGCTTAAGCAGGTTTGGAGGAAGAATAATTTTTGCATTCATTGCAACAAAGGTGGCCATCAAAGAGCCACATGTTGGGAGCCCATCCAGAATAGTGACCGAAAGACTAGAAGGAACCTGATAGTGAAGCAAATCAACAAGAAATATAGCTACAAGAAGAGATCCTATCAATCTGGTTGGGTAAGAGATGGGTAGCATTTTTAAGTAGTTGATCATGGCCACATTTTGTAAACCACTTATTGTGAAATGATTGTAAAAGTGATGAAGTGTTTACCATCACTTATTAAAGAAACATGGTGACATTTTTGTTGATATTTTTGGGTATTGGTTTCTATTGTGATTCTGATGTAAACTTAACCAAAGATTTTGTTATAAACTCTTGGAAATTATGTGGTTTTCTTGGGTCATGATAGGTCATGTAATTGAACATGTATTTTGCGAGATGTACCACAAGTTTGCATAGAGTACAGGTGTCAGTTCAACACTTATGGCTTTGAAGTACAAAGGTGAAGGATAAAAAAGTATTGAAAGTTAGAGCACTTGTTGTGCAAATGATGTAGTACATCAGATTGCTGATTTTGTTTATGCTTTTGGAGGACAAAGAGCTCCTCACTGGGGAGAATGATCCAAGAGGCTTTACAAAGGCTAAAAAATAAAAGTCTTTATATTTCGTCAGAACCAATACCAAAGCATAGAGCTCATCTTCTTGATTCCAATGATGTAAATGACACCTCAATTCACGTTTGTATGCAAAAGTTATACCCAATCAATGTTTTGGTCGAACTAGGCAAAAGTCAAAGTCAAAGTCAACATTCTTACACGTGGAATCAATGACAATAGGCCTAGTGGGACACACAGAGCTAATGTGCCATCCCAATCAGCAAACCAGGTGAAACCACAAGCAGATGAAGTGGAAACACCACTAGTCAACACATGGTAAGTGAAAAAAGTCGCATATGATGTGGACCAATGAGAGCTTTCCACATGGCCTAATCACATGGTTTCACATGAAACCTCAAATTAAAGCCATGTGGCCTTGGAATGGTGTAACCTCCATTTTTGTCTTATTCTCATGGTTTGGGGAGTTGTTACAATATGGACATGAGTTTACTATATATTATATGGTTTGAAAACTATATTAAAACCAAAATTGGGCTTTAAAACTAACCACGCATTTTGTCTTATTCCCCCTCACACTTTGTTATAAAATTTCATTCAAATGGTTCAAAGGGAACCATGGAGAATACATGAGAGATGAGGGCATAAGAAGGCCAATGAAGACATGAATCTCAAGAATATTTTAGGAATATTGTTAGAGCATATGTTAGGGAATATTTCAAAGAATATTCTCTATGAGGAATATTTAAGATTCCCTAGGGGAAGAATTTTGAAGGTGTCAGAAATGTGTCGAGTTTATACTCATTTGAACCTAGTTTTTGCAAGGAACACGATGGCATGATTAGTTTCTTCATCTGAGTAGCTAAATTTCAGTCAACTCATAGAAGAGAATCTTTGAGGAATCTTTGAGATTCCTAGGGAGACCATATTTGACCAAGTCAGAAAGGGATCGAGTTTACAATCATATTTCATGGTTTTTCATAAGGAACATAATGGTGCAAGTAGTTCCTTCATCTGAGTAGCTAATTTTCAGGTCGTCCACAAACTTGGAGGTATAAGACACAATGTTTCCATGTATTCATTTGATTAAGATGATGATTTTAATTTGAGATTCATGTATGCCACTTTGTGAGAGGATCATTGTATGCCATTTTATGTGAGATATTGTTCCTTTGTCATGTTGGAGGAGATATTTTATGCGTGAGAGTTATTATAGGAGAACACCTCATGGAGAGACATTCCAATCTAGTTAAGAGGGTTCATCCTTGTATTGATAGAAATTACATCATGCATTCAACATCATCTTGCAACAATTAATGAAGTCACCTCCTCACTCTTGACACCGGGCCCAAAGACGTAACCCACATTGGGTGAACTTCGTTATCAAGTTGTGTGTGTTCTTCGATTTGATGGTTTCCTTTATGTTTCCTCCCCCTTAAAATATGCACGTGCAGTTTTTCATACTCTTTCACATGAAATTTTGCTAACATCACAAAAGTAAAAGATCTTGGTTAATTCTAGTAGCTGACAGAATACAGATCAATAAGAGATGTATCTATTCATTTGACTTGGTTCACAAAAAATCTAATACCACACATCTAAATCGAACTTCTAATATTCGTCGTGTATAACATATTGGAAATGTAATTCGTCATATGTACTTCAATTTTTCTAAATGATATACAAATAAAAGCATGAGAAACATAAGTGATGACATGGTAGGTTTCCCTTGAAGGTTAAATTCCCTAAATAAGTAGTCGGGCTAGGTCCATGTCTAGGTGATTTTGACAAAAGAGTATAGGTTTCTCCTCGAGGACTCTTTCACTCCAACAAGTGGGTTGATTTCGGTGCCTAACCTCTTTGTGATAGTTGTAATATTTCTCTCGAATTTGAAAGAAGTTCCTAGAAGAAAATATAATGATGCAAGGACAATGAGGTATTAGAAGACCGACATAGTATCACTGTCAAACCTGTTAGTGATTCATAATTAGCACTTGACATATTTCCAAAGTAGCAACATTAAATCTTATAGATGACATTCTAAAGAGGAGGTTCAACCCTAAATGTGGCTATGGTTGATGTTGTTACATGATTGTTTGGTTGATAGCACCATGATTTTGGATACTATTCTTAACAATTCCTTTCGGTAAACTTGTCCTTACCAATCTTGCATAGACTTCTATTTGTTCACCTGTGTTCATGGATGATGTTTGGGAGTGATAACAAGGGCCTCGGGATTGAACTCAAAGAGAATCATTTTTAGCTTCTTTTAACTCTTATTCTAGTAAAATAACAAAAATTTTATACAATGGTTTCCTTAGAGGATAAACAACTCTATAAATCTGTATTAATTGTGGCAAATGAACAAATATGCAACCTATGTCAAGTGAAAAAGTGGCTCAATATTATATTACAGAAGTGTCCCAAAATTTGTTGATGTAGTATATGAAATCCAAAGAAAGTGATCTTAAAATTTTAATGAGGATCCAAACTTCGAAAGAAAGTGCTAAAATGTGAATGGGACTAGAAGAAACTTGAAAAACTAGAGATGGCAAAAATATCATCATCGTTCATCAAGATGTTAGTAGTGTGGTTGTTCAAAGCATGTTGACTGTATGGTGACTATATTATTTGTGAGAGGAGAAGTTTCGAATTTTCGTTCACTTAATTTTGTGTGTATGTCTGAATAGGAGGTGATGAATTGCATAACATGAAAATTATTAATGAAAAATACTCATCCCTAACTTTGAAGGCTTAAGACTATTAAATTTCATAATTATAAAATGTCTTTTCGAAATAAGTCACATTGAAGATTCTGGTCGACGCATTTCGAACCAACAAGTGTGGTTCATCTTCAAGACACAAAGAAGAAATAGATCAAGGAAGAAGGTTAAATAAGGATAGAGTTCAACCTAACAGCTAGAAAAAAAATGGTTATATTTGACCAGGGTAGACAAAGAAGGAGAAAAACTAAGAAGAGAGGACAGGAATCCAACAACTACTAATTCTCCATCCATCATCCCTATTAACATTATTGGAATATCTCTCAATTCCAATGGCTTCCATAAACTTATGATGATGAAAATGAGGGACCTTAGCAATAACCCTAGCCTCCTCAATGCATATATGACACTTGGTCTTCTTTGCATGCTCAGCCAGAGCCGGAGACTTGGTCCTTCCATGGTTGATATCAACCACATGTTCCTTAATCATTTGGTTAATAGAACGACCAGTTTCACCGATGTATGAGGTTCCACAGGAACACGGGATGATATAAACACCTTTCATATCCATAGGGTTCAACTTGTCTTCGACAAACTTCAGGGAGCTTCTAATAGTGCTAAGGGGTCTAAAGGTTGAGGGAATATTATGTTTTTTTAGGATTCTCGCAATTTTTTATGTCGTCCCCTAGATGTAGGGGAGGTGGACTCCTGAATTGCGATCAATGGGTTCTTTCTTGACCTTGGGACCCTTACTTGCCTTAAGGAAATCTTTGACACCCTGCTGCCTACTATAACCATTCTGGACAAAAACCTTAAGGAGATGGGACTTTTCTTTAGGAAAGTGGTCATTATCAGAAATTCTTAGAGCACGAGTGGCTAACATGCTGAGAACACCTATCTTCTAAGCAAGAAAATGGTGGGAATTGGCATGAAGATACTACTTAGTATGGGTCGTTTTTTGATACACCTCATGGGAGAAAGATCCATCAGCTTTCCTAGAAATGAGGACATCAAGAAAAGGAAGGCAACCGTCAACTTCACGCTCCATCGTAAACTTAATGGAATTAGACTGATTATTGAAATGTTAGAAAAAGAGATCTATTCTATCTGGCCCATGTTTCCATATGGTGCAGGTGTCATCCACAAATCTTTTCCAAGCTTAGGTTTAAATAAAGTTGAGGATAAAGCCTTGGATTCAAAATATTCCATGAATAGGTTAGCAACAATAGGGGATAGGGGGGAACCCATGGCCACCCCATAGGTTTTTTTCATATAACACACATTCAAAATAGAAAAAAATAGAGGTGAGGCAAATCTCAACCAATTTTTCTGTGTCGGGATCAGTAAAACAAAAGATGACATCCAGGGCTTCCTTAAAAGGGATGCTAGTGTACATGGACACAACATCAAAACTGACAAGATTGTCACCAGGTTCAAAATTCATATCGTTTAACTCTCTCATAAAAGAAGAGGAGTCTTTGAGAAAGGACTTCTTCCACCCCACTAGGGGCTTCAACTACATGGCTAAATACTTAGCTAAAAGGAAGGTTGGCCTGTTATAGACATTTTTGTGCCTTACAGCTCTAAGCATGAAATGTCCATAAACCAAGGGATCCTAAGTCCCTAAAAGTGTTGTTCCGACCCCTAAACGAACAAGGTCAACAAATTACAGCTTCTCCCAGAAGTTCTCCACCAGAAACTGCTCAGAATCAGTCAAATCAGGATCATTTCAGCTGCTCCACTAGCTAGCTGCGTTGCATAGCACCCAAATACACTAGCTAGGTGCATTGCAACGCACCTAAATGCACTACCAGGGTACATTGAGCGGGAAATGACAAATGGCAGTGTCATTCCGCGAGGTGGAGAGACAATGGAAGCTTCCAGAATCTTCCCCAATGACATTTGCCTCACTGAATGCGACCAAGGATGAGTAAGAGGCTCTCAGTCTCCAAGTGGAAGCAAGAACTGACAGAGAGAAGACACTAGTCAAATCATAAGCTGACTCATACTCCTTGCATACATCTATATATGGATCCCTCATCCCAGAGATCGAGAGGCTGGAATTTTGTACATTGCAGAGAATTGCTGTTGGTTTTGAGATAGATATCAGAGTATTGGGTGATTTATGCTTTGTTGGAGGTGAAGAGGGGGCTTCTTTGCTGGGAGGTTGATGCCGGATCAGGAATCATCGGTTGTAACTCCTCCTGGATCTTCTTGTTATATCAATAAAACTATTTGAGTTTCTTCTACATGCTTGTGTATCATTGATGTTTGTAACATTTGTATGTTTAGCTTAAATCTGATCCTAAGCTTTTTATGAATATAAACCCATGTCTTTGTATAGTTTCCTTCTTCTGTGATCTTGCAGGTACTTGGTGAAGCTGGGCAAGTAAGGGAGCAGGTAGCTGGAAGCTGTCAAAGAGGAGAGAGATTGGATCAAAGGACTAGCGCAAGACACAGGTTGGTTCATCCTATTTCTCTTTATTTATAGTTCATAAAGAAGAATACAAAAGTAGTTTTCTCTGTTTGTTTCTAAGGTCACTGTCACACCTTAGTGGGATAGGGTTGTTCTGAATAGACACTTTTCCTGTTAACAAAATGGCGACTCCACTGGGGACGATTTTTTAGTTAGTTTGTTTGTGTTTCTCTTGTTGTTTGTTTCATAAACTTAGCAGTAGCAAATCGAACTGCATTTGCCATTAAAAAATGCAAAGTATACATCTGCCACTTCAATCCATTCACTGGATCTGTTTATGATTTGAACAGCTGATTCACAAATGATCTGATTGCCCTTTGTGATAGCTCTTAGACCTTCTTTAAATCTACCCTCTCATTGTGCATTACTGATTGCTTTTACTCGGCCAAAAACCATAGATTAAACTGCAAACCGTGACCCAGAACCCGGATAGAATTCTCGTTTCTACCTCAGCGCAGGTACTGTGAAGAGTTCCTGCATTTCAGCGCAGTTCCCGAGAGAGCAACCTGCGTTGCAATCCAGTTTCTCTGTGTAACAGGTGCGCTGATCAGCCTAGCCTTGTGCAGCTGAGGTTCTTTGCTCAATTTTTTCAGTTTTGTCTCTGATTTTTGCAGCCTATGATCAGTGTATGTGTCTGTTTAAAAACCCCTTTTCCTTGCTGTAATTCCGCCTCAGTTGTATAAAAGAAACTGTATATGTTTTTGTGTGTTTGTTACGTCATTTACAGTTTCCCATTGCAAAAGTAGAATAGTCATACTGTCGTCCTTTGGTTCAGATCTGTCGCAAGTGTCGATTTTGATCATAGGAGAAAGTTTATTTGCTGTTGACAGTCGATTATGCTTTTACTTTTGCCTTTGGTCTGAATTTGTGACTTTCTAGTGTCGAAACGAGTATTTATTTCAAAATCATAAAGTGTCGTAATCGTCTCTACCTTTTGATTTCGAAAAGAAGCTTGTTTGTGTTTTTCACTTGAAAGCAAATTCAGATTTGTACAACAACTTTCTTTTTAGGCATCAATATTAAGAAAGTGAAAAACAAAACACATGCATGTGCATTTGCATATTGGCAGTCTGTTTGGCTTGATTTAGGAAAGTGCATTTACAGTGTGCTCTTTGCTCTTTGTGAAAAGATTGTGTCTTTCTTTTCCCCTTGTAGCTAGGATTTTCATTGCTGAAAAGAGATAAAAGTTTGTTTATCATATTTAGATTGCATTTTCGGAATTACATCTACATCTCGTGGTGATCCCAAAAGGAAAACTTCATAAGAAAGATCAACTTAAAATAAACTCAATGAACTTAACAACGCTTTGGAACTTAACGCACAACATTTATAGGTCTAGCCTAGAGACGTATTCCGGCGTCGTAAAGCCTGGTAACTGTTGTCCTCACTGATGGTTGGGTGATTCCTCCACTTTGAGACGATAAGTGCCAGTACGGACTTGTGCTCCCACGTACTGTCGAGTATATATTGGGATACCCCTATAGGCTTAAAACCTTTTATCCATAGGAAGCCGTGTCGGCCGCCCTACTGATCGCAATGCACCGAACACAGCATTCGGGAAGATTGACTGCCGTACCGTAAAAAGTATTCTGCAGTTTTGCGATTGGTTTGGTACTCCCTCTACCTAGATCTCCAGAGCAGTCCCTTTCATTCCTTTTCAGACTCCTTAACGGAAAAGGTCCATCTGAGCACTTGTCACTTCAGGCTCATTAAAAATCGAAGGAGACTAGAGTCATCTTTTGTTTTTTCTCGACTCTTAAAAACTGAAAAAACAAGTTGTGTCAAATCGTGTTAAAATTTATTTTAAACGGAATATTCATACCCTTTTCCTATGT
The DNA here is from genome assembly GCA_031772625.1 of Pinus tabuliformis. Classification (NCBI taxonomy): domain Eukaryota; kingdom Viridiplantae; phylum Streptophyta; class Pinopsida; order Pinales; family Pinaceae; genus Pinus; species Pinus tabuliformis. Next base: position 891,669,986 of record CM062807.1, on the reverse strand, counting down.
TGATCTTGGGTCAAGAAAATGGAGCCTACCAACCAAGGAATTCCCCTTGGTGGAAATCCTAGTCCCTTCTCCTCTTGGGGAGATGTTGGTGCGCCCCATATGGCCACATTGTCGCTTCCAGGACTGACAATTGGCTTGCCAGTATGGCTCTTCTCAACCAATGTCGTTCAGAACACCACTATTCTTGAACAATCGAATCAGCAATTAGACAAGTCCAAATTTACCCACCAGCCTTCTACTTCCTCTAATTCTTCCTCTCCTCCTTCCTCTTCGCTTTATGGAACTGGTAAATCTAAAAGCCAATTTCCTAAGGAGAAGAAGGAAAATAAGAAGAAAGACAAAAAGAAGAAGAAAGAGAAAAAGAAGAAGGAGCCAAAGGCGAATGGGGGAAAACGAGTGTCGTCTAACAAAAATCCACACACTACACCGACCAGGCCTAAATTGCCATGTGTCATTTGCAAAGGAGACCACTTTCACAGAGATTGTCCTTGCATCCCCAGGATACTAAGGGACTGGTCTCCTCGTTTGCACAATCTGGTGTCATCAACCTCTGAAGATCATGTTGAAAGCACACCGTCAACTAGTGAAAGTGAAGGTCTAGGACAAAAAGGGAAAGCTAGATTTCCTTGTAAATTGTGCGAAGGCAATCATGCCCTCCATCGTTGTCCCTTCTTAGATGAAGCTAAAAGAGTTTTGGATGATTGTCCGGTTTCACCGTTACGACTTCCTCCTGGATATAAAAAACTCTTGCCGAGTCCGTCACTAGTTGAGAATCCAGCTGGCCCGCTCAAGTGGTCAGCTGAAGCGCCTATCATTGAAGATAAACCAACTGAATCCATACCAGACGAAAGTCAAAAGGTTGAGGCAGCAGTTGACCCGGTCTTGCCTTTAGAGGTTTTATCTTCGGATGATACAGTCACTGAAGAGAACAAGGATGACACCGTCCAAATTCTCTTCATCAACATAGACTCCGACGAACATGCGGGCAATCTACCCATTCCTTTACCGCAGGAAGGAAGTTCGTCAGAGCCATACCTAGCCGTCTACTCGGTCCCACCTCCAAGCAACCTAGTTGTCTCCTTCGACTGGAATCAACTAGGCAGACCCAGCCTACCAACAAGCATACCATTCCGAATTATCGTTCAAATATATAGAATGGTCATGGCTGGTACCATCATAGATGAGGGGGCTTCTGTGAGTATCCTTTCCTCTATTGCTTGGAAAGCGCTTGGTTCGCCATCGCTGTCACCTGAGATGAGAAATCTGACAAGCTTTGATAAAGGAACTAGGCGAACTTTAGGGATCCTTCCCGATGTGCCCATAACATTGAGAAGGAAGATAGTTCGCATGAACGTCATGGTAGTTCAAGGACCCTTGGATTATAACCTACTCCTTGGACGAGACTATATTTATTGCATGGGAGCCATCGTCTCCTCACTCTTTAGAGTAATGTGTTTTCCGCACGAAGGAAGAGTGGTCAAGCTCGTAGACCAGCTTTCATTTCCCGGATCACGCATAGAAAATAGTCATATACCATCCCTAAATGGTCTCTTCACGCAAGAAATGTCTCAATCCCCAGTCCGTCCTCCCGATAAGCGCGAGTAATTCGGAGGGATATGACTGAAACCCAGGGGACATGCGTCCTAGTCTGCTTCGGCAAGAAAACTTCGGGTGTAGGGTAGGTTTCCTTGAGAGAATATGACTAGTCTGTACCCCGTCCATCAGCGGAAGAGGGGTTATTCTAGAATAAGATTCTCTTGTCAAAGTTATGTGAGTTGGCGGACGTCGTCGCTCACCTTTGTTTATCTCGGTAGACATCGCCGAAGAAGCGTTTTGTTTGCACCGCGAATAGAAAAATCTTTGGGTGACCTGTAAGAGGTAGGCCTCTCCCGATAGAACAAATGTTTTGTCTGCAAATTGAGGGGTAACCTTGAAACCATATTTTATACCTGGGGGCATGCAAACCTTTTGGAGTGCAAGCGAAGGGCGACTATTTATTTTTTAAATTTTTAGGTCCTCCCTTTAAACCTGTAGGCTAACCCTTTAAACTCATAGGATTAGTCGTCACCTAACTTGCATAAAGAAAGGATGTGGGGCAAAAATCTAAAAGTTGCCGTTTTTATATGAGACATTCTTATCATATGACTGGATTAATCGAGCAGTTTTAGCGCATAGTTCAAGCTCGTTAAAAAATAAACATAAGATATGAGCAAATGTTTCCACCCGCGTTTAAGCTCGTTAAAAAATGAACTATTCCCCGGTAAATAACCACCGTGAATGAAGCATTTCAGCCATTAAAGCCTTGGTCGTGTTTGCACCGTCACCTCCACTTTTCCATTGGCCGATCATTCACCTCCATTTGATTGTTTACCCATTTTGAGGAACAGCTGCGAAGAGTGATTTCACTAGCCATCCTTGTGACACTGCCGTGATTGGAAAATTCCAACCCTTACCTGGAATCAGCTGCTACTCATTTTATCACTCGTTCCTCAAAAAACGAGTCTTTTTTAAGCTCTTTTCAACTAACTCGTAAAATATGAAAAGATTGCCGAGTTTTGGCCTTCCAGCACGTTAAAGCGACAGGAAGTGCTATCCCTCCTCTAGATTTTAATCTTTTTGGACCTGAGGGATTATTGTACAAAAAGATCGAGTGCTTGTTTTGTTCAGCTCATTAAAACTATCGAAAATTCATCCCTTCTGTATTGTTTTATACTTTTTCGGACTTAAGGGATTAGATGACGAAAAAGGAATTTCGGAGTTACCTTTACGTACCTTTCCAGACTCTCTAAAAATGAAAAGGATCGAGTTATCTTTGTCGTTAGACTTGTTAAAAAGATTAATAGCGACAAACTTGTCTTTAGACGAGAACGAGTTTCACTATCGCTAGGCTCGTTAAAACATAGCGATGGGTTTGCCCGAAGGGCAAATTATAGGACAAGCATATGTTATCCTCCTAAAGCTTGACGAAAATAAAGAGGTACTGGTCAGCAATGACTGGGGAAAAATTGGGAAGAAAACTCAAAGAATCTTTATTGGTAGCAAGTCGCTCTTGAACATGACACTTCCATTCCGTGTCCGAAACGGGTTGGGTTGTTTCATTCACCGGTCACATCACCATGGTCACGCCATACCATCCACATCTGGGGTAAATGCTACCAATCCATCACATAAGTGTCACTGATATGTTCAAGAGAAGTCATCCAGAGAAGTCACCTGTGTCCCATCCACTACCATACATTATACTTCATTCTTTCATGACCGCCATCCTGAACCATATATCATCAGATCGTTTTCACCTCCATCAAAATCATTTGCTCCGTTCCATGTCATTGATGTGGGATTCATTAAGGCCCTCCTTTGACGGATCGCTTCTTGTCGACATCAGCTCATTATCCAAGAAGTTGATCTAGGAACACCCCATTCAGTACTTTGAAGCTTGCATGCCTCAATGGCAAGTTTCTCACTTCCGGCGACAGGTATACATCAATGACCTTCGACCGAAAGATTTTACGTGGTGTTCGACGCCAAGTCCTTTATTCACACCACGTGAATTGTACTGCAGTACCTTGAGGGTCATTATCATTATCGGTGATTACTCTCGCGCTTGTTAACAGTTTACATCATTGACTGGTAATCAAGTGATGTCTTTCCATGTTCGACTTCAAGACATTTCTCGCATGGATCGACTTGTACTGCGAGTGAAGATCGGACGCGATTAAAGACCCCAGATCTAGTTTCATCCATCCGAGCTGCGATATATATTCAGGAAAATAAAGACATTAAAATGTACAGTACTGCAGCACAGATAATCATCCTACCAAAAGGATGATGGCTCTATCAGAATCATCAGTCTACCATTAGACGATTGTCTATCCTATGTACATGAAAATGAATTTATAAAACTGAGCATGGGAATGCCTGCCTCAGCTAGATCATGAAAACAGTATGAAGATAATGTATTGTATTGTATCTTATTACAGGTCTCCTCTCAGCATTGAAAGAACTTCGGATCCTCCTAATAAAGCATTTCACCCGAAAAACGGCCTCATACTTTAGGGGGCAACTGTTATAGACATTTTTGTTCCGTACAGCTCTAAGCATGAAATGTCCATAAACCAAGGGATCCTAAGTCCCTAAAAGTGTTATTCCGACCCCTAAAGGAACAAGGTCAACAAATTACAACTTCTCCCAGAAGTTCTCCACCAGAAACTGCTCAGAATCAGTCAAATCAGGATCATTTCAGCTGCTCCACTAGCTAGCTGCGTTGCATAGCACCCAAATACACTAGCTAGGTGCGTTGCAATGCACCTAAATGCACTACCAAGGTGCGTTGAGCGGGAAATGACAAATGGCAGTGTCATTCCGCGAGGTGGAGAGACAATGGAAGCTTCCAGAATCTTCCCCAATGACACTTGCCTCACTGAATTCGACCAAGGATGAGTAAGAGGATCTCAGTCTCCAAGTGGAAGCAAGAACTGACAGAGAGAAGACACTAGTCAAATCGTAAGCTGACTCATACTCCTTGCATACATCTATATATGGATCCCTCATCCCAGAGATCGAGAGGCTGGAATTTTGTACGTTGCAGAGAATTGTTGTTGGTTTTGAGATAGATATCAGAGTATTGGGTGATTTATGCTTTGTTGGAGGTGAAGAGGGGGCTTCTTTGCTGGGAGGTTGATGCCGGATCAGGAATCATCGGTTGTAACGCCTCCTGGATCTTCTTGTTATATCAATAAAACTATTTGAGTTTCTTCTACATGCTTGTGTATCATTGATGTTTGTTACATTTGTATGTTTAGCTTAAATCTGATCCTAAGCTTTTTATGAATATAAACCCATGTCTTTGTATAGTTTCCTTCTTCTTTGATCTTGCAGGTACTTGGTGAAGCTGGGAAAGTAAGGGAGCAGGTAGCTGGAAGCTGTCAAAGAGGAGAGAGATTGGATCAAAGGACTAGCGCAAGACACAGGTTGGTTCATCCTATTTCTCTTTGTTTATAGTTCATAAATAAGAATACAAAAGTAGTTTTCTCTATTTGTTTCTAAGGTCACTGTCACACTTTAGTGGGATAGGGTTGTTCTGAATAGACACTTTTCCTGTTAACATGGCCCACCAATAATTTTGACAATGGGTCTAAGGGGGATTCCTTCTTTATGGATTTTGGGAAGCCCATAGATCCTAGGAGTGATAGGGCTACTCTCAATCAGCTTATGGCTAAAGGAGCCAACAGTGCTGTTGGATTTAATAGCAAGAGCGACCATCTTAGAAATCTTTTTCAAGGGATTCTTGTCAAGATTTTTGTAGCTTCCACTGTTGATCAGGTGATCCAACATATTCTCCCGATAATCTGCCTTATCAAGGATAACAGCAGCCCCTCCTTTGTCAGCTTTTAAAATGACAATATCTTGGTTCCTATTTAGGGATTTTAGGGCTTCAAACTCATCTTTGCTAATGTTATTCTTAGGGGGCTTTGCTTTTCTAAGAATAATAGCGGAGTCTTGCTAAATAATATCTTTAATATTATCTGGTAAGCCTTTAATCCCAAATTCAACGTCGCACATAATGTCAGCCACTGGAATCTTTTTTGGAGTAAGGGCAAAATTTAATCCCCTCTCCAAAAGATTGAAGACCAGAGGAGGAAAAGAAAAACTGGATAAATTAATAACTTTATTATTAGGATGGTTAATATTATTATTGACATTGGAAACTCCAACATTATTATTATTGGTGTTATAATTATTATTAGCCTTATCAATATTATTATTGTTATTAACAGGGAAAATTTTAAGAACCCCCCCTAAATTTATAAATATAATAAATGGGCGAATATCCATGGTATATAGGAAAAATGGAAGGCGATTTTATCAATAATATAATATGTATATATAATTTTTTGGCGAATCTCTCACCAGGCATGGTGAATATTTTACTCAATTATAAAATCTTGTAAGATCTTGGCGAGTCTTTCACTAAATAATAAAACTTTGTAAATTCCTAGTGAATCTTAGCATAGGCTACATGCTGGTTTAATTCCCCCATGTAAATAGGCTACATTCCAGGTGAATACTATGGGTCAATACCATGTGCCATTTTGGTGAATACCATGGGTCAATACCATGTGCCATTTTTATTTTTATTAATTCTAATATTAGGGTTAATAATGGTTTTTTGCATGGTATTAATACCAATCTAGTCCATGGTATTTGTCCCATAGAATTTTGGCCATAGGTTTAACCTAAATATAACCCATTTTTTGAGTGTTCGTAAATATAAGGTGACTTATGGAGTAAATGTAAAAAAATGTTTTATTTTTTTACCATACCTCTCGTTTATTTATATTTTTATTAATTTACCATACTTCTTTTACAAATATGGTATTTGGCGGCCCATAGGATTCACTTAAATAAAACCTCTTTCTTGAGCCTTCATAAATAGAACGAGGGTTATGGACTAAATATAAAAAGAGGTTTTATTTATTTACGATACGTCTAGTTTATTTATATTTTTATTTATTTACCATACCTTTTGAGTAAGTATAAAAAGACGTTTTATTTATTTACCATACCTCCACTTTACTTATATTTTTATTTGTTTACACCCTTACATGTATATAAGGTGACTTATGGAGTAAATATAAAAAATGTTTTATTTATTTACCATACCTCTCATTTATTTATATTTTTATTAATTTACCATGACTCTTTTATAAATATGGTATTTGGCCCATAGGATTCACTTAAATAAAACCTATTCTTGAAAATGGGCGAATGGATTCACTTAAATAAAACCTATTCTTGAAAATGGGCGAATGGAAGGTTGTAAGTCATAATTTCAAGGGCTAAATTTACCTTTTTTACCCTCTCCCTTAAAATAAGGTGGGCTATTTGAGGTGATTTGTAAAAATGTAGTATGATACAAAATATTCGCCCACTAAAAATTTAAAACCCCTTAATTTCGCCAAAGGGCGAACATTCGCCCCTAAAATCATCCTTGGTTATTAATAAGCTTATTAATATTCTTAATATTCTTAATATCGTTATTATCATATATATACCTCATTGTTCTCTTATTATTATTCTTATAATTAAATTTAATAATTTGACTATTATTATCTAAACAGCTAGATTTAAAATCATTATTATTATTATTAGTATTAGAATTATTAATCTCAATATTATTACACTTATCAAAATTAAAATATTTACTATTAATATAGAGAGAAGGGAGGGTTGACCGAATGGGAGAAGAAGGGATTGAGGGAGACCGGGGAAAAGAATGAACGCCAGAGGGAATCAAGTTACACACACACCGAGGGGAGGTAATAAGAGGGGAGGAACTATGTGCCGAGGGAGAGAAATCAACCACGCTTTCGCTGGAGTGGGGATCTATCACGGGATTAGAGTGAAGCAGGTTAGAGAGAGGATGAGAGGATGGCAGGGAAGGGTTAGCAGAGACATGGGATGGACCAACGATATGGAGATGATCACATAAGGAGATTGGTAGAGGTTTGCGAAGAGAGAAAGAGAAAACAGGATCAGAAGGGCGGGTTTGTGTTAAGTGAAGGAGTTCAATGCCTCGAGAAGAGAATGGATAGGAATCAGAGTCCAAGGATTCCATGGATTCCAGATTATGGGAAAGAATTGTGTTAAGGGAAGGAGATCAATGCATGGAGTAGAGAATGGATGGGAAGCAGAGTTCATGGATGCCTTGGATTCCAGAATATGGGGAAAGGACCGATCGAGAAGGGGCCAACATTTAACCACAGAGCCAATTAAATCATTGGTAGGAAGGCTGCTAAGGGAAGCAGGAGAGGGACATTCGAACTAGGGCCGATATTCAACCACAAAACCATCATCTCTAGCAAGACGGCCAATACATCGCGAAGCGTCGTTCTCACTAGATCTGGAAGCTACTGTACGATCATCACCCAAAAATCCATGAACCTAGGAGCTAAGTGCCATCACTTGGTCTTTTTTGATTCTACTATGAGAGGGGAAGCCAGATAAGATCGAAGAATCTCCAAAGGAAGAGGATCTGTTGGATAGTTTGGAAAATTAAACTTTTTTTTCTCTACTTAGATCTCCTCCATCCACAGAGATTTTAACACTGAGCAAGCTTGAATTCTATTCCAAAGTTCTGGGGACAGGAAGCTAGATAGCTCTAGATGTAACGAGAGAAGATTCCTAGAAAGAAAACCAAGCTTACTTCTAACTCTAGCAATCTCATAATGGATTAAGACAAGATTGGCTTTTAGAAAAATATGATGAGAACTTGACTTGTTAAGGTGATGTTTAATATGAGCAAAGAGAGGAACAATTGACGAATCCCTACACCTCTTCAAGAAAGCAAGATCTGTCTTCATCTTAGAAACCTACAAGCATGCTTGTTCAAAAGTATGAACTTTAATAGTAACGGCCCTCCCGTGTAGGGTAGTGATATTCGAATTCAAGCTTCTGTGATCCATATCATAATTATAAAATGTTTTGTTGGAATAAGTCACATTGAAGATTTTGGTCGATGCTTTTCAAACCAACAAGTGTGGTTCATCTTCATTCTAGGCATTTGAAATACGAACAAAAATTTGGAATAATATTAATTTGGAATACCTTCCATTCCTTTGCTAAGAATTTGCCTATACAAATGTCAATTACAACTTTGAGAAGAATGTGAAATGAATGAATTGACCACATTTTCATTTCAAATCCTTGTATTGGAATACAAAACAACAACGAGTTATATGAAGATGGACTTTTGGAATTCAGAAGATATAGTTAATTGAAGCGTATGAGACCTATTTCATGAATTTCCTGGAAAAAAGAGGAAGAGGAAGGGGAGAATAAGTGAAATAGAATTGAAGAGGAAGATCAGAGGTGATAAACAACTATAAAGGGATAAAAGATGGAGTATATAACAAAGTAAAATAGAATGAAGAACTCAGGTTTTAAAGATTAGGTAAGCCAAAAAAATGAAACTTTCATGTATTAAGGGATTCATGTCTCCTTCCAAGTAGTAGCCTAAAAAGACAGATTGGAACCTATAAGAAATAATAGTGGGTGCTTCCAAAATGTTGTAGCTTGCAAAATAGAAGAGTGGTTGAAGCCTCCTGAAGGTGGGTGCCTACAAAAGATGATGTAAAAGGGAGTGGGTGCTTTCATTTTCATCACAACAATAAAATTCATGGTTTTATCCCCTTTTGGGTTTCCAATAATATCTAGTGTTTACATGTGTTTCTCTTATGCGTTGATTTTCATGTTGTGGTTTAATGTTGTTGTTGTAGTGTTTTTGGAGAACAAGTGTACCAAAAAGCACCCCCTTCACAGTGGATTGTTACCTGTAAAGGATCACAGTCAAATTTGGTGTTTTTCGTGGAGAAACTTAAACAAACATAACATTTTAAATAATGGATACAATGCATACAAAAAAATAAACTTAAACAAAGAGGTGCATGAAAATAACAATTATCAAATGGAGAAAACACATCAATAATATATGGGAAATCTCCCTTTATTGATTGATGGTGGTAGAGGTTCAATACATCATAATACTAGAGCACTTGAAGAGAATTACTTGAGATAGGGAGCTCAATAATTCTCACCAAGGATGTTTCTTTTCCTCAATCTCTTTGCAAGTTTCTCCTCTGTCTCAAAGAACTGTGAAGACTCTCCAAAGGGTGGATTTTTCTTCACTCACTAAGATGCTGGGTTGCTTAGAATCAATTTGGCCAACATGCTAGTGCTCTTCACTTCCTTGGTTCAACAATGAAATGGTGCTTTTCTTACAAGCAATTTGTCCAGCATAACAATGTCTCTTCTTTTTGGCTCTCCCATGGCCTATTTATATAGAGGTTTTTGAGTCCCTCTTGCCTCTCTTGGTACATGTATGATAAAGACACATTAGTAGGACAAGATGATTCCATTGAGGGCTACACCTTCTCCAAGGTGACTCGAATTCAGTTTTACTAGGCCGAACTCATATCAAGAAATTGGCTCCAAGTGAGCGGAGTGGTCCTAGACTGCTGAGACACTTTTTCTGCAACCACGTGGCTTTTTTGATGATATGTTTTGTGCACACATTTATCGAAGAAATATATGCACAACCTTAATTAATTTTCTTTATAAACTTTGGACTTTATGAGAACCTTTTATTTTGAATCTTTGTAATGTATTCGGCTAGAAAATTGCCCACCTGTGCATTCTGTTGGACACTATCAATGTCTTTTGGATTGTACTAGCAGGTGTACGATTTTCCAGTGTTAACAGTTGCCCCCTGATGTATGAGGTTAGGAGAAGATGTATAGCTGAAATACATCATGTTATCACTTTATTTGGAGAGTTTGATTATCCTTTTGAGAGAGAGGATAGCTTGTTTCAGAGATGAGAAGAGAAAAATCCTTGACTGAGTATAATCGATGCCCATGCTTTGGTGGAAAAAAATTCAATAATGGTGTGTTCTATAAGAGGCAGGTATGTCCCATGCTCGTTATGATAGCTAATCAGAACTGATTATAGTTGGACAACAAATGATTTGTCTCCAATCAACTTTTTGGATGTTTGACCTACTGATAGTTGATGATGATTATTGATGATGCCCTAAGGGGCACTTTCTAGTCAAATAGGTGAAATATTCTTTTCCTATACATATATTGGTGACGCACTTTGGATGGGTTCTTGGTATGCATAGATATTTGGCATTAGGTACCTCCCCCACCTCATAATATAAGCACTATTGAATGAGGTTCTTAGTGGAGTGGGGGTCTTCAACTATATGAACGGGTTGCGATAGTAACTAAGTATGACACCATCTTGACATGAAATTTTTGAGTTGATGTCAAATGCCAAGGGAGCCGATGACATTACTAGACAATAATGGTTCTGACTGTGCCACCAGAGGATATCCCTATTAAGGGAGGGAATATCGAAGGTACTACCTCTCTCTTGGAATACATATGTTGAAGTTGATAGGAAAGGGGTGTCATCCACCTCACGTCGGGAGTCAAGAAATAGATATGAACAGATTGTAATAACTTGGGTTAGATAGTCATGATAATGAGGGCTATCGATATTGGAGGATATGGATATATCTTCTGAGGTCAAAGCTCAATATGCAAATGGTGGTGGTCAAAACATGCTTTCTAATGATCCTGGAGTCGGTAGGATTTCCAGGATGGGTGTAAGTGATTTTTTATGGACATGAAAAATGGGGGTGGTTTGTTGATGAGTTGTGACCAAAGATGATTAGAGACTGAAGGTGGGTGAGGGCCCTAGATTGTAAAAATCAAATATGGATGGGAGATTTTATTTTATTTTATTTTGGAAGAATCTTTGTACACTTGCCAAAAGAATAGGGCTTGGTTTAGATGTACAACCACAGAGACGGGTGCCCCATGATGATAGCAACCTATAAAAAGGTGTAATGTATCTACTGAGGGTGGGGTCCCCATTGGTTGGTATCCATGTTGGGTGTTTGGGTGGGGTGGTACAAATGGTCTATGTAATGGAAATGAATGATATTCCAAATGTATGACATGGAGGTGCATCCATTAGTATCTGTATGTGTTGGGTGTGGAGCCTGATTATCTTATGTATTCAAAGGTATCGCCACATTGGACCCAAGTTCGAAATGGGGTGGCAACGCCGCCTGTAAAATATTCACTGCAGGGGGGGTCCAAGGGGGGGCAGTTGCGACCTTTGGGGAGCCCCCCCTTGGCGGGGGGTTTTGGGGGTAGTGCCCCCGAAGCTAAGAATAGATATAAAATTAACTTGTAAAAGTATAGTAATTTCTAGTCAATCTGGGTCGTTCATTAGGCGGAGATCTGACGATAGAAGTTATGTTTAATTTAGGGTTTTTTTCCCTAGAAGGCAACCCCTCACTATATATGAGGGAATTATATTGGGTCTATGTAGATCTGTATCCTGAGTGAGAAAGAGAGAGGAGATTGAGAGCGAAGAGGGTGTTACAACGGATCTGCTGTAGGTTGTATCTCTTCAGTTTGCTAGATAATATAAAAGGAAGGACTGGTTGTTTCTCTGTGGACGTAGCCCAAACTGGGTGAAGCACGTGTATCTATGTCTCTCTTGTTTTATGTGTTTTATGTGTTTATATTTCTGCAATATTTTAGGTGTTCCATTGCTCCGTAATATATAATTTTCTAATAGTATGGGGACCCAGGAGAACAGGGTGAATGCATAAATGAATGTAGCGTATTGAGGCTAAACTTTCAGATATGTATGTGATATTTCTCTCGAGCCGAAGTGAGTGGTCATGACTCCTTTGTGTGAAGGAGGATCGACAATGATGAAGGGAGCCATGGGGGGGGGGATTCTATTGATCGGTGTAAATTCTTATCATGTACAAGTGTGAGATGGTGATAAACATGGTCGAGAGGTTGGACCTTATGGAACATTTTGGAGAAATGATGTCAAGATATGCAAAACCTTTTAGGGGGAAGCCTATCATGTTGACTGGAGAATGATACCTGTTCTTTTTTGCTTATTGAGTTGCTGGTTGAAATTGACCATGTGTGATATTCCAACAATGTATACAACCAAAACCCGAAGTGAAAGCATCTTTGAAGACATAAATATGTAATGAATATTATGGACTTAGAGAGATGGAGAAATACCTGACATGTGTGGTAAGTCTAAAAAATGATTTTTGGTGTTTTTGAGAGCGGAGGGTTCCATGATGAAGATGTTGTGGGATTGATACTCATGTCTCTTTAGGTTTTGCCAATGGAGATCTCAAGCTTTTGCAATGTTCCCCAAAACATGGAAAACAGGGTAATACATAGGGCTGTGGGGCCCAAATATCAATCATTTTCATTGTTGAGTTGTGGAGGTCAAAGAGATTTCCTAAAGTGTTTCTTGCTATTGCAGTCAGCCTGTGTACCCAGGATTCATGCCATCAAAGACAGGTAGGTGGCTAAGCCCATATCTATGTAATTTTCAGTCCAGTAGATTAGGTAGGCCGTACAGGGGTCACATGTACAAATTTTTGAGACGATTTTTGAGGACAGCGTGGGCAACTCTCCTTGAGCCACACGGTCTTCGCACATAACTGGGTTTATGCACGAAGACCCCACATATATTGAATACTCAGATGTGTGTTGTGCATGTCTGAGTTAAGGGATTACATGACGAGACTTGTCCAAGGTTTGTCTCATCTTTCTCAAATGAATGTGCACCGATCGTGTACCTGTACGGGATACAAGCGAGCGCACCGTGCCCCTGTTTAGGAAAAAGGCACTTGGTGGGGGAAAGAATGGATTTTTGTCCCCCATTCTAGTTTTATGAGGACTTGAGGGATTCTTCTTTCTGATTTATGGAATCCTTGATGGCAGGATGATCTGGCGAGAGTGAGACTGGACTCCTCTCTGAAATGTTGTGACGCAGGATGCTGGTGCGATGAAGCAACTTGTGTAGTGCATATTACTGAAGTTTCTTCAAAACCCATTAATGAGGTCACAGGACATGTTCCTATGATATTTGGTCAGTTGTTGGGATGTGGATCACTAGTTGATGGTCATTCGTCATACAAACCTCCTAATCCTCGCAAAGGTTGACATCTATTTTGTGACCAGTATGATGCCACAAGGAAAGGTTCTTCCTTATCCCCTTCAAGGAGTTGATGCTTGCACGAGGGTTTAGGCTGAGCAGCACTGCGATCCAAACCCTATATCAGATGGCTACATTAGGATCACAATAGTGGAGGATCTAGCTGAGTGAGAAGCACTGGCTATGATTGTTAGACTAGTGGGCTTGGCATCCCCCAATCGATGCTCGGGTTCGCATATCTCTATTTTGTGGTGACTTCAGGCAGGGGCATTTTTTAACTGAGCCCAACTAGTGCGGCAGGGGATAGTGTCACAGCTTATCTAGGATCAATGCTTAACGCTGAAGATTTTTGGTTACAAGAGTGCGTTATGCAACATACTCTATGAGAGGGTGGTGATGTTTCGCCATGTACTTGCAGTATTGATGGGGTCACCTCAGGAGCCTCGCATGCGTCGTTGTGGACGGGTGATGCCTTGAGAGGGTGGAGGAGAGGTGGGTCAGTATTGGACTGATGTGGTGCGGAACTGGTTATAGTCAAACCCATAGCTGATATTAGACTATCCATACCATGGGTTTGACTTCCGAGGAGATCTGAGATGGGGCTCCCTCTAGCTTCTACCAAGGAGTGATCAGGTATATGATTGTTATTTTTGCATTTGTGTACGTATGTGTTTTTTCATGTATTTATGATTTATAATTATATTGACATTATGGTTTGCTTACTTGCATATGCGGGACTGTGAGGGCGTCCCTTCGCCTTCTCGGTTGGCCATGAGCCGAGACACATGGGAGTTACGGGGGATGCACCTATTCCTCAGAGACCCCGTGTATCGATGCCTCTGATTGCTCTTCGAGAGCGGCCTAGAGAGTGATGATGGATGGATATTGGTGGGCCATCCGGAGATGGGTCTTTATTTACATATAGTCTGGTCGCACGAGCTGAGGAGGCTAAGACACAACGAGAGGTTGCAGAGGAGGAGCTACACCAGACTGTGACTCGTGGAGACAATTGGAGACCTTGATTGGAGGTGTGCCCTTTGAGGGATGGGCTCACCTTCCAGAGGCTATGGTTGAGACGAGGATGTCCCAAGAGCGGGAGCATCGGAAGACTTTATGTCTTATTTCTATGGCGGCGACTATGTCTGGTTCCATTTTGGCTCCTAATGCATAGATGGTGCCACCAGGGCCTTAGGGAGGCTAGTTATGTATTTATTTTTTTGGTTGAGATGATGTATGTATCAAGAAAAGCACCTATTTATGAGGATGCTCCCCGGTAGTTTTTTGATGACTTATCATTCCTAGTCTTGGGCCAATGGTTTTTTGTACCTATATAATTTTTTTATGTATATAAAAGGCATTTTTTGGTGGCTCTCATGGTGTAATATGTGTGTCCATACTTTTTGGTGTATTTCTTCATTTATGTTTATAGATGTATCTTGTGTTTGATGCTTTACATATCTTGATGGTTATATATGTGTGATGCATGCCAGTATAGGATTTGATTAGCAATGTGATTAACTACATGCTTTTGATCTCTAGGTATATGTGTAAATTTGATTTGATCAAAATGTCTAGCTAACTTTTGCATGCAAATACTTGCGAAAAAGGCATGAATCATGGATTTGGAATGTCCTATTTAACTATGACACGACGAGCTGGGAATCAAGGAATACATGCAAGTGACAAATGACTAGGTGGTGTGCATAAGCCAGGAGGCCTATGAAGGCATCATATTCTGCTTTATTGTTGGTGGCTGGCCCAATACATAGCCCATTGAAGAGACAAGGTGCTCGGTAAAGAGAGTATATGGACCATGATGCGGAAACGAGATTTTGCGATCATCGATATGCACCATCAATGAACCAGTGGTGATAAGCTAGCAGAAGATCCATCTGTTTACATGAGAGGAGAAAGTGATTTTTAGAATACATCTATGATGAAGTGATCATGATAAACAATAAGTCATTGTACATACATGCTTACCCTAACATTTTATCGATGAATTTTTTTGAGGTAGAGACCATTGACGAGGTATTTTAGGAAAGTTACATCGAGCTCTGAAAGTATGTATTCTCCCTTTTGGAGGCAATGTTTGATGATGTATGTGCCCTTACAAAGGGTTTCAAACTTATTTCATACCATGCTCATGGTTTCTCTTAACTGGTTCAATGCTAGCCAAATAGATTGTATGAGAGGCGGTGTTACTCATGTCATGGGATGTTGATGCCACATGGTTATTGTATGACTAGATATCTTATGGAGGTATCCATCTCTAGGGCGAGGTCTTGTTATTGTGAGATAGGAAATCTTGTGGAGGTGTCCATCTCTAGGGAAAAGTCTTGTTATGGCGATACTGAATATCTTGTGGGAGTATCCATCTCAAAGGTAAGTTTTTGTTATTGCGTGGCCTATTTGTGTGGGTTTGTTTTAGTGTCTCTCTCGATGCATAAAATCATGTAAGGTATTGGCAATTCCTTGTGTGGTGGAATTGAGAGCATATGTGACAATAAAACCGTGTGATTTTTTCTTGGTTTGAGAGGTTCTTATAGGGGATTTGGACTACTAAGCGGAAGATATCATTGAATCGACTCAATTCACAACATCTACTAATCAAATGATTGAGTTTTTCACAGAATGTGGATGTAATGGGAGACTTTATTTTTCAGGTGTTTTTTATTGCTTTGGGCCTAGTTTAGCCTGGTGATGGTGATGGGAGGTGAAATGGCAGGGGCTGAGCTGTATTTTATCCTTGAACACACATAGGACATCTAGGGGTCCTTCTTCTCTAGGTGGTGGGTGGGTTCTGTGGATTTCGTATCTGAGTCTAGTAGATTGGGATTTGTCTTTATGAAGTTACATATGAAATTCATAGTTTTGTGAAATTGAGGAAGGTGAGGGCACCTCCTTTTATGATGGTTCTCCCTGCAGATTGTGCATATGTGGTATTGCTGCCTAGACCTATTTCTTGGGTCCTCCAGGGTGTTGGGTTGGACTTGGTAGCATGTCCATAATTCTGGCCACCAGTCTACCGAATGGGTAATTTCATCAAATATGGAACATCGTAAGGTGGACATGTAAAAATATGGCTTATTTCATCCTCGTGTGTTGTAGGTGGGTGCGGAACTGGATGATGCCTCTTCCTGTATGTAGAAGATGTTTTGGAATTTTTCATTATGTGGAGATGGGGGTTAGCGTTATGGGTTCATTGTTCATGGTTTGGATGAGACCTTTTAGTGTCTTTTGGAGTTCAATGATATTTGGACAATGGTGAGTGTAGCATCCATATTTATCACAAATAGTACCCGCATGGTTGCTGCGTACTTCCTTGTTACGTAAGGGTACGACTTTCGCTCCTTTTGGTGGAGCTGAGGTTACAAGTGTGTTGGAGGAATTCATTATTATTTTTAGTTCGTCTATTTTGGGACATATATGATTTGGGTACCGCCTGAAATCCTCACATTGTCCACAGGGTTGCACAAGTTTGGAGGAGTTGGAATTTTATCCTTTTTTACCATTTTTTTTTCTTTTATGGTGGCTCCAACTATGGTAGGTTTCGAACGATTTTGAGTAGGTTTGGTCCTCTGCAATGGAGGTACAAGGAAGCTCCCTTCTTGTATGTGTCCTGACTCAGCTGACACAGTCATGGGGATTAGGTACCAAACTGGTATTACAAGAGTCATATTTGGTAATGTGAGGGTTTCCATGGCTTGGTGTGAGATGAACCCAGGTGGGGGGCATAAGAAAGGGGTTTGCGTGATTGCAAGAGGTAAAGACTTGACTTCTTCAGTTGTAGGTGTTGAGGTTTCTGGAACTGATTCTGGTGTTTGGGCGGTGTTTGATGAAGTCATCATGCAAACTGGTGCTCTGGTACTTGGGACAATCTCTTGTATTATCAGAGGGTCTCTTGGAATGTTCCTAGAAGGCTTGATGGCTTAAACTGGCCTGGGTTGAGCTCAGTGTAAGTAGTGACCACTTCTTGGGATACTAAGGGAAACATGCCATCTAGTGTGGCTGAAGTTGTTTTCTTGTAGGATGTGAGTTTATCAATGGTAATGACCTTTCCCTCATGGGGGAACATCATGATTCTGAACACCAATGAAGCAACTGCGAGCATTTCTTACTTATATCTTCGGCCAACGAGGATATTGTAATCCAACCAGGCATCAAGTACATCAATGTCTATTAACACAGTTTTCCAACCAACTTAACTGGAATGCTAGGGTATAGGTTGACGGGGGCAGAAGAGGGCCCATCGTATGCTCTAAGAATTATATCAGAAGGCTTAATTTTAAGGGAGCCTAAGTTTTTCCAAACGGATTTGGACATGATGCACATGGAAGCCCCTTTGTCGATGATGCAAAGATGGATATTGATATTCTAGACTGAGACAGGGATTTGGAAAACGATGGCTGAGGGAAGCCAAGGAGTAGCTTTGTCCAATTCAAAGACCATGAGGGAGAATCGGATTGCTCAATTGTGCCTAAAGTGGAAAGTAGGGCTTTCCACTAGGTTGGGCACGTCTGCATGACTTCAAGTGTTGACATAACTGAAGATGATTGAACCAAGTCATATACTATCCTATAATTGTGGGCAATGTTAGGGTCCTATAATAATAGGATTCATAATTTTGAATTGGCTATGGTTAGTCTTGTAATATTGTACATACTTTTGCTTTCTCCAAAATGTTTTCCATATTAAAAATTAAAAATGTAAAGAGGGTATGTCCTAAAAGAATAATCAAAGGAAAAAAAAAAACTGAAAAATATGAACCCCAAAAAGAAATAAAAATAGATCATGAAAGTGTGCAAATTCAAATTCCACTCCTTTTGCTTTACTTTGTAAAATAAGATTGTGTGCAACTTGTCAAAAATGCCACAATCCATGATGGTCAAATGGCTTAATCTTGACTCATTCATGCTTTAAATTTCATGTTGATAGATAGAGAATAATGATCTAGCCAAACTGTTTAACCTTGGAAGATCAATAGTTAGGTACATAATAAGAATGAGCTCATTAGTTTAATCTCAGCCATTGGAAGTTATAAGGTTAGAATTAGATAGTTTTCTTATCAAAAGAAAAGGAAATAAAGGGTCAGCAAGCTCAAATGCACCCAATAAATGAGGATAAAATGTTAGGGTAAATAAAGAGTAGGTAGAAGAAATGTTGCAAATGCACAAGGTTTCTAAATCAAAAGCACATTCATCATACTTAATCTTATGTTTCATGTGCAGGAGGAATTGTGATAAAGAAATGATATTCACCAAGCTTCCTTACTAATTTCCCCTCATTTCATTACACCCCCACATACTTATTTGATAATTTCCCCAGTTTCCCTTCATTACTTATAAATACCCTTTTTCCCCCTCATTTTGACCTTTACCCCTTGGTTTCACACATCCCCCTAGAAATTACCCTTCAAAAATCAATTCCCCTTTCCCAAAACCCTTTTCCCTAGTGTGAAACCCATTCCCGATTACAAGTATTGCCTTTCCCCATCAAAAACCCACAAAAAACCTTTAACCTAAGTTTTTATGCCCCCGCATTATGTAATTAACATTCCCCACTTTGTATTTTCCGACAACCCTTTTTAACCCACCAGCCCTTGGTGCAGTTAAAGAAACCCCGCCATATAACCCATGGTCCCACCTTAATTAACCATTTGTTTATATTGAAAATCTCGACATTATTGGTTAACTAATCACAACTATCTATAATTAAATCTCGGGCCCCCCTAAAACACTTTCTCGATTCCATCCATGCAACTCAACTGTGCGATATCCCTCCAATCTCTTGCCCCCAGATCTAACGGTCTACAACCATATCACATGGATTCACTCTCCGACCGTTAACAGCTCGAGAGCACGCAAGATTTGTGGTTTTGCCTGGGCATTGTTCTGCTATGTGGTGGCACCAGGTTAGATCGTGTGCTCATGAAAAATACCACCCACCATCCAGAAGCAGTGAGATGGTGCACAAAACCACCTCTTCGCGTAAAAAGAAAACTACCCACTATTCATTTAATTATTTCCATGCGAAAATGTGACTGTTACCCGTTAAAAGGCCGAAAAAGCCCCAAATTTCTCTTTTCGCTCGTGTTTCACTTCAAATTGATGCTTAGCCATTTGCGACACTCTGAACCTTTGCAACCAATTTCACCACCTTTTGCCCCCCGAAGACGCTTCGAATACCCCATTGAAGCAACCAGTTAACAGTTGAAGCCTCAGTACCCTCTACAATTACCACAGAACCCCTTTGCATGCCATATCGCCAGTTTCCAGGTATTCTTGGAAAAAACCAAAACAACCCTTGAATTTCAAAACTCACAGTAAAAATTGAATGGTTAATTAATTGAATTAATTAATAAACTTTCCTTAATTGAAGAGAAACTTATTTGTACATTCATGTATATCCCAAACCCTGTTTCACAGACTATAATTACCCTTCCACTATTCCAGAGCTTCTAAAACTCACTCCTGAAACCACTAAAATCTTAATTCAATTCAATAAACCCAATTATGGCTTCCCAAACCTCTCTAGACGTGAGACTTGTGCAAGCCCCTCACCTGGATATTGACCACCGTGCCTTAGCAAACCGAGACTTTCAAATTAAGGATACTGCTTCTCCTACCTACCTACTAAAGCTCCACTACTAGAGTAAAGACAAATTTTTAATCCAGAATGATGATATTCACCTTTGGGAGTCCAATTTTTCCAATTACTATTTTCCACAAGTACACCCATTCCCAGAAATCATCCACTTCTACCAAGCTTGATACATTCCCAGGCAAAGAGCCATTATCACCCCTAACCAGCAAGTTTTGTTCACTATTACAGCAAAATCCATTAACCAAATGGTATCAATCCAGCCAAGCCAAAATGAGACCCCACTTTCAATTGAAGGTTTGCTTGATCTCTACACCAAGCTAGACATACCAAAGAAAGCTCAAATTATTCAAACTTTCATCATTAAAGAGTCTCACACTCCAACAGATAGTCCTCCTTATGCTGCCACCATTTTTCTGAGAGAGGCAGGCAAATTATTACCATGCTCTCTTGCATTTTAGGGTACACCACAGATGAGCATGTGGATGAGGTTGTCCTAGCTTTTCTTTCTATATTTTTCCCAGGAAAGCCTCCTGCTATAATGTATAACTATGCTCAGTTCATAGCAGATAGAATGCATGAACAATTCATTAGACTACCAAATGAGAGAGCTTTCAAGTAATCTTGAGTTTTGTTTCACATGTTTCTCTACTATCAGTCAGACAAGTTTCCAATCAACATCTAGAAGTTCGGCACCAAAGGCAACCCAAGATCAGTAATCCATTGGACACCACTGATCCAACAATACTCCACTATTTTTTCCTACAAAGACTTCATTGATTCATTTGTGAATCCTATTGTAAACATGCTAACCAGTAGCTATTATCCCAGGATCAGTCAGGAAATTAAAATGGTTTTACAGTTGGAAAATAACAGTAAATTGGGAGACTGGTATTTATACCAACACCACATAGAGATAAGGATATATGGATTCCAACTGCCCCCCTACAAACTGCCCAAATACCTACCCATGAAGTTATTTGCATTAGAGTACTTTAGGCAGATAATAAACTATGATGAAGCTAACTTCTTGGCAGCCAAGAAGAAAACTCAATTCAAGATGAAAAACCAATTGGGCCCCTTTATTTGTAATAATAGGGAGGTTGGACCAGACGCAAATAAAATTTTGCAACAGATGAAATTCAAGAACAGTTTTACGTGGCAATATGACCCTCATGGAGTCATAAATAAACTAAGGTTCAAGGTCAAATTGGGTCCTTTCATACATCATCCTAGGCTAGACATTGAGAGATTTTCCAACCAGTCTGAATGGTTGGAAAACACTTTGATAAACATGGGCAGTACTGTAGTTGATATGGAGAATACATTAATTGATAAGGAGAAGCAAATTGACACTAGTTCCTTTCTGCAGGTTCCAGACATAGGAGAACCAATGAATATTCCTTCTCTTTTATAGAATCCAACAAATGAAGACAAAAACACAAAGAGAACCAGGGAACAAGGTTATAGTTCAGCCATGGAAACCACAAATGAATAATTTGAGATCAGTTACAGGAAGAGGCCCAAGATTAATCCTGTAATTGAACATGAAGGCACCATTAACTCAGTGGAAATCACTGACACTAACACAATGGTGGGAAGAAGAAAAGGCCCATCATCTTCAAAAGAAACACACCAGCCGTCAACATCAAACACTCAACTTATTGAGAGACAGCTCAGCATGGAGGTCTCTTCATTCACCAGGCCTATGGATAAAAAGAAGGATATCAAAGATAGATATATACAAGGAAATTAAGTTGAGGAATGAGAAATTGAAGGCTGAGACTTATGCCCAATAGTTCATGCAGATACCTGCAAATCAAAACAAGTTGATGTCAGCCTTTGACATCAAAATAGTAAAAATACAGATGACATTCATGCAACCTACAGTCCAATAGCCAAAATCATCAACAGATTATAGAAAAATATATTTTGAAATTTTGGCCAGGGATGTTCATCCCATTGACAAAATTGAGTTTCATAAACAGGCAGGTGATATGATCTCTTCCATCATGACCAATAAAGCTATGACTGCACATAAGCTTCAGAGTTCGTTCAATAATATCACTGCTCAGTACAAACTGGAAAAGGCCTCCTCACAGGCAAAGGATAACATAATCAAGTCACTAGAAGACTTGGTGATTGAGCTTGGACATTATCCCAATGATGTCAAGGCTACAGAGAAGTTGATAAAGAAAAAGATTGAGGATATTGCTACTCTCATAAAGAAACTGAAACTGCCTCATTCAGAGCACCCACAGATAAAAGAGGTCTTAGAAAGCCAAAATCATCAGGAGTAAATGATGGACCTTGTTCTCGAACTAAATGATCAACTGAAGGAAATGGAGAAGGAGTTGGACTGCTTGATACAACTGAAATAGGCCAAACTTGAGACTGGCATTGCCACTGTCATTTCAACAGTCACTACAGTAGTACCATCCACCTTGGCAGCTTCAATTTCTCCTATAGCTCCACTGGATACAACACTACCAACTACCACAGCATCTACATCAGCAACAGGTTCAACAATAGCAGCAACTCAGCCAGGTGATGAGGCAAGTAAATTGGTCAAGGCAATGGAATACATGTCCATTCAGACCAAAGAAATAAACAAGCTTAAGGAAAATATAACCAGTCTAGAGAATGATAACAAGATTCCACAGATTATGCACAAGGAAGAAGTTCAAAAGTCAACAAGGTTGACAGAAAGGATGAAGAGCTTGGAGAAATAATTAACGTTAAAGGAGCCACTTGGCAAAGCTAAGGAACAGTTATGGGCCAATATCATTGACTTTTTCAATGATATTTGGCCATCCATTCAAGTAATATTTGAACAAAGTGACTTAGTTAAAGAGGCTACAGAAGCCATTCAGAGAGTTAAGGCCGAACTGAGAGATATGCCAGAAGAAGCCACTAGACTAATCCATTTCCTTAACTCTAAAAACAAATATGAGTTGCAGGAGCTGGACATACCTGACAGAACTGGCACAATACTGGAAGTGAAAAAGGTCCTCACCAAGAGGAATTTGATGATGAACCTTGAAGATAAATGCCAAACCATGCAGCTGGCTATAGACAGGTTCATGGTAAAGTTTGATGTTTTGAGGCAGAAAGGTCTACCAAATCCCTTGGTGATAAATGATAAATTAATGCCACAGGAGGACTACAATAGAAGGATAAGAGAGGTGGCAAGGGATCAGGTAAATACTTCCTCTATGAAGGGGATGCCTACTAGAAAGGTTCTATATCAGACATTTGAGAACCTGTTTTACCTCCAACATGAGGTAAAACACCTTTTTGTGAACAGACCCACTTTTTCCAAATATACAGAAGCAGATGAAATCTACAGGAAGATGGTAAATATTCAATTACCAAATGTAGACACATGGGAGAAGTTGAATGACTTACTATAAAAATACACAGTCATACTATGAAAATTAACAGTCAAAGTGAAAAAGGCACGGTAAAGAAAAAGTAATAGGCCATCCAGATGAAAGAGTATCAGGTGAAAGTGTATCAGTTGAAAGATCAAAGTAAAAAAGAATAGCCAGCATGAAGACCAACAACAGGGTAGAGAATAAACAACAAAATATTAGAGCATAAAGACAGCACAACCGAAACAGGGACAACATACAACAATTTAACATCTGTCTCTATCTTCTTGCATGAAGATATTTCTTTCTCCTATATTAATTCCCAAGACAGTTGTGGAGTACTGAAGAAGGTATGTTTTATTGATTATTTTATCATCTTTTCTTTAAAAACTTATAATCCCTTTGCATCATGAACTAGGTAAATAATAAGAAATTATGGCAAAATCTATGAGATTTGTATGTAACGCAAAACAATTAATAATCGCCATTTTCTTATGTAGAAAAAGGGAAAAACGAAAGATTT
This sequence comes from Pinus tabuliformis, assembly GCA_031772625.1. NCBI lineage: Eukaryota > Viridiplantae > Streptophyta > Pinopsida > Pinales > Pinaceae > Pinus > Pinus tabuliformis. The sequence continues at coordinate 891,645,932 of CM062807.1, read as the reverse complement.
CCGTCCCGAAGAAAAAGACAGGGAAAAGTTAACTGTTGTCCCTGTGGCAGGAAACCATACGCAAACAAGGCGATCCAAATTGAAGTGTATCAGCCAAGGAAAGGAAAAGGAGATATTGAATCGGTGCAAGAGAACAAAGGGATAACTAGAATTAACAGTTTGGTGAATCCCTCAGGATCCTTTGATCCTAAGGGATCGTAATCCTAACTATTTTTGCATCATTGATATCTCCGCTCGGCTGTTATAAAAAGGGGAAGCACTGCTAGCCTGAGGGGGACCTATTGTTATTCTTATGTAATTTCTCTTTGTATTGAAAACTTTGATCATCGACTCGCATTGAGAAGTGATCCAATGTAACTCTACTTGGATGCTTTAATATAAATTTGGTTGTTGTTCCATCTTTGATCCTGGAATAATCTCAAGCGGTGTATCCCTGGAGGCTAAGGGCCCGACCCTGGTGGAACACTTGCTCCTGTACCATTATCTTTAATTTGTGCGTGGTTTTCATTATCAGCTTTGTTCGGTAATCTAATGTGTTTTGTTATTTTACATCACGACTCTATTATTTTTACAATATTATTGTGGGGAAAAATGCCTATGCAGGACGATCCTATCCACCTAAGGTGTGACAGTGCCTTAGCAACAAACAGAGACAGCTATTCTAGTATTCTTCCTTTACGAATTAAGAATGAAGATAGATGGATGGACTAACCGGTGTCTTCCGTTTGTCCCTCGATCCGGTTTCTCTTCTCTTGGAGAGTTCCCAGCTACTTGCCTTCTCGCTCGCCCAGCTTCAAGAGGTTTCTGCAAGATCACAAGAAGAGAACACTACACAAGACATGGATTCATATTCATAACTAGTTCAGGATTAGAAATAAACTAAACATACTAATGCAATCATACATCAAAAATATTTGCGGGTTAACTCACTCTAACTAGCGATTGATTACTATCTCTGGAGGCAAAACCTAGATTTTTGATGGAGAGCTCTGGTTTCGATCCTGAAACCCTAGGCCCTAGGCCTAGGTGAAGCAGGTGTCGCAGTCACGGGCTGTGCAGTACAGGGTTAGGTGTGCAGCGGCTTGGGTCAACAAGGAAGCCGTGGTGGACAGTAACGGGGATCGCCAGCTGGAAGGTGAAAACGGCGCTAGGAGATGCGCGGAACGGAGTACGATTAAACTTTCCCGTTTCAAGCAAAATCCTTTCCGTTATGGTGGATCCCGGTGTTTTGGTTTTACTATTTTCTGAAGCCTCCGGAGGTAGCGAAACCCTGGCGTCTCTACAGCTCTTAACGGTCAAGCGGTTGAAGGAAGGTTTAAGGGTTTACCGGGCCTGTTTTTACCATGGTTAATCCTCGAGAAGCTGTCGACTTAGAACCTTCTCCTGAAGACATTCTCTCTGTCTGGGGAAAGGATACGACGGCTGAAAATATCGACGCGTTTTTTGGGCAGTCTGTCAGTCATGCATCCACATTGCTTTCGGGGGGAGGCATTTGGCGTTCCAATGCGGTAAAAGGGTGGCTGGACGAGAACCTGGAGCTTTCAAGCAGTCTTGGAGCTGGAGGTAGGGTTTCTGGAGAGACTTTCAGTACTGGAGATAGGGGTTTTGTTGCGGCTAACCCTCAGGCATGGTCGGGTTCATCCCCAGGAAAAAATCTTGCCCTGCCATCCAGTAAGTCCATTTCCCCATCAAAAATTTTTATTTCTTCGGGAGGCCTAGAGGACATCATAAATTTTCCACAGTCCAAAGGGGTGTGGAGGACTGTGGGAGGGGTTCAGAGCTCTGAAAAGGAGCTAGGGGGCGGAAACAATCCTTCAGCTGTATGCAAAACCCTTTTCCAAAGAACTTCGTCGCAGTTTTCCTCTGGGGAGAAAGAGGCGTCTGAGGGTGCGGTTTGTTTTCAAAATAAGGAGGGTTTCGTTTTTCCTACTGATCTAGGCAAGACCAATGGGGGTGACATTTCGGCCTCTGGTGAGGCTGGGAGCCCGGTGGATGGGTTGGTCGAAACCCCACCTCGGCCACAGGACTTGAGATATGGAACCGAAGATAGCGGCCAGAACAGGGATGCTGATATCCCATTCCCTAGTACAGGAGAAAGAGCCTCAGCTCAAAATGCAGAAAAAGTAGGGGCCAAGTGAAAGAAAATCAAATCGTGGAAAACAAAGAAGGTTTCAAATCTGGTTTTAGGAATGGACGTTCAGGTCGAAGACACTCTGGAGGTGGCGGAGAGCACTCTGGTGGGCAGAGTGAGAGGAAGATATGTCTCAGGTAAATTCCTCAAACAGTGGGCAGATAGTCAGTGGTCGAAGACACCGGCAAGCTCTTTCTCGACAGCTACACTGGTCAAAGGATGGTTTATGGTCAAATTTGATTGCAAAGAGGCAATGGAGTGGGTTGAGGAAAGAATCTGGGCTTTCGGGGATCGCCCGATTTTCTTTAAACGATGGTCGCCTATGTTCGATGCTTCAAAGGAGAAGGTTAAAGAACTCCCTGTATGGGTTAGAGCCCCAAACCTTCCTCCTTTCCTATGGGTTGACTCAGTTTTCAAGTCCATTGGGAATCATCTGGGCACTTTTCTGGATGCTGACAGATCTTACCTCCACACTTTCGAACGAGCTGTGGCAAGAATTCTCGTTAGACTAGACCCATCGGAAGGTTTGGCAAAAACGGTCACTCTGCAATATAGGGAATATGAGTACGAGCAGATTCTGGATTATGAATTTTTCCCCTTCAGATGTCACCGCTGCCATGAATATGGCCACCTGGCAAGGGACTGCCCCTTGGGGAAAAGAAGAAGGAAGATGAAGAGTAAAGAAGGGGATGTGGAGGATTTTTTGAAGGAAAATGAAGGAATGGTGGAGGAAATAGTTGCAGAGGCAGAGCATCACAGCGCTGGTATTGAAACTCATGAGGAGGCGGCCATGCAGCAGGAGGAAGTGCTAACGGGCAACGGAGATGAAGACCAGCATCACAAAGGAAAAACATTGGACGCGCCAGACGACCCACCTGCGGACATTCAAACTGGTATGAAGCACTCTCCTCTAAATCTTCCTACAAATTCTGAATCACAAATTGGTATATTGTCTTCGGATTTCCCTATGGCAAAAAATTTAGAAGATCCTCTTCAAAATATTGAGTCTCTCTCAGAAGCCCTCCCCTCTTTAACCCTAAACTGTGAGGACCGTTCTAAAATGAGCCAGTCATCGGGGTTTCCTTCTCCTGTCAGTCATTATAACCTCAGATCCCACAGTAAAAGACATGCAAATCATTTGATTGTCCCTGAAGCGGTTGGTGGCCTTTGTCCTGAGCCTTCGAAGAGTCATCAGAAAAAAGGGAGAGGTAGGAAATCCCTTTTTTCAAAAGCCCAAGTAAAGGCAAAATTTGATGTAGCGGATGGTAAGCAAATGTCGATTCCTGGGGCGCTTAGAGCAGCGAAACCCCCTGAGTCAGTTATTAAATGATCCTTTTCTCTTGGAATTGTAGAGGGTTGGCTAGTAAACCCAAAAAACTAGCATTAAAAGATTTGATCTCCCGTCACAATCCGGATATGATTTTTCTTCAGGAAACGCTGGGCAATAGCACTGATGTTGAATCTGCGCTATGCTCTCTCTTCCCGGGCTGGGTTTTCACTGCTCTAGATGCAGCAGGTCACTCTGGAGGCCTTGCTATAGGTTACAAAAAGGGAAGATTTAAGGTTCTAAATTCTTGGGGTGTACCCCATGCTCTTGGTTTGGAGGTTCTCTCGCCTGATTTTGAACTGCCTTTTATGGCCATCAATGTATATGGTCCCTGCCAGGGCAGGGCACCCTTTTGGGAGGCCCTCCTCTCGAAAGAAATGTTAAAAGACAAAAGACTGCTGATACGGGGAGACCTAAATTTTACTGTTGGGATGGCAGAAGCCTGGGGGCCAAATGCAAGGGCAGATCCTCTGGCCGATTTTTTCCTAAAAACTTTACAGTCCCACAACCTGATTGATGTTAACATAATCAAGGCAAAGCCGACATGGAGGAACAGAAGAACGGGTGAGGAGAGAATAGCAAAAAGATTGGATCGGTTTCTTATAAATGAGTCTCTGGCTTCTTATATTCCACTCTTCAGACAATGGGTAGGTGATGGGGGAAATTCGGATCATTTTCCTATCTACCTTGAATTCTCAAAGACTCCCCCCAAGCCGGCCTCCCCTTTTAAGTTCAATGCTTCTTGGCTTCAGGAGGAGTCCTTTACCCAGATGTTTAGGCATACTTGGAGGCATCCAAGCCCTCCCTCTTTGGAAAATAAAGGAGCTCTTTTTTTGGAGAACTTAAAAAGGTTAAAAAAGGCAACTATTGAATGGGCAGCTGACAGGAAGAGGAAAGCAAACGAGGAACTGATTAACATTGAGGAGGAGCTTGGTAAGCTTGAAGACCCTGATACAGATGCTTACATATCACAAGAGGCGAAGGATAGAATTGTGGGGTTAGAAAAGAGCAGAGCAAAGATCCTACTGGACAAAGAAGAGGAATGGAGGTTGAAAAGTAGGGCTATTTGGCTTAAAGCAGGGGACGAAAATACAAAATTTTTCCATAATTATGCAAAAGGGTGGAAAAATGCAAATACTATTTGGAAATTAAAAGATAATGCGGGGAGAGAGTACTCCTCTTTCGAGGCGATCTCAAAATTGGGGAAGAATCATTTCCAATCTCTATTTGCTGACCAAGGGGGAATCTCTATCGCCGAAATCATACAAACTGCTCAGGCTTTCCCACAATTTGTGGAGGAGGAGGAAGCAGAAAATCTTTGCAGGGAAGTAACAAAGGATGAGGTTGAAAATGTTATAAAATCAATGCCAAAGGATAAAAGCCCTGGACCGGATGGTTGGACTATTGAACTGTTTACTCACTTCTTCGAGCAGATTGGGGATGAGTTAACAGAAGTTGTGGAGGAGTCAAGGAAAAAAGGAGAAATTTATGGCCCTTTCAACGCAACCTTCATAGCCCTCATTCCAAAGAAAGAGGATCCGGAATCTTTTGAAGACTTCAGACCCATCTCTCTCTGTAATACTATTTACAAGATTATAAAGAAACTAAAACTGAAACTGAAACTGCCTCATTCAGAGCACCCACAGATAAAAGAGGTCTTAGAAAGCCAAAATCATCAGGAGTAAATGACGGAACTTGTTCTCGAACTAAATGATCAACTGAAGGAAATGGAGAAGGAGTTGGACTGCTTGATACAACTGAAATAGGCCAAACTTGAGACTGGCATTGCCACTGTCATTTCAACAGTCACTACAGTAGTACCATCCACCTTGGCAGCTTCAATTTCTCCTATAGCTCCACTGGATACAACACTACCAACTACCACAACATCTACATCAGCAACAGGTTCAACAATAGCAGCAACTCAGCCAGGTGATGAGGCAAGTAAATTGGTCAAGGCAATGGAATACATGTCCATTCAGACCAAAGAAATAAACAAGCTTAAGGAAAATATAACCAGTCTAGAGAATGATAACAAGATTCCACAGATTATGCACAAGGAAGAAGTTCAAAAGTCAACAAGGTTGACAGAAAGGATGAAGAGCTTGGAGAAATAATTAACGTTAAAGGAGCCACTTGGCAAAGCTAAGGAACAGTTATGGGCCAATATCATTGACTTTTTCAATGATATTTGGCCATCCATTCAAGTAATATTTGAACAAAGTGACTTAGTTAAAGAGGCTACAGAAGCCATTCAGAGAGTTAAGGCCGAACTGGGAGATATGCCAGAAGAAGCCACTAGACTAATCCATTTCCTTAACTCTAAAAACAAATATGAGTTGTAGGAGCTGGACATACTTGACAGAACTGGCACAATACTAGAAGTGAAAAAGGTCCTCACCAAGAGGAATTTGATGATGAACCTTGAAGATAAATGCCAAACCATGAAGCTGGCTATAGACATGTTCATGGTAAAGTTTTATGTTTTGAGGAAGAAAGGTCTACCAAATCCCTTGGTGATAAATGATAAATTAATGCCACAGGAGGACTACAATAGAAGGATAAGAGAGGTGGCAAGGGATCAGGTAAATACTTCCTCTATGAAGGGGATGCCTACTAGAAAGGTTCTATATCAGACATTTGAGAACCTGTTTTACCTCCAACATGAGGTAAAACACCTTTTTGTGAACAGACCCACTTTTTCCAAATATACAGAAGCAGATGAAATCTACAGGAAGATGGTAAATATTCAATTACCAAATGTAGACACATGGGAGAATTTGAATAACTTACTATAAAAATACACAGTCATACTATGAAAATTAACAGTCAAAGTGAAAAAGGCATGGTAAAGAAAAAGTAATAGGCCATCCAGATGAAAGAGTATCAGGTGAAAGTGTATCAGTTGAAAGATCAAATTAAAAAAGAATAGCCAGCATGAAGACCAACAACAGGGCAGAGAATAAACAACAAAATATTAGAGCATAAAGACAGCACAACCGAAACAGGGACAACATACAACAATTTAGCATCTGTCTCTATCTTCTTGCATGAAGATATTTCTTTCTCCTATATTAATTCCCAAGACAGTTGTGGAGTACTGAAGAAGGTATGTTTTATTGATTATTTTATCATCTTTTCTTTAAAAACTTATAATCCCTTTGCATCATGAACTAGGTAAATAATAAGAAATTATGGCAAAATCTATGAGATTTGTATGTAACGCAAAACAATTAATAATCGCCATTTTCTTATGTAGAAAAAGGGAAAAACGAAAGATTTCCGTCCCGAAGAAAAAGACAGGGAAAAGTTAACTGTTGTCCCTGTGGCAGGAAACCATACGCAAACAAGGCGATCCAAATTGAAGTGTATCAGCCAAGGAAAGGAAAAGGAGATATTGAATCGGTGCAAGAGAACAAAGGGATAACTAGAATTAACAGTTTGGTGAATCCCTCAGGATCCTTTGATCCTAAGGGATCGCAAACCTAAATATTTTTGCATCATTGATATCTCCGCTCGGCTGTTATAAAAAGGGGAAGCACTGCTAGCCTGAGGGGGACCTATTGTTATTCTTATGTAATTTCTCTTTGTATTGAAAACTTTGATCATCGACTCGCATTGAGAAGTGATCCAATGTAACTCTACTTGGATGCTTTAATATAAATTTGGTTGTTGTTCCATCTTTGATCCTGGAATAATCTCAAGCGGTGTATCCCTGGAGGCTAAGGGCCCGACCCTGGTGGAACACTTGCTCCTGTACCATTATCTTTAATTTGTGTGTGGTTTTCATTATCAGCTTTGTTCGGTAATCTAATGTGTTTTGTTATTTTACATCACGACTCTGTTATTTTTACAATATTGTTGTGGGGAAAAATGCCTATGCAGGACGATCCTATCCACCTAAGGTGTGACAGTGCCTTAGCAACAAACAGAGACAGCTATTCTAGTATTCTTCCTTTACGAATTAAGAATGAAGATAGATGGATGGACTAACCGGTGTCTTCCGTTTGTCCCTCGATCTGGTTTCTCTTCTCTTGGAGAGTTCCCAGCTACTTGCCTTCTCGCTCGCCCAGCTTCAAGAGGTTTCTGCAAGATCACAAGAAGAGAACACTACACAAGACATGGATTCATATTCATAACTAGTTCAGGATTAGAAATAAACTAAACATACTAATGCAATCATACATCAAAAATATTTGGGGGTTAACTCACTCTAACTAGCGATTGATTACTATCTCTGGAGGCAAAACCTAGATTTGTGATGGAGAGCTCTGGTTTCGATCCTGAAACCCTAGGCCCTAGGCGTAGGTGAAGCAGGTGTCACAGTCACGAGCTGTGCAGTACAGGGTTAGGTGTGCAGCGGCTTGGGTCAACAAGGAAGCCGTGGTGGATAGTAACGGGGATCGCCAGCTGGAAGGTGAAAACGGCGCTAGCAGATGCGCGGAATGGAGTACGATTAAACTTTCCCGTTTCAAGCAAAATCCTTTCCGTTATGGTGGATCCTGGTGTTTTGGTTTTACTATTTTCTGAAGCCTCCGGAGGTAGCGAAACCCTGGCGTCTCTGCAGCTCTTAACGGTCAAGCGGTTGAAGGAAGGTTTAAGGGTTTACCGGGCCTGTTTTTACCATGGTTAATCCTCGGGAAGCTGTCGACTTAGAACCTTCTCCTGAAGACATTCTCTCTATCTGGGAAAGGATACGACGGCTGAAAATATCGACGCGTTTTTTGGGCAGTCTGTCAGTCATGCATCCACATTGCTTTCGGGGGGAGGCATTTGGCGTTCCAATGCGGTAAAAGGGTGACTGGACGAGAACCTGGAGCTTTCAAGCAGTCTTGGAGCTGGAGGTAGGGTTTCTGGAGAGACTTTCAGTACTGGAGATAGGGGTTTTGTTGCGGCTAACCCTCAGGCATGGTCGGGTTCATCCCCAGGCAAAAATCTCGCCCTGCCATCCAGTAAGTCCATTTCCCCATCAAAAATTTTTATTTCTTCGGGAGGCCTAGAGGACATCATAAATTTTCCACAGTCCAAAGGGGTGTGGAGGACTGTGGGAGGGGTTCAGAGCTCTGAAAAGGAGCTAGGGGGCGGAAACAATCCTTCAGCTGTATGCAAAACCCTTTTCCAAAGAACTTCGTCGCAGTTTTCCTCTGGGGAGAAAGAGGCGTCTGAGGGCGCAGTTTGTTTTCAAAATAAGGAGGGTTTCGTTTTTCCTACTAATCTAGGCAAGACCAATGGGGGTGACATTTCGGCCTCTGGTGAGGCTGGGAGCCCGGTGGATGGGTTGGTCGAAACCCCACCTCGGCCACAGGACTTGAGATATGGAACCGAAGATAGCGGCCAGAACAGGGATGCTGATATCCCATTCCCTAGTACAGGAGAAAGAGCCTCAGCTCAAAATGCAGAAAAAGTAGGGGCCAAGCGAAAGAAAATCAAATCGTGGAAAACAAAGAAGGTTTCAAATCTGGTTTTAGGAATGGACGTTCAGGTCGAAGACACTCTGGAGGTGGCGGAGAGCACTCTGGTGGGCAGAGTGAGAGGAAGATATGTCTCAGGTAAATTCCTCAAATAGTGGGGAGATAGTCAGTGGTCGAAGACACCGGCAAGCTCTTTCTCGACAGCTACACTGGTCAAAGGATGGTTTATGGTCAAATTTGATTGCAAAGAGGCAATGGAGTGGGTTGAGGAAAGAATCTGGGCTTTCGGGGATCGCCCGGTTTTCTTTAAACGATGGTCGCCTATGTTCGATGCTTCAAAGGAGAAGGTTAAAGAACTCCCTGTATGGGTTAGAGCCCCAAACCTTCCTCCTTTCCTATGGGTTGACTCAGTTTTGAAGTCCATTGGGAATCATCTGGGCACTTTTCTGGATGCTGACAGATCTTACCTCCACACTTTCGAACGAGCTGTGGCAAGAATTCTCGTTAGACTAGACCCGTCGGAAGGTTTGGCAAAAACGGTCACTCTGTAATATAGGGAATATGAGTACGAGAAGATTCTGGATTATGAACTTTTCCCCTTCAGATGTCACCGCTGCCATGAATATGGCCACCTGGCAAGGGACTGCCCCTTGGGGAAAAGAAGAAGGAAGATGAAGAGTAAAGAAGGGGATGTGGAGGATTTTTTGAAGGAAAACGAAGGAATGGTGGAGGAAATAGTTGCAGAGGCAGAGCAACACAGCGCTGGTATTGACACTCAGGAGGAGGCGGACATGCAGCAGGAGGAAGTGCTAACGGGCAACGGAGATGAAGACCAGCATCACAAAGGAAAAACATTGGACGTGCCAGACGACCCACCTGCGGACGTTCAAACTGGTATGAAGCACTCTCCTCTAAATCTTCCTACAAATTCTGAATCAGAAATTGGTATATTGTCTTCGGATTTCCCTATGGCAAAAAATTTAGAAGATCCTCTTCAAAATATTGAGTCTCTCTCAGAAGCCCTCCCCTCTTTAACCCTAAACTGTGAGGACCGTTCTAAAATGAGCCAGTCATCCGGGTTTCCTTCTCCTGTCAGTCATTATAACCTCAGATCCCACAGTAAAAGACATGCAAATCATTTGATTGTCCCTGAAGCGGTTGGTGGCCTTTGTCCTGACCCTTCGAAGAGTCATCAGAAAAAAGGGAGAGGGAGGAAATCCCTTTTTTAAAAAGCCCAAGTAAAGGAAAAATTTGATGTAGCGGATGGTAAGCAAATGTCGATTCCTGGGGCACTTAGAGCAGCGAAACCCCCTGAGTCAGTTATTAAATGATCCTTTTCTCTTGGAATTGTAGAGGGTTGGCTAGTAAACCCAAAAAACTAGCATTAAAAGATTTGATCTCCCGTCACAATCCGGATATGATTTTTCTTCAGGAAACGCTGGGCAATAGCACTGATGTTGAATCCGCGCTATGCTCTCTCTTCCCGGGCTGGGTTTTCACTGCTCTAGATGCAGCAGGTCACTCTGGAGGCCTTGCTATAGGTTACAAAAAGGGAAGATTTAAGGTTCTAAATTCTTGGGGTGTACCCCATGCTCTTGGTTTGGAGGTTCTCTCGCCTGATTTTGAACTGCCTTTTATGGCCATCAATGTATATGGTCCCTGCCAGGGCAGGGCACCCTTTTGGGAGGCCCTCCTCTCGAAAGAAATGTTAAAAGACAAAAGACTGCTGATAGGGGGAGACCTAAATTTTACTGTTGGGATGGCAGAAGCCTGGGGGCCAAATGCAAGGGCAGATCCTCTGGCCGATTTTTTCCTAAAAACTTTACAGTCCCACAACCTGATTGATGTTAACATAATCAAGGCAAAGCCGACATGGAGGAACAGAAGAACGGGTGAGGAGAGAATAGCAAAAAGATTGGATCGGTTTCTTATAAATGAGTCTCTGGCTTCTTATATTCCACTCTTCAGACAATGGGTAGGTGATGGGGAAATTCGGATCATTTTCCTATCTACCTTGAATTCTCAAAGACTCCCCCCAAGCCGGCCTCCCCTTTTAAGTTCAATGCTTCTTGGCTTTAGGAGGAGTCCTTTACCCAGATGTTTAGGCATACTTGGAGGCATCCAAGCCCTGCCTCTTCGGAAAATAAAGGAGCTCTTTTTTTGGAGAACTTAAAAAGGTTAAAAAAGGCAACTATTGAATGGGCAGCTGACAGGAAGAGGAAAGCAAACGAGGAACTGATTAACATTGAGGAGGAGCTTGGTAAGCTTGAAGACCCTGATACAGATGCTTACATATCACAAGAGGCGAAGGAAAGAATTTTGGGGTTAGAAAAGAGCAGAGAAAAGATCCTACTGGACAAAGAAGAGGAATGGAGGTTGAAAAGTAGGGCTATTTGGCTGAAAGCAGGGGACGAAAATACAAAATTTTTCCATAATTATGCAAAAGGGCAGAAAAATGCAAATACTATTTGGAAATTAAAAGATAATGAGGGGAGAGAGTACTCCTCTTTCGAGGCGATCTCAAACTTGGGGAAGAATCATTTCCAATCTCTATTTGCTGACCAAGGGGGAATCTCTATCGCTGAAATCATACAAACTGCTCAGGCTTTCCCACAGTTTGTGGAGGATGAGGAAGCAGAAAATATTTGCAGGGAAGTAACAAAGGAGGAGGTTGAAAATGTTACAAAATCAATGTCAAAGGATAAAAGCCCTGGACCGGATGGTTGGACTATTGAACTGTTTACTCACTTCTTCGAGCAGATTGGGGATGAGTTAACAGAAGTTGTGGAGGAGTCAAGGAAAAAAGGAGAAATTTATGGCCCTTTCAACGCAACCTTCATAGCCCTCATTCCAAAGAAAGAGGATCCGGAATCTTTTGAAGACTTCAGACCCATCTCTCTCTGTAATACTATTTACAAGATTATAAAGAAACTGAAACTGAAACTGAAACTGCCTCATTCAGAGCACCCACAGATAAAAGAGGTCTTAGAAAGCTAAAATCATCAGGAGTAAATGATGGACCTTGTTCTCGAACTAAATGATCAACTGAAGGAAATGGAGAAGGAGTTGGACTGCTTGATACAACTGAAATAGGCCAAACTTGAGACTGGCATTGCCACTGTCATTTCAACAGTCACTACAGTAGTACCATCCACCTTGGCAGCTTCAATTTCTCCTATAGCTCCACTGGCTATAGCACTACCAACTACCACAGCATCTACATCAGCAACAGGTTCAACAATAGCAGCAACTCAGCCAGGTGATGAGGCAAGTAAATTGGTCAAGGCAATGGAATACATGTCCATTCAGACCAAAGAAATAAACAAGCTTAAGGAAAATATAACCAGTCTAGAGAATGATAACAAGATTCCACAGATTATGCACAAGGAAGAAGTTCAAAAGTCAACAAGGTTGACAGAAAGCATGAAGAGCTTGGAGAAATAATTAACGTTAAAGGAGCCACTTGGCAAAGCTAAGGAAAAGTTATGGGCCAATATCATTGACTTTTTCAATGATATTTGGCCATCCATTCGAGTAATATTTGAACAAAGTGACTTAGTTAAAGAGGCTACAGAAGCCATTCAGAGAGTTAAGGCCGAACTGGGAGATATGCCAGAAGAAGCCACTAGACTAATCCATTTCCTTAACTCTAAAAACAAATATGAGTTGTAGGAGCTGGACATACTTGACAGAACTGGCACAATACTAGAAGTGAAAAAGGTCCTCACCAAGAGGAATTTGATGATGAACCTTGAAGATAAATGCCAAACCATGAAGCTGGCTATAGACATGTTCATGGTAAAGTTTTATGTTTTGAGGAAGAAAGGTCTACCAAATCCCTTGGTGATAAATGATAAATTAATGCCACAGGAGGACTACAATAGAAGGATAAGAGAGGTGGCAAGGGATCAGGTAAATACTTCCTCTATGAAGGGGATGCCTACTAGAAAGGTTCTATATCAGACATTTGAGAACCTGTTTTACCTCCAACATGAGCTAAAACACCTTTTTGTGAACAGACCCACTTTTTCCAAATATACAGAAGCAGATGAAATCTACAGGAAGATGGTAAATATTCAATTACCAAATGTAGACACATGGGAGAAGTTGAATAACTTACTATAAAAATACACAGTCATACTATGAAAATTAACAGTCAAAGTGAAAAAGGCACGGTAAAGAAAAAGTAATAGGCCATCCAGATGAAAGAGTATCAGGTGAAAGTGTATCAGTTGAAAGATCAAAGTAAAAAAGAATAGCCAGCATGAAGACCAACAACAGGGCAGAGAATAAACAACAAAATATTAGAGCATAAAGACAGCACAACCGAAACAGGGACAACATACAACAATTTAACATCTGTCTCTATCTTCTTGCATGAAGATATTTCTTTCTCCTATATTAATTCCCAAGACAGTTGTGGAGTACTGAAGAAGGTATGTTTTATTGATTATTTTATCATCTTTTCTTTAAAAACTTATAATCCCTTTGCATCATGAACTAGGTAAATAATAAGAAATTATGGCAAAATCTATGAGATTTGTATGTAACGCAAAACAATTAATAATCACCATTTTCTTATGTAGAAAAAGGGAAAAACGAAAGATTTCCGTCCCAAAGAAAAAGACAGGGCAAAGTTAACTGTTGTCCCTGTGGCAGGAAACCATATGCAGACAAGGCGATCCAAATTGAAGTGTATCAGCCAAGGAAAGGAAAAGGAGATATTGAATCGGTGCAAGAGAACAAAGGGATAACTGGAATTAACAGTTTGGTGAATCCCTCAGGATCCTTTGATCCTAAGGGATCGCAATCTTAACTATTTTTGCATCATTGATATCTCCGCTCGGCTGTTATAAAAAGGGGAAGCACTGCTAGCCTGAGGGGGACCTATTGTTATTCTTATGTAATTTCTCTTTGTATTTAAAACTTTGATCATCGACTCTCATTGAGAAGTGATCCACTGTAACTCTACTTGGATGCTTTAATATAAATTTGGTTGTTGTTCCATCTTTGATCCTGGAATAATCTCAAGCGGTGTATCCCTGGAGGCTAAGGGCCCGACCCTGGTGGAACACTTGCTCCTGTACCATTATCTTTAATTTGTGCGTGGTTTTCATTATCAGCTTTGTTCGGTAATCTAATGTGTTTTGTTATTTTACATCACGACTCTGTTATTTTTACAATATTGTTTTGGGGAAAAATGCCTATGCAAGACGATCCTATCCACCTAAGGTGTGACAGTGCCTTAGCAACAAACAGAGACAGCTATTCTAGTATTCTTCCTTTATGAATTAAGAATGAAGATAGATGGATGGACTAACCGGTGTCTTCCGTTTGTCCCTCAATCCGGTTTCTCTTCTCTTGGAGAGTTCCCAGCTACTTGCCTTCTCGCTCGCCCAGCTTCAAGAGGTTTCTGCAAGATCATAAGAAGAGAACACTACACAAGACATGGATTCATATTCATAACTAGTTCAGGATTAGAAATAAACTAAACATACTAATGCAATCATACATCAAAAATACATCAGTATATAGGAGAAACCAAGATAGCTTTATTGATGAATAACAAGGTTCAGGAAGAGATACAACCCAGAGGGCTCCAATCCAACATCTCCTTCCTAGCAAATGGAATTCCTATCTTCACCCCCTTCAAAGCATTAAGCACCCAATGATTCCAATCTCAAACCAACAACAATTCTTTGCAATAACAAAATTCCACCCTCTAGATCTCATGGAGGAGAGATCCATATATAGATGTTTGGAGAGAGGATGAGTCAGCTTGAGATCTGACTAGTGTCCTCTCCCTCTGTCAGTTCTTGAGTCCACTTGGAGGTTCTTGCTTCCACTTGGAGATTTGGAACCTCTTACTCATCACCAGTCGAACTCCCTGAGGCAAGTGTCATTTTGGAAGCTTCCTGGGTTTTGACACCTTGAGAAATGAGCCTGCCACATGTCCACTCTCGTTCAGTGCAGGTAGCCAGTGTTCCATTTGACATCCAACACAGGTAGCCAGTGTTGGCTTTGACATTCAGCGCAAACAGCTAGTGTAGCCACTGTAATGATCCTGAATTGACTTGTTTTTGAGCAGTTTCTGGTGGAGAACTTCTGTGAATTGCTGTGGTTTGTTAGCCTTGTTCCTCTAGGGGTAGGAACAACATGTTTAGGGACTTTGGATCCCTTAGATTATGGACATTTCATGCTCAATGCTGTAAGGCACAAAAATGTCTATAACAGTTGCCCCTTAAAGTATGAGGCTGTTTATTGGGTGAAATGCTTTATCAGGGGGATCTGAAGTTCATCCAATGCTGAGAGGAGACCTGTAATACAATACAATACAATACATTATTTTTCATACTGCTTTCAAGATCTAGCTGAGGCGGGCATTCCCATGCTCAGCTTCATAAATTCATTTTTCTGTACATAGAACAGACAATCGTCTGGTGGTAGACTGATAATTTTGATGAAACCATCATCCTTTGAGTAGGATGATTATCTGCTGCAATGATGTACATGTCAATGTCTTTATCTTTCCTGAATATATATCGCAGCCCGGATGGATGAAACTAGATCTGGGGTCTTCAAACTCGTTCGATCTTCACTCTAAGTACAAGTCGATCCATGTGAGAAATGTTCTGAAGTCGAACACGGAAAGACATCGCTTGATTACCGGTCAATGATGTAAACAGTTAACAAGCGCGAGAGGAATCACCGATAATGATTATGACCCTCAAGGTACTGCAGTACAATTCACGTGGTGTGAATAAAGGACTTGGCGTCGAACACCACGCAAAATCTTTCGGTCGAAGGTCATTGATGTATACCTGTC
Organism: Pinus tabuliformis; assembly: GCA_031772625.1. Classification (NCBI taxonomy): domain Eukaryota; kingdom Viridiplantae; phylum Streptophyta; class Pinopsida; order Pinales; family Pinaceae; genus Pinus; species Pinus tabuliformis. The sequence continues at coordinate 891,630,237 of CM062807.1, read as the reverse complement.
GCCGGAAGTGAGAAACTTGCCATTGAGGCATGCAAGCTTCAAAGTACTAAAGGACGATCCTATCCCCAGCGGAGTCGCCAATTTGTTGTGGGGAAAAATGCCTATGCAGGACGATCCTATCCACCTAAGGTGTGATAGTGCCTTAGCAACAAACAGAGACAGCTATTCTGGTTTCTTCCTTTATGAAATGTGAAAGAAGAGAGATCAATAGACTTACCGGTGTCTTCCGTTTGTCCCTCGATCCGGTCTCTCTTCTCTTTGGGAGTTCACAGCTACTTGCCTTCTCACTCGCCCAGCTTCAACAGGTTCATGCAAGATCACAAGAGAACAGCTACTTGCCTTCTTGCTTGTCCAGCTTCAACGGGTTCCTGCGAGATCACAAGAGAACAGCTACTTGCGACAAGAGAACAGCTACTTGCGACAAGAGAAGAACACTACACAAAGACAGATATTCACATTCATAACTAGTTTAGGATTAGAAATAAAATAAACATACTAATGCATTCATACATCAAAAATACATCAGCATATAGGAGAAACCAAGATAGCTTTATCCACAGGTGTCGAATAACAAGGCTAATGAACAACCTAGTAGTTCGACAACAACTTTAACCAAAGTTGTGCCACCCATCATTCCTGAACCAATGATAAAGTCGCCAAAGGGAGTAGTACACAAATCGACATTTAATCCTAGTGCAAAAGTAGCACAGAATTATAATATAATAGGAGACCTGGCCCAATCGTCATCCGCTATGTCGACACTTGAGGTACCGCAAAATTGTCCCTCCCAAGAGCAAGCTTTATTATCAGCAACAGGTGAGATTGGCCCAAGGGATTCCAATCTTGTGGCCTTTGATCATAAAGGATATGACCCTCAGTTACTTGCTCAACTAGCTTTCCTTATTCAAGTGAAAGCCCTCAACAAAACTGTTCAGCGAACAATTATTGATGAGGGGGCATCTACGTGTATTATGTCAATGAGTTGCTGGAAGAATTTAGGCTCACCACCCTTGTCGAGATCGTCAACGACGTTAAAAGCATTTGATGGACGATCATACACTCCATATGGGATTTTAAGTAACTTGCAAGTTGAACTAGGGGGCAAAACAGTAGGAATTGATGTTGAAGTAATTGATGGAAACCTCGATTACAACATCCTACTGGGAAGGTCCTGGATATATGCCATGGCCGCAGTTGTGTCGACCTACTTCAGGAAGATTGCATTTCCCTTTCAAGGAGGAATTACAGTCGTCGACCAACAAACTTTCCTCCCCGACAGTTCACAAGTTACGGGAAGCATTCAAATGATCCATGGAAGCAATCATTCGCTTCAAAATATTGGAGTAGGTCTCCTAAAAGACCCTGCCTTAATGGGTACTTTTGCCCTACCGCCTGCAAGTAATCTGGCGGAAGTGGCCACAGTGGAAACCTACAATGTGAAATCTTCTATATCTAATGGATTCGGAAGATTCCTAAACATTTTGTTAGCGTGGATCATCGCCCTACTAGAAATACTGTAAATACAGTGCGCTCCGAGGACGGTTCTTATCTCGTGTCAACCTCGTTAAAAAATGAAACAAGGAGTCATGAGGATAGTTCTTTTATTGTGTCAACCTCATTAAAAAATGAAAACAATCCCCTTTCCAAATCTCAAAGGTAAACCTTCATTCCAACCACCGAGTTGAATGCAATGAAGCTTGGGGAGCATGCACCTCGATTTGTGTTATTATGCTGGGGGCATGCAAACTTATCGAGCAGTTTTAGCACACAGTTCATGCTCATTAAAAAATAAACGCAAAGATCGAGCAGTTTTAGCACAAAGTTCATGCTTGTTAAAAAATAAACACAAGATCCGAGCAGTGTTAGTGCATAGTTCATGCTCGTTAAAAAATAAACATAAGATCGGGCAAATGTTTCCACCCGCATTTAAGCTCGTTAAAAAATGAACTATCCCGGTAAATAACCACTGTGAATGTAATATCATCAGCCATTAAAGCCTTGGTCGTGTTCGCACCGTCACCTCCACTTTTCATTTGGCCGATCGTTCACCTCCATATGATTGTTTACCCATTTTGAGGAACAACTGCGAAGAGTGATTTCACCTAGCCATCCTTGTGACACTGCTGTGATTGGAAAATTCCAACCTGTACCTGGAATCAGCTGCTAACCCTGTTTATCACCCGTTCCTCAAAAGACGAGTCTTCTTTAAGCTCTTTTCAGCTGACTCGTAAAATATGAAAGGATTTCCGAGTCCTTGGCCTTCCAGCTCGTTAAAGCGACCAGAAGAGCTATCCCTCCTCTAGATTTTAATTTTTTTGGACCTGAGGGATTATTGCACAAAAAGATCGAGCGCTTGTTTTATTCGGCTCGTTAAAACTATCGAAAACTCATCCCTTCTGTATTGCTTTATACTTTTTCGAACTTAAGGGATTAGATGACGAAAAAGGACTTTTGGAGTTAACTTTATGTACCTTTTCAGACTCTCTAAAAATGAAAAGGACCGAGTTATCCTTGTCGTTAGACTCGTTAAAATCATTAAATAGCGACAAACTTGTCTTTAGACGAGAACGAGTTTCACTATCGCTAGGCTCGTTAAAACATAGCGATGGGCTTAACCGAAGGGCAGGTTATAGAACAAGCATATGTTATCCTCCTCAAGCTTGACAAAAATAAAGAGGTACTGGTCAGAAATGACTGGGGAAAAATTGGGAGAAACTAAAGAAAACTTTGATGGTAGCAAGTCGCTCTTGAACATGACACTTTTCCTCCATACCACAATCGGGTTGGGTTGTTTCATTCACCGGTCACATCCATGGTCTCGCCATACCATCCATATTTGGGGTAATGCTACCAATCCATCGCATCAGTGTCGCCATATGTTCAAGAGAAGTCGTTCAGAAAAAGTCAGCCGTGTCCCATCCACTGCCATACATTATCCTTCATCCTTTCATGACCGCCACCCTGAATCATATGTCACAGATCGTTTTCACCTCCATTAAAATCATTAGCTCCGTTCCGTGTCACTGATGTGGGATTCATTAAGGCCCTCATGTGACGGATCGCTTCTTGTCGACATCAGCTCATTATCCAAGAAGTTGATCTAGGAACAAGTTGGTTGGTCTACGAAACCAGAGATTCTGGGTTCGATCCCCAGTGGAGTCGCCAATTTGTTGTGGGGAAAAATGCCTATGCAGGACGATCCTATCCACCTAAGGTGTGACAGTGCCTTAGCAACAAACAAAGACAGCTATTCTAGTATTCTTCCTTTACGAATTAAGAATGAAGAGAGATGGATGGACTAACCGGTGTCTTTCGTTTGTCCCTCGATCCGGTTTCTCTTCTCTTGGAGAGTTCCCAGCTACTTGCCTTCTCGCTCACCCAGCTTCCAGAGGTTTTTGCAAGATCACAAGAAGAGAACACTACACAAGACATGGATTCATATTCATAACTAGTTCAGGATTAGAAATAAACTAAACATACTAATGCAATCATACATCAAAAATACATCAGTATATAGGAGAAACCAAGATAGCTTTATTGATGAATAACAAGGTTCAGGAAGAGATACAACCCAGAGGGCTCCAATCCAGCATCTCCTTCCCAGCAAATGGAATTCCTATCTTCACCCCCTTCAAAGCATTAAGCACCCAATGATTCCAATCTCAAACCAACAACAATTCTTTGCAATAACAAAATTCCACCCTCTAGATCTCATGGAGGAGAGATCCATATATAGATGTTTGGAGAGAGGATGAGTCAGCTTGAGATCTGACTAGTGTCCTCTCCCTCTGTCAGTTCTTGAGTCCACTTGGAGGTTCTTGCTTCCACTTGGAGATTTGGAACCTCTTACTCATCACCAGTCGAACTCCCTGAGGCAAGTGTCATTTTGGAAGCTTCCTGGGTTTTGACACCTTGAGAAATGAGCCTGCCACATGTCCACTCTCGTTCATTCTAGGTAGCCAGTGTTCCATTTGACATTCAACGCAGGTAGCCAGTGTTGGCTTTGACATTCAGCGCAAAGAGCTAGTGTAGCCATTGAAATGATCCTGAATTGACTTGTTTTTGAGCAGTTTCTGGTGGAGAACTTCTGTGAATTGCTGTGGTTTGTTAGCCTTGTTCCTCTAGGGGTAGGAACAACATGTTTAGGGACTTTGGATCCCTTAAATTATGGACATTTCATGCTCAATGCTGTAAGGTACAAAAATGTCTATAACAAATATCATTCTCTATGACAGGAATGTCGTATTGTTCATTCTGACCTTGTAATGCATTGTTGTTCCTTTAATCATTGATGTAACATTACTATTCCTTATAGAATGCTATTGTTGTTCAATTACAGAGTAACCGGGCTGTAACATTCTTAAGTTGGTATTACTGTATTCATCTATGGTTTATACTTAATCACGATTGTTTTTCAATTGACATTGTTGTTCCATTACGAATTGCAATCGTTATTCTTTGTAACTGAGATTAATATTTGTGGTATCAGAGTCAGATTACTGTTTCTCTCAATATCAAGGTGTGTTATGTGTGTTATTTCGGTTTACTGTACATTCACAATTGGCTCTAAGTGTTGTTCTACATTTCATTGCTAATCAGTTTTCGTTCTATTTCCATTTGCTGTCCGATTTATTCTTAGAGTAAGGATTGCTATCTGATTTCTGTAGGATACGATTGCTGCCTTTATCTCCTTAGAATAAGGTTTTGTTGTTTAGAAGAACTAGTTGTTGTTCCATTTCCTAGTTGTTGTTTCAATTATAGTTGCTGTTCCATTTCCTGTTATTTGCGTTGTCATTGCTTTGAATGATCTAAAACTAGAGTGAGCGTTGACATTTGTTGTCTAGTTCCTAGGTTGATGACCTGTTCCTTGATTATCTTTAGTTACATCAGTTTAGAGAGGGATGAGTTATTGTTACTATACCCTTGACTGATAATTTACTTAGTGAATGAATTAAGTCTTAAAGTGTTTTGTTGTAAGTAGATCTTGTTTTAAGCATCCGTTTACTCTTGTATTTTTAGCACTATACTACTAGCATTACTCTGACAAATGACCGCCTCAAACTGAATACACTCTTTGAGATAACAAATCGTTCCTGGATTGATAAGTTAATGTGGGGTAAATAGATGTGAAAAAGACCCTTTTTACTACTCGACAACAGTTTGGGATATTTGTAAACTTTTTTTATAAATACTTCATAATTCGAAGTATTGAGTGTGGATTGCTAGACATTTATAGAGTTGTATTGATCAAAAACCTAAGGGTTATTGTACCAATTTTTCAAGTCAATAGACAAGACTGAGTAATAAAGAGATTTCATTACAGGATTCATGTGTTGAGATATTATAGTGAAGTATTTTCTTTGTAAAATTTGTTATTTCCTTATGTATCTCACAAACTTACATGTTATCTAAAGTGAATGAATTAACTGGAAATTTATTTTAGAATTTGTTTAAGTACACTCTGTCTTGAAAATTTAATCATTTCTATGTTTTCTTCTTATAACTAGATCTGAGAATCCTTAATTGCTCTCCCATCTCAATTGATCTCCTTTACTTCTTTCATAATCCGATCTAAGGAACCCTTAATTTCTCCCTTGATCTGATTGAAAACCACTTCACCATCCCAGCCTTAAGATCTGAAATAACTCAGCTACCTTGCCCTGTAGACACTATTTTTATAACTTGATCTAGTCCTGTTTTCTTGACATTTGAACCCATATCCCAATGGTAAAAGACATCCCTCTATCCATCTAAGTAAGCAGTCCCACCACCAAATCAAAATCAAAACCTAAGTGCAATCATAATTAGCCTAAAATCAAATAACTAAAACAAAGTAAAATCATAAAGAGAGAGCCCTCTCTTAGAATTAGGAAGGCTAGATCCTAATCTCCAAAGTTGGTTTGTGGTTACCTCTAATCATTTCTTTCATAGCAACTCTAGAGAAATATTGGAGTGATAACATATTGGCGACCATATTGGGGACCTCGATCCTCAGTGTAATAAAACTTTAAGGAAACCTTAAAATTCATCTTTTGCACCTTAAGGTCACTTTAGAGTTGTTGTTAAAAAGTTTCAAAAAACAATTAAAAAATTAAAATTTTGGCTCCCAAAAAGACTCACTATAACAGGGCAAATCCAGATCCAAACCCTGCTACAATAATTGATGACCCTAACAGAATTTTAAGAAAAGAAAAAAGGGTAGAAACTCAAGGAAGTAGCAGTCAGTTAATTAAAGAAAACTCACTCACCAAAGATTTATCAAGTTTAGAGGATATTCAATTTGATTTGTCATTTGAACTTTCTTTGTTTAGAACCAAATCAGAAAATTCAATTCATGAAATTGTATTAGACCCTAATTTTATTCAATTCATTAAGTCAAAAAAGGTGCCTATACATCCAGATTTAGATCAACTTGTCTTGAATAATTTTTATAAACTAGAAGCTTTAACCTCAACCTTGATAAGCCATATAGATGGTGCCTATCTTCAACGAACAGTTGAATTAGCTGCCCTCACTGCTGCTGCCTCTGAAATTTCTATAGAATCCTGAAATACTATAAATACACCTTCATTTACTACCATCTCACCTATAATATCCACCACAGTCCATTCACCTAAACCATTGATACCTCAGCTTCCTCTTCAACCAAACACCTCAAGTTCATTTAGTTCATCTACACCCAGCTCAAGTCCTTCTTCTAGCACCACTACTTTGCCCCACAATCAATCCAAAATCTCATCCATGGCAGACAGATATGCACCTTTGGTATTACTAGCACAACTACATGCCATGCCCCAAGATTACCAAAGCAAAATATTTTTGTTTGATGCTATTGGTCAGTATACTACCCAATAGCATGTGAACAAAATGACTAATTACTTTGAATTGCATGAAATCAATGAGTCTGATGTCCAAATGAGGTTATTGGCCCAAACATTGACAGGAGATGTTAAGAAATGGTTCAAAGGTTTACCAGCTAATCATATTGCATATTTAGTTTATTTTCATAGATTGTTTATTGATAGATGGGAAAGGAAGAAAAACCCTCTACAAATATTGTCTGAATATGATAACATTAGAAGAGATCCTAATGAATTAGTTCAGGATTATTGTACTAGGTTCAACAGTATCTAAAATGCAATCCCCGTTAATATTAAACCTCCACCAAACCTAGCATTGATAAAATTTCCTGATGGTTTTGACACTGATATGTCATACCAATTAAGGGAAAGAAACCATGAAACATTAGAACAAATGCAAAGTAATGTTGTTAGTGTAGAATAAAATTTATTAGCTAAGAAAGCTAGGATGAGAAATGAAAAAAGAGTTGTCATTAAAGAGGAAACTTCCACTTCTGATGGTAAAATGGATAGTTTAGCAAAGAGTGTAGAAAGAATAATGGATAGATTAGAAAACATGGAAAGAAAAACTCAGTGGGAAAATCAACAACCACCCCAAATAAGAAACCCCAACTTTAGGAAAAATCCTCACACTGGAAAAAATGCAATACCAGATTAAAAATCAGACCACCCTTCCAGGAAAACTATGTTGAGGGTTCACAAAACCATGACAAAGAGGATGACACCCAGATAAACCTATTAGGGATTAAAAATAAAGATGTTTTTTTTCTTACTTAGGAAGAACAGGAATTTTACATGTTGCAACAATTGCAATTAGAATCTAGAGAATCCTTTGACTTCAAACAAGGCTATGAATCTGCTATATATGAGGTTCAAAAATAGTACAGCCTTAGAAGCAAAATGAACATTGAAATTCTCACTAAGAAATCAATCCAAACCCACACTAAAAATATAGCAGAAGCTCCTGTGACCAAAGTTCTACAAATTCTCCCTAGGGGAACTCAAGAGACTTCCAACCCAAAAATTGTAGATATAACTTCATCTAAAACTTAAAATGAAACTGTTACTCAAATCATTCCAAATAAGAGACTTCAAAACAAAATCGCTGAAACACAAACTGAAGTGCCAGGGACTAAAAAAGAAGATAAAAATACACAGACCACATTCTCTAAGTAAGATCTCATCCAATCAGGAAAAACTCAATTGCCATTCAACATTAATACTGAGATAACAAAATTAAAAATATCAGTTCCTTTGACTGAGCTAGTGAAAAATGAATCATATAGAGCACAAATCACTGAAACATTAAATATAGGTGAAGGAGAGGATGCTGTAAACTTGAATGATGATCAACCTGAGTTATTGTTTGGTCCTAAAGTAAATGGCACACATCAGCAAGGGGGTATTCCTCCCTTCTACATTAGCTTGAATGTTCATGATAAAATCTTACATAATGCTATGCTAGACTCAGGGGCATCCCATAACTTAATGCCAAAAGCAATCATGGAGAGACTAAACTTAGATATCACCAAACCATATAAGGACATGTTTTCCTTTGATTCTAGCCAAGTCAAGTGCCTTGGCCTGATTAAAGATTTGTGTGTGACTCTAGTCCAGTGCCCAACAAAGAGTATTGTGATGGACATAGTAGTTGCTGACATCCCACCCAAGTATGGAATGCTATTATCTCGCTCATGGGGAGAAAAATTACAGGGATATCTACAATTAGACATGTCATATGCCACCATATCTGTTTTTGGTCAACAAAGGAAACTTCACAAAGAAATTTGATGAAATACATGTTGAGTAGTGTAGAAAAACCACAGAATTTCCCCATATACTCCATGCATTCTAATATGGACACTTTTATCTTGTATAATTTAGACAATGACAAAAATGAGATCACAACTGTAGAAGAAAAATACGAGGCACATGATAGTGAAAACATTTTTCATCAGTCCCTATGGTATTTAGATTTTGATGTCTCTATGAATCGATTAGGAGCAGGTGCAGTAGTTTTCATTCACAACATGGAAAATAGTCATTTTGAAGGTCATGCATTTAGATTAAACTTTAAATTCACAAACAACATGGCAGAATATGAAGCTCTAATCTTAGGACTACAAATGGTTAGAAAACTTGGAGCCAAGAGATTTTCTATCATGGGAGACTAAGAATTGATTATAAAACAAATCAAAGTTGAATACTTTGTGAATAATCCTAGACATAGCCAATATAGAGAGATTGTCCTAGATTTGATTAAATACCTTCTTGAAACAGATTTCGTTGCCATTCCTATGAAACAGAATATGCAAGCTCACAGTCTGGCCACTTTTGCTAGTACCTACAAATTGTATTTTCAACCCAACCAGCAGTACACTACAGAAGTGAGACATAGTCCTGTTATACCTAACAATTTGAAATCTTGATAGATTTTCTCACAAGATTCTCAAACGTATGATTTCATGAATGTTGAAGGAGAGTTTCAAAACTGTAATATAGATACATATTGTAGAATAGATAGTAACATAGATAGTGAAATAGATATAAATTCTTTAGATCTGAATAAACCCACTAGTTTCACTAAACTAGAAATAAATAACTTAGAAAAGGTAGAAATAGAAGGAATAATGAATGATGATCCTGAAATTTTAAAGCTTAAAGATAACTTTTTTCCCAAGGGATTAGTCCCATTAGAAGATTTGTTTGATTCAAATGATGTATCTAGGAAACCAAAAATGGAGCCTTTAAGAGTAGAAATAGAAGAATGTAATATAGGAACTAAAGGAAAACCCAAACTTATCAAAATATCCAAAGCATTACCTCAAGATGAAAAACTAAAATACATAAATCTGTTCAAATAGTTTCAAGATGTCTTTGCCTGGAGTTAGAAGACCTTAAGTCTTATGAATCCAGCGAAATTCAACATAAAATACCTATCAGAGAAGATCATAAGCCTTTTAAATAGAAGCTTAGTAGAATTAATCCAGTTCTTATGCCACTCATTGAAAAGGAAGTAAAAAGGATGTATGATGCATAGATCATAACACCCATTAGATATTCAGATTGGGTCTCTAACTTAGTCACTACTAGGAAGAAAACAGGAGAAATTAGACTCTGTGTTGATTTCAGAAACTTGAACAAAGTGTCATTAAAAGACAACTATCCTCTCCAAAAAATGGACCACATTCTTCAGAGGGTAGTAGGCTCATCCAAAATTTCATTGCTTGATGGATTTTTTGGATATAACCAAATCTTAGTTCAACCAGAGGACCAAGCAAAGACTACATTTACTACTCCTTGGGGTACTTTCATGTATTTGAAGATGCCTTTTGGATTAATGAATGCAGGAGCAACATTCCAAAGAGCTATGGACATAGCCTTTGCCAAAGAAATCCATGACTTTCTGTTGAAATGTGGCAACAAGAATATTCCAATTTCAATTTGTATTTGAATTAAAATTGAGAATTAAAATTCGAATTTAATCTCACCAGCTACTTGAAAAATAATTAAATAATTCATCTTGAGTTAATTAGTTGGATAAATTCAAGCTAGAATTTTTTCTGAAGTCATGCAACAGTTATCCCTTAAATTAAGGAGATTATCCCTTAATTAAGGAGACAAGGTTGAGTTACATTTGAGTTGTAATTAGTTAGCTCAATTTACTAAGTTAAGTCCAACTAAATTAGTTCCAAATTGTTTGAGGAACTAATTGTGAGTTCAGTTAGTTAATGCATGCATGCATCCAACTAGTGTACTCTAGATAATTGAAGATTCTCTCATCATTGACTCATGCATGTCTATTCTGAGAAATACCCAGTTGAGATTAAAGACAGAGACATTGTACTATCAATTGCATGAATTTTCCTATAAGGAAAACTCTTACATGAAGAAGGAATTCATTCCTTGAGTATTATGGAGCTTTATAGGATGTGAGATCAGTGTGAGTGATCAATGTTACACTTGGTAATAGTAGGATCACCTAGGAGAAACAATGCAAGGAAATAGGAGCTTGGAGAGTAGAGGAGAAAGCATATGACCAGTCTATTTTGTCTGTGAGCATCTGTGAGGGATTGTACTGAGAGCTAGCTAGCTGTGAGAGCTAATTCTTTGTGTAATCCTGATATGTTTCCACTTGTATGATAATACAGATAGTGTCTATTTTAGCTGAGGCCTTCCCTTGAGTATTCTTTTGTGTTTCATGTGCATTGATTCTTCTTCTAGTTATATGTGTTCTGTTTGATCTTGCTCAAATCTATTAAGTTTCCACAAGTTTGATTATAGAAGTAGATTAAAGTATTTTGCTTTAGTTATATTGCATTATCAGGTTAATCTACAATCAAATTCTACATGGTATCGAAGAAAAGGTTATCGAAGTTGTGAACAGTGTACTGAGAAGAGAATTCAAAGTTTGAAGTTCGGGGTTGTAGGTACAAATCGAATTCATCTCATACTTCAGGTTGGTCAATGGCGTTCTATGGCTTGAGACTCGAGTATGCCTTGGAAGGCAGCTTGAATTACATAGCATGGAAAGATAGAATGGAAGTTGTATTAGAAGACAATGGCTTGAAGGATTTCATTCATCAAGAAATCCCAAAACTAGCTACAGCTAATGCACAAGAGTTTGCTGAGTGGAAGAAGTGTGTGGCAAAGGCAAGATGGATCATCCTGGTGGGAGCTCGAGACCATATCATCTCGAGACTTCGTTTCCAATGTGGAAGACACTGAAGGACCTCTACTAGAGCAGTAGCGACCAAAGGAAATTGGCGCTCAAGGATAAGCTTCGGAAAATCAAGATGGAGAAGGGCGATACTATTTCCACATATCTGAACAAGCTCACCACCTGTAGAGATGAGCTTGGTAGTGTGGGAATAACTACTACCGATGATGATATGGTGAGCCTCGCTCTCCTCAGCCTTCCAAAGAGCTGGAATAGCTACTAGGGCTCCGTGACTGGAAGGGAGAAACTGCCGAATTGGGAACGACTATGGTCGGATCTCATGCAAGAGGAGATGGGGAGGAGCACACGAGATGGTTCTTCATCCAAGAATGATGATGAAGAAAATATAGCCTTCGTAAATAATGCAAGGAAAGGGAAGGGGAAGGCTTCCCATTCCAAATCGAATTCTTCTCATGGAGGGAAGAAGGTTGACAAGTCTAAAGTGAGATGCTTTAATTGTCACGAGATGGGACATTATGAAACTAATTTCCCGTAGAAGAATTCCAAGAAGGGATCCTCGAAAGGATTGGAAGGTGACACATTAGCCTCTCAGTTCGAAATGGACTTTACCCTCATCGCATGCATGGTGTCATCGATGGTGGGTTCTGTTTGGTATCTTGACAGTGGAGCCTCGTTCCACATGACCGGAAATAAAAAATTTTATTCAGTACCTTGGAGGAGAAAGACCTCAATATGCACATAGAGATGGGTGACGATGGAAAGTACAGTGTTTCAGGAGTGGGCACAGTTGGTTTTTAGAGGGAGCATGGAGCTCCTCTCACCTTGACAGATGTGAAGTATGTGCCTGGACAGAAGAAGAACTTGGTATCGGTCGTGATGTTTGAGGACAAAGACTACGATGTTGTCATCAGTAAAGGAAAGGCATTCCTAAGACACATAGCCATGGGTCAGACCAAGAGGATTGGGATTCGGGTGAACAATCTCTATAAACTAGAAGTAGATGATTGTGCAGCATTTAGTTTGAAAGCAGAATTGGTGCAAAGCCAAGAAATTAGCGAGTTGTGGCACAGGCGGTTGGGCCATGTGCATCATGGGGCCTTGAAGATAATGCAACAGATATCTATAGAGCTTCCCAAAGGTAAACTTGAGCAAGTTGACACATGCAAAGGTTGTACCTTGGGAAAGTATGCCAAGTCTTCCTTTCATGATCGAGACAGTCAAGCAGAAGCGATCTTAGAGCGAGTTCATACTAATTTGTGTGGACCATTCTCAACGACATCCACAATGAAGCAAAGGTATTATGTGATTTCATTGATGATTATTCTTGTAAATGTTGGATTTATTTCATGCAGAAGAATGACCAAACCTTCTCAAAGTTTTGAGAGTTCTGTTAGCTACCTATACCAATAGGTTTCATATTTCATGATTGGCAAAGAAATTTCCAAATATGCTCTGCTTTGATGATGCAAAGATCCCATATTTCCAAGAGAAGACAATGTGTGTATATAGCTTGATGTGGACTCAATTTTGATGGATGGTCCAACAGCCTAATCTGGATCATGCCATGTTTCAATTTTCTGTTGTAGAATAGAGAAAGAAGTCTGTCCAAACTGTTTAATCTTGGCAGACCAGTAGCTTAGGTAGAGAATTAAGGTTCCCAACTGCTTAATCTGGGACCTTGGAAGCAATAAGGGTAGTTCTAGATATAAAATCAAAAGAAAAAGCCAAGAGAAAAGAAAAGGCAAATAAGGGTCTGCAAGTCTAAGTGCACCCTCCAAGAAGAAACAAAAAATGCTAGGCAAGTAGATGGGTAGGCAGATGGGGTTGCAGAAATGTCATTCCTTACAATTGAATGTGTGTTAACCTATTCACAAAGGGAAATCAATGGATTGAGAAGGTCTTCTTCTCCATCAGGTTGCTGCAAAGCAAAGGAGCATGTCTAACTTCCCATTTTCCCCTTTCCCATTCATTACTAACATCCCTTCATCAGTTGAGATTCATGGAAGAATTTGTGGTTTTATGGTGGTTCTTATTCCTTTAAAAGCCACATTTCTTGTCTAAAATTCTTTTCATTTTGATCTACTCCCTAAACTAAGTGATTTTCAAATAAACTTAGTGATATCACTCCTCATTCACCTTTTCCATCCATATTAACCCCTAACTTCTATTATCTAAATCCCCTATGTTACCCTTTCCCTACTATTATAACACTATGGTGTATAAACCCCAAGCATTGTATAAATATCCCTCCCCTTGGCATTATAACCATATGATTCACTATCAGGGATTAAATTGACATCTGGTCAGTTTAAGAGCCCTAAGCCTCACCCCTCTTTCCCCTTCAGAAGTCATTTAACCCACTAAACCCTTCATTGGCTAAGAAACCTTGTGAAAAAACCCCTTTTTACCCATAACCCGCTTCATTTGCAAAAAACATACAAAAACCCACTTTTTCCCGTTTACCCAAAGTCTTAGCGCTATGCGCATTTTTGTAAAAACATTGAAAAAACCATATGAATCGCCAAATTCCCAAAGGTCCCGCCGGGCGCAAATTTCAAAAGAAATATTATTTTAATCCCGCCCACATCCGTATCGTCCGGCCAGCTCAGCGATCCGTCGACCGTCGGATCGGCCCCTTTCATCCGACGGCCCTCGTGCGTATCGGACCGGCCTCGACGTCCGAAAGATACCTTCCGATATCTGTCAGAGGGTGACGTCAGGCCTCTGCCACGCGTCACCCCCACATCGTATCGGAGGTACCTCTGACAATTCCGCTTCCGTATGGAAGGCGGTGCGATATGAAACCGCTAACCACTTCTGGTTTCGGTTAATCCACCCTGCCTACGTCACTGCCAGCATCACTGCTATGTCAGCGCCGCGTCGGTACGCCCCGTCCGCCATTGCTCCACCTGTCTGCCACCTCACCATCCCCGTGGACCTCTCTTATGCCACCACATCACCCAATGATGTCATGCTGATGTCATCCGACCTTGACCCCACCTGATGATGTCATGCTGATGTCATCCAAAAAAGGCGCCAATGTTCCAAAAATCCATATTTTGGCCAAAATTTCGCGTTTTTTGCACTTTTTGCCAAAAACGCTGTTGTTTTCTCTGCATGGTTTTTACGTCCAACCGCGCACCAACCTGCTGAACTCGACCTGGAGACCGCTGGCGTGCCATTTCCACCTGCATTCGTGTCCATTGTTCCCTGTATACCACGTATTTATCCTTGTGAATCCCTCCTGCACCTGGTTTCGTCTGTAAATTGCCAAGAAAGCTTAAAACACTGAGAAACTTATAATTCACCGGCAAATCCCCTGTGCCTAGTCCCCATTTACACTCTAAGGTCGAAATTCACCGGTTGAGTCTTGTTTGCTCGAGGTTTTTACCAATAACTGCATTCTATTCGCGCAATCGCGAAATGGTAACCCAAACTGTACCAATTTGCTGAGAAAAAGAGTTTAAGACCAGACATTTGTCTTATCCATACTTTAAGCAATATTTCAATTGTTGCAATTGACCATTTATCCTCTGTCCCTCAGTAATTTACCTTTCTGTTCAAAGAAAACTCTTTGGTGTTGCTCTGCACAGTAACACCAGTTTATAAACAACATAAATCCTAAAGGTGACCATGGAGCCTCCAGTAGCACCTGTAGCCTTGAATGTTGCCCCTTTAAATGCCCCTCAGAGAGAATTGGACTGGAAACCTCTAGCAGACCTGGATTATCAAATAGCAGAGGAAATGCTGATGAAGACCAAGTTCCACATCCACCTGCTAAATGAATTGAAGGCTAAGCATGAGAATGGAACAGATGTATTGGGCATATGGGACTCTTTTCTCCCTATCTTCAAGCTCCCTCAGGTCAACCAGCTTCCTGATTTAATCCACCTATGTGCCGAATGCTATGACCCTACTCAGAGGGCTGTGATTGACCCTTCAGGCTCAGTTGTTTTCTTTATCACCCCTGAAGCTATCAAAGAGATGTTGAACTTCAAGACTGAGAAGAAGTTAGTTCCTTTATCACTAATAGATTTGATAAATCAGGGAGCTAGATTGACAGATGCTCAAGTCACCAAACTCAACCAGTTGTACATTGGCTCTGACTCTGTGAAGTATCCTCCTATTAACCAAGTATACCTCAACCAATTGGGCAGAGATCTTGCAGACATGATTAGTCCCATTTTGGGCTATAATTCAATTGAATTTGTTGATGAAACTATGCTAGTGATCATGCTCATGTTCACTCCTGGCAAGTCTCCAATTTGCTATGACTATGCCACCTACATCTCTGATAAGATACATGAGCAGTTGATGAACTTGGCAAGAGAAAAGGTGTTCAGATACACCTCTTACATCTACCACCTAATCCTATATTATCAACATGAAAAGTTTTCTTTTGCTGTGAAAAGAGTGGATGCCCAAGGCAATCCAAGGTCAGTGGTCTATTGGTCCTCTGTCTTCCACTGCAAACCTGACTCTCCATATACCTACTGTGAGTTCATAGATCTCTTCATCCACCCAGCCATGTCTCTGATGATGAGCTCACCCCCTCCAAGACTAACTGATGAGATGCAAAGGGTACTTCAGTTGTCAAAATCTTACAGCATTGGGGACTGGTACTTCTACCAGAACCACACAGTTATAAGGATATATGGGTGTGAGTTGCCCCCATACAGATTGCCCAAATATGTGCCCATGAGATTGTTTGCCCTGGAATACTTCAGGCAATTTGGGAATGCTGATGTGCTACACTTTTCAGGCAGAGGCAAGAAAGCATAGCTCAAGGTCAGGAACCAATTAGGCCACTTTATCTACAACAAAAGGGAGGAAGGTTGGAAAGAGGCGGATAGAATGTTGGAATCCCTTGGCTTGCAAACCAGTTTCATTTGGAAACCTTATGACCCTAATCACTTGATAACTTTAAGAAGGGTCAAGTATAGGCTGTCTGGTTATGACCATGTAAGGTTGCCTCACATAGAAAAATATGCAAATCAAGTAAAATGGAGGAGGGGAACCTTAGAGGAGCCTATTACACAAGAAGAGTTAAATCAAAGAGCACTAAGAAATCTAAAAAAGGTGGCTGACCTAGAGCTTTGTTATCAGGTGTCTACTGTTCCAAGCACTCAAGTGGGAACAGCTGCATCTTCCTCCACAGCAAATCAGCAAGTAGCTAAAGCAACTGAGCCAACCTCTACCAAAGGCAAGGAAAAGGAAATGGAACCAGAACAGCCACCTCATGAGGAGGTACAGCAGCAACAACAACAGGTACAACAGCCACAAGAGGGGCAGCAAGAGAAAGAGCAGCCACTGCAACAAGAAAAGGTAGCTGAGGCCCCAAATTTAACTGAGCAATAGCCACCACAAATTGTGCCTCCTAGGCCGGAAACAACAGCTGAAGCCTCAATCCTCCAAACCCCACAAAAGGAGGACATAAGTAGAAAGAGGGACAGAGAGACTCCCCTCACAACAACAACGACTCAAGGGGAGAAAAGACACAATGAATCCCCTTTCAGAAGAGGAAATGCCTTTGGGGCAATCTTTGGGCATGGGCCCACCAAGTCTGGAGGCCTCAGCAAGTTCCTTCCAGCAGGAACAAGAGAGGATAGTGGGAGGAGAAGTCAGCTCCTCAAGCCAGCAGAGAGAAGGTGAACTGAGCATCAAACAGCAGTTCATTGACATAAAAAGGAGGAATGAGCCAATAAAAATACAGCTATATAATCATTTACTGAAAATGGCTCCCACTAACCAGCAAAGACTGATGTCCGCATATGATGTTAATGAAGGAAAAATGATCATGAGTCACTTCATGCCAACTGCATTGCAGCCACAGTCCCCTTCAGATTACTTGAGGACCAATCTTGACGTCCTTGCCAAGGACATCCACCCAATGGACAAAATCGAATTGCATAAGCAAACGGGTGAGATGGTGTATGCCTCCTTGGCAGATAAGACATTGGATAACTACAGGCTAGAAAATAGCCTAAATAATACAGCTGCCCAACTTGAGTTGGAGAGAGCATCCTCACAAGCAAAGAACAACAGGATCAGGTCCTTAGAAGATATAATCGTAGAGATTGGGCATGATCCCAAAGACATCAAGGGCATACAAGAAATATTGAAATTGAGGGATGCAGACATGGTAGCTTTGAGGAAAAAGATCAAAATCCCAGCAAAAATTCACCCTCAAACGGATGAAGTTGCACAGCTGAGACATGATCAAGATGCCACAGCTTTGCTGGTGTCTTTATACAAACAACTGATCCAGACTCAAGAAAAGCTGGGAGAATGAGAGGCTGCACAGACAGCATTGCAAGCATCATTAAAACCAAAGTAGGCAGGTCAAACATAACATCCTCCAGAAATAATTAACCTTGAGGAAGCTCCTCCAACTACTGCTCCCCTCACTCAACAAACAGAACAGGCAGCACCTTCTACCTCAGCACCACCACCAACAACAGAGCAGGCCCCAAGCCTGGACATGCAAAAGCTGAGAAATGAGATTCAGGCCCTGGAAGCTCAAATGACAGAATTAAATGAGGCCAGGGAGAATTTAGCCAAGGTAAATGAAAGATATGATAAATCCAAGCAGACTGTGGCAGAAAAGGGCAGGGAAATAAAGGCCCTCAAAGACAGGATAAAGGAGCTAGAGAAGGAGCTCAAACTGGATAAAATAGTGGCTGAGCTCAAGACAGTGCTGTGGGCCAATATTGGCCAATCCATCACTGATCAATGGCAATATATTGAGACAATTCATGAGCAGTTGGAGCTCATTGCAAAAGCACAGAAGGAAATTCAGAGATCAAGGGCCTCTCTAGGCAATATGCCTGAAGTTGCCAACAGGATGATCAATGTGCTTAATAATAGAACAAGTGCTCAGCTAGCAACTATGGGAATCTCCAACAGGACTGAGAATATTTTGTTAGTAAAGAGGGTCCTAACACTAAGAAACCTGGTGTAGACATTAGAAAGAAGGTCCCAGGACATGCAGATAGAGGTCAACAGATTCATGGACAAATTTGTGGCATTGCAAAACAGAGGTCTCCCTGGCTTACTGAACAGCGCAGGAAGACTACTTACACATGAGCAGTATGCCAAGAGGGTCAACACATTCGCCACAAATCAGATCACTGAAAGGCCCAGCACCTCAGAGGAAACAGGGCCAGCTACAGGACAAAGTCTCTACAACAGGGTAGAGAATTTATTCTTTATAATGAATGAAATTAAACACCTGTTTGAAGTGCCTCCCAATTTCTATAAATACACAGAGGCAGATGAGACTTTGGATGCAATTCTTAGACATCAACTACCCATACAGGAATGGTGGACTAAGGCAATACAGATGATCTTATAGACCAGGAAGCCATTCACTAAGTTTTTTCATCAAAAAATACAAGTTGGCATGCACAGGAAAACTTAGTAAAATCAGCATGCATGAAAAGGGAAGGGCTGAGCCAACTCAGCAGATCATATTCGGCCAACAAAAGCAAGATTGACAGCTAACAGGTAACAGGGCCGAAAAGCTACAGCACAACAGCCATAAAGGCACATTTCCAGCATTAAAGCAGAACGTTCAGACCGACTAAGTGGCCTCCAAGGGTCAAAGTATCTCCTGACAGATATAAAGGGCATTCATTTTGTATTAATAGCAGCAGTAACTGCTTTTCTGATATTTTGTAAAAGTTGGTAACGTATTTAATTATCAGATAACTCAGCGGTTCAGATATTTTGGAACCGATTGTATAAATTCCCCCTCGCATAAGCTTGCAGGGGTTGTTGATTTCC
This sequence comes from Pinus tabuliformis, assembly GCA_031772625.1. Taxonomy (NCBI): domain Eukaryota; kingdom Viridiplantae; phylum Streptophyta; class Pinopsida; order Pinales; family Pinaceae; genus Pinus; species Pinus tabuliformis. The sequence goes on along the minus strand of CM062807.1, from coordinate 891,610,911 downwards.
TCTTGAAGAGATCCTATGCTGTAATTTATTCAGAGTTTAATAAAAGAAGTGATGGAATCTCTCAAGTTCTGAGCTGTTTGAATGCGTTCATGGTGTTTGTTAAAAGTTGCAGGATCCCTGTGCATCTCACAATACAATAAGTCTTCTGTAACTCTCTTCGTTATGTGTTTCAGTCTTTTACAATCCATACATGTTTCTAAGTTCTAGTATTTAGCAGCAAAGAAAAAGAATAGCTTCAGGATTTATTCATGAAATACCCTGAGCTCAATCTATGTTGTTAATGAATGTTTTCTTCATTTATAACCTTGATAAGTGTAATTCTTAATTGCTGCACTTTCAGAATATATCTTTCACAGTGACCCTTGTTTCAGGAATTCAAGTTTGCTCCTGTGCAATATACTTCACTTTCACGCCACTAGCTTAGTGGAAAATTCTTAATTGCTTTCCATTGGCTAATCATACATCATCACCACAGTTTTAAGTTTGTTTGTTGGAATACCCAATAGGCCCTGCAGTCTGAACACTCCCACTTAAGCATTTCAAACAATTCACAGCTCTAGACTCCATTGCCCAATGAATTACAACTGTCTGAACACTACATCTTAGGTATTGAAAGATATCATTCAACCAAAATTCAAACCAAACCCTCACTTCATAACTAGCCTAAAATCCTCACAAAACAGAGATAAATCTTAAAGAGAGAGCCCTCTCTGATTACAGTTTGGCTAGAGACTGTAATCCAAAGCTTGGTTAGTGGTTACCCCGGCCGTATTCCCTTGGGAGTCATAGGGAACAACCTGGGTGTTAACATAAATGGCGACTCCACTGGGGAGCAACTTATTTTTCAACTGTTGTCTGTCTATAGACAGCGGTTCTAAAAATTTGAGCAGTCCCTTGAAACAGTTCTAAAAATATCCTAAAATATCAAAAACAAATTCGGAAGCTGGCTCCTAAAAGGGAACTTAGACACACTAGGTCAAACCCTGACCCCAATCCACCAGCTATTTTTGAAAATCCTAATACCATCCCTAAGATCATTAGGAAGCAGCGGGAACAGGAGACCCTTGCTGACTCAAGTCCTGAGACAGCTCATCCAAACCCTGTTCCAACTCCTATCAAGGTTCTATTTCGGTCTACCCTTGGTTCCCCCAGTTCACCATCCACATCTCAAAGCCCTCCTTTCACACCTCCATCCACTGCACATATTCCCTTGACCAACACTCTAGTTTCCACCTTTCCCACTACCCCTGTTGTACCAGTCATTCATGCTATCCCAGTTATCCCTGTTAACCCTCTAAATCCTGCAAATATGGCTAATAGATATGCACCCCTGCAGTTACCTGCCAATGCTCCAGCCCTACCTCAGGACTATCAATCCAAGATCTCATATTTTGACTCCACTGGCCCTTTCACAGCAATTCAGCATGCCAGAAGGATGCAAGACCACTTTGAGAACTATGAAATAGATGATGACAGTGTGAGAATGAGAATCTTTGTTCAGAGCCTCACAGGGGATGTAAGAACTTGGTTTAGATCACTGGCTGCAAATACCATCACAACTCCTGATGACCTTTATCAAGCTTTTACTAATAGATGGGAGAAGAAGAAATATCCCCTGCACATACTTGGTGAATATGACACAATCAGACGAGGTCCTCAAGAGACCGTGTTGGAGTATTGTGCAAGATTTAATAATGTATATAATGCAATACCACAGAATTTAAGACCTCCCCCTGATTTGGCCTTGTACAAATTTCCTGATGGTTTTGACCCTGATATGGCATATCAATTGAAGGAAAGAGCGCCTGAAACCCTTGAAGAAGCCCAAAAGGTTGCTGTCACAGTAGAGGCTAACCTGATTTCCAAAAGAAACAGGGCAAGATTGGAAAAGAGAACCACCTTCAAAGAAGAACCCTCAACCTTTGATCAAAAACTGGATGCAATACTCACTGGCATGAAGAGATTGGGTGATAGAGTAGAATCAGTTGAGAGAAAGTCATCATGGGAAGCACCACAAAATAACCCTATCAGAAATCCAAATTTTAGGAGAAATCAAAACCCAAACACTGGCAAAACTGGTTCTGATCCGGACATAAGGCCTCCTTTCCAAGAAAACTATACTGAGGCATCAACTTCAAATGAGCAAACAGATGACACCCACATTAGCCTAATGGGTCTGAATGATGAGCAGCAAGTTTTCTTGAGTCAAGAGGATCATAAAGATGATGACATTCAGCAATTCCAAACCAGGTCAGGTGAGTCATTTGACTTTAAACAAGGATATGACACAGTTGTTTATGAAGTTCATAAACAATATAAGCTAAGAAGCAGAACTATAAATGTGACACAGCCTGACAAGACAAAGGACACTGTATGCCCTAAGAAAGCTATTATCACAGAACCAAGTGACAAAACTGGTCCTAGTACAGATGAGGTAACAGTTGAAGAAATAACTGAAACATCTCCCTCAAAACAGCAACCAGCATATTCATCACCCTTGCAGCCCAATCCAAGTAACCCTCCTGGAGAGATGAGTAAGAAGGACAAGCCGCAAGACCGAGATAAGAATCAGGAAGAAGACTTAGTGAACAAGGAAAAGGTTGTCACCCACAACACCAAGATATCATCTGAAAAGCCCTTTGACTTAGAAGCTGAAATTGGCAAATTGAAGGTAGCTATTCCTCTTTCGGAACTAGCCAAGCATGACATCTATAGACAACAAATCAAGAAATCCCTTCAAATTACTCGTAATAAAGATAACGTCAATGTGTTGGATGACACCCCGGAATTACTGTTCGGTCCAGAAGTTGATGGAAAAACAGCAGTCACAGGTATCTTACCTTTCTATGTCAGCCTGCATGTTCATGACAAGACACTACACAACGCAATGTTTGACTCAGGTGCCTCTCACAACTTAATGCCCAAATCAGTCATGGAAAGATTGAATCTAGATATTACAAGACCATATAAGGACCTATTCTCATTTGACTCCAGCCAAGTTAAGTGTTTAGGTCTGATAAAAGATCTTTGTGCGTCCCTAGTTCAGTACCCAAATAAAACAATTCTAATGGATGTTGTAGTTGCTGATATCCCACCCAAATATGGGATGCTGTTATCAAGATCATGGGGGGTTAAAATCCAAGGTTCCCTACAATTAGACATGTCATATGCAACCATCTCAGTCTTTGGTCAACCCAAGAGGTTGTATAGAGAGTCTCTCATGAAATACATGGTCAGCAGTGAAGAAAAACCTCAAAATTTTCCCATATATGCTGTCCATTCTGACATAGACTCATACATTCTTTTCAATGACAATACAGGTCTTACAAATAATGATGTTGAAACCAAAACACATAAACAAGATCAGGACATTAATGAACAAGCTACTGCTCTAGAAATCAAGCTAATTCAATCAAGTGATCAAACTGTCCTAGAAGACAAACCAGGTGAAAAACCAGAACTTCAACTTACAATTCCAGCTCATGAAGAGGTTATTAAGTCTCCCCTAGAACAAGAGAACCTATGGTTTCTAGAATTTGATGGGTCAGTTAACAAATTAGGGGCAGGAGCTGGGGTTTGGATACATAACAAGCAGAACAATCATGCAGAAGGTCGAGCCTATAGACTAAATTTCAGATGCACTAATAACATGGCAGAATATGAAGCTCTCTTGCTAGGCCTTAAGCTAGTAAAATCCTTACAAGCCATAAAAGTTTCAATTATGGGAGATTTAGACTTGATTATCCAACAAGTAAAGGGAAATTTTGTTACTAATGATAAAAGACTGAGATCTTATAGATCTGCTGTTGTTGAACTACTACAGTCCTTCACTGAATTTCAAATTACCAAGATTCCCAGGACCCATAACCTGCATGCTCATAGCTTGGCCACATTTTCAAGCACCTGCAAGTTACCTTTTGAGCCCCACCATTGCTTTACGGCTGAGGTAAAAGACAGACCTTCTGTCCCAAACAATGTCAAAGACTGGCAAGTATTTGAAGATGATGCACAAATAAATAATTTTCTAACCCTGCAACAAGAATTTGCAGGACTAAACATTGACATTGAAGGAGCAAGTCAATCACAAATACTTGAAAGAGCAAGTCAATCACAAATACAGAGTGAATAGAATAACAAGCCAATATCACCTAAGACAGCTCACCAAATCCTACACCCAACAATTTTTAACAGAAACAACATACAAGAAATTCAATAAATCAGTAGTGAAGAAGTGGCTGATGCTGAGGCTGAAGTAATACAATTGAAAGACAATTTTCTTCCAACAGGCCTAACTCCACTAGAGGATATCTTTGATTCAAATGATGTCCCAAGAAAACCAAAAATGCAGCCCCTTAACTCTGCCATTGAAGAATGCAACATTGGAACCATTGAAAAGCCCAAGATAATAAAATTATCTGCTTCCCTACCCCCTGATCAAAAGCCCAAATACATTGACCTTTTCAAAGAGTTCCAAGATGTCTTTGCATGGAGTTATGAGGACTTAAAATCCTATGACACCTCTGTTATCCAACACACAATCCCTCTCAAGCCAAATCAAAAACCCTTTAAGCAAAAATTGAGGAGAATCAACCCTATGCTTCTCCCAGCAATGGAGCAAGAGGTACAAAAAATGTTTAAAGCTGGTATCATAGCACCAATCAGGTTTTCTAATTGGATCTCCAATTTAGTGCCCACAAGAAAGAAAACTGGTGAAATAAGACTTTGCGTGGATCTTAGAAATCTAAACCAAGTGTCCCTCAAAGACAACTATCCCTTACCTAAGATGGATGACATTCTCCAAAGAGTGGTAGGAGCCTCAAGGATCTCATTACTGGATGGATTTTCAGGTTTTAATCAAATCCTAGTGCACCCTAATGATCAAGACAAAACTGCATTCACAACCCCATGGAGAACTTTCAAATATGTAAAAATGCCTTTTGGATTGAAAAACGCAGGGGCAACATTTCAAAGAGCAATGGATATTGCTTTTGCTAAAGAGATTCATGACTTCCTTGTCATTTATTTGGATGACCTTACACCTTTCTCAAAATCAGACCAAGAACACTTGAAGCACTTAAGGCAGATTTTCTTAACATGTAGGAAATATGGAATTTCCTTGAATCCCAAGAAATCTCTATTTGGTTTGGAAGAAGGTAAGTTGTTAGGGCATATTATTTCAAAGGATGGCATAAGAATTGACCCGGACAGGATACAAGCTATCTTACAAATGCCCCACCCAAGAAACATCAAAGAATTGCAAGCCTTCTTGGGTAAGATCAACTTCTTGAGAAGGTTTATCCCAAACTTAGCAGAATTGATCAGATTACTGAATAACATGCTAAAGAAGGACTCAAAGGTGAAATGGACAGTTGAAGCAAATCAAGCCTTTGAAAGTATAAAATTAGCCCTTACCCAAACCCCAGTCTTAACAAATCCTCAATTTGACAGAGAATTCATCATTTTCTCTTTTGCCTCCCAGCATACCATTGCTGCTGTTTTATTACAGAAAGATGACCAAGGAAACGAGAAACCCATTGCTTTCTTTAGCAGAGCTCTTAGAGATGCACCTCTCAAATATCAAATCATGGAGAAGCAAGCTTATGCTTTGGTCAACGCCATTAAAGACTTTAGGATTTACATCTTTTATTCCCATGTTATAGCTTATGTGCCAAGTCCCATTGTTAAAGACATTCTCACTCAAGAAAACTTAGAAGGTAGAAGAGGAAAATGGATTGCCAACATCTTGGAATTTGATATTGAGATAAAACCAACAAAACTAATAAAAGGGCAAGGCTTGGCCAAACTAATGACAGAATCAAATTTCCAAGCCCTAGACATAAACCAGCTGGACAATGAACCGGAGCTGGCGACTCCAAAGATCAATGTAGCCTTTGAACAATCCCCTTGGTATTCTGATATATGTTATGTATTACAAAACCTGAGTGCTCCACCAGGATTGTCCAGAACTAAGTGTAGGTTCCTAAAAATGAAAGCTTCAAAATTTTGTGTAATAGATGGCAATTTGCTTTGGAAAAACCATGAGGGTATACTGTTAAACTGCTTGATTGAGAATGAGACTAACAATGTCACCAAAGAATTTCATGCAGGTGACTGTGGTGGACACTTGTATTGGAAGTCCACTGTGGATAAGATTTTGAGGGCTGGTTATTATTGGCCCACTGTTTTCTCTGATGTCAGGAAATTCACCACCTCTTGTCACAACTGTCAAGTGTTTGAGGGAAAGAGAAAGTTACTGCCACTTCCTTTGAGGCCTATTGCAACAGAGAGACCTTTTCAACAATGGGGCTTGGATTTCATTGGGTAAATTCACCCTTCATCTTCAGGCCAACATAGATGGATTCTAACAGCTACAGACTACTTTACTAAATGGATTGAAGCTGTTCCATGCAGACAAGCAAATGATTCCATTATCATTCAGTTCCTTGAGACCAATATTCTTTCTAGATTTGGTTTTCCTGATAAGATAATAACAGACAATGCTGCTGCTTTCAGATCTAAGAAGATGGTGAATTTCTGCCACAAATTTCACATTACCTTGGGCCATTCCACTGCATATTATCCCCAAGGAAATGGCCTTGCTGAATCATCAAATAAAAGCCTTGTAAACATCATAAATAAGGTATTGGAAGAAAATAAGAAGAATTGGCATAAGAAGCTTGTGAATGCCTTATGGGCAGATAGACTAACAACCAAAAGATCAATTGGGATCAGCCCATATGAGTTACTTTATGGATTAGAAGCCAAATTTCCTTCATCACTGGGAATCCCTGTCATGAAATTACTTCAAGAGAGTCAAGCTGAGCCAAATGATATGCAAAGAAGGATAAATCAAATAATATGTTTGCAGCAAACTAGAGACCAAGTTTTCAGCAGAGTTCAAATTTTACAAGAAAAATTAAAGAAAGCTTTTGATAGAAGGACCAAGGCAGAAGATTTCAACATTGGTGACAAAGTCCTCAAGTGGGATTCAAGAAGGGAAGATAAGGGAAAACATGGAAAATTTGATTCTCTTTGGAAAGGGCCATTTGCTGTTCAAGCAGTGCAAGGAAACACTACTTATTTCCTTAAAAGTCTTGATGAAGCTGATTTGGATGAAGGTCCTGTAAATGGCAGGATGTTGAAGCACTATTTTGACCACTATCAATAAGTGCAGTTGTGTTTTCCTTGTACATATCCAGGTGTATATATTGCTTTCTTTAAAAAATGTAAAAATGCAGTTTCTCAAGTTTTATAAGGTATCAGTAAAAGGCAAATAAGTTCAGAGATTTACCAAGATGGGAAGAGCACAATTTTGGCATTTCAAAGCATCATACTTCAAGTTTTGGTAAAAGCAGTCAAGGGCCAAGGCATTTTGACCTGCTGTTCTTGGTCTTTCAAATAGAAAAACCATCCCCATGTGGAGCCACTGTTAGATACCTATACCAATAGGTTTCATATTTCATGATTGGCAAAGAAAGTTCCAAATATGCTCTGCTTTGATGATGCAAAGATCCCATATTTCCAAGAGAAGACAATGTGTGTGTGTAGCTTGATGTGGACTCAATTTTGATGGATGGTCCAACAGCCTAATCTGGATCATGCCATGTTTCAATTTTCTGTTGTAGAATAGAGAAAGAAGTCTGTCCAAACTGTTTAATCTTGGCAGACCAGTAGCTTAGGTAGAGAATTAAGGTTCCCAACTGCTTAATCTGGGACCTTGGAAGCAATAAGGGTAGTTCTAGATAGAAAATCAAAAGAAAAAGCCAAGAGAAAAGAAAAGGCAAATAAGGGTCTGCAAGTCTAAGTGCACCCTCCAAGAAGAAACAAAAAATGCTAGGCAAGTAGATGGGTAGGCAGATGGGGTTGCAGAAATGTCATTCCTTACAATTCAATGTGTGTTAACCTATTCACAAAGGGAAATCAATGGATTGAGAAGGTCTTCTTCTCCATCAGATTGCTACAAAGCAAAGGAGCATGTCTAACTTCCCATTTTCCCCTTTCCCATTCATTACTAACATCCCTTCATCAGTTGAGATTCATGGAAGAACTTGTGGTTTTATGGTGGTTCTTATTCCTTTAAAAGCCACATTTCTTGTCTAAAACTCTTTTCATTTTGATCTACTCCCTAAACCAAGTGATTTTCAAATAAACTTAGTGATATCACTCCTCATTCACCTTTTCCATCCATATTAACCCCTAACTTCTATTATCTAAATCCCTTATGTTACCCTTTCCCTACTATTATAACACTATGGTGTATAAACCCCAAGCATTGTATAAATATCCCTCCCCTTGGCATTATAACCATATGATTCACTATCAGGGATTAAATTGACATCTGGTCAGTTTAAGAGCCCTAAGCCTCACCCCTCTTTCCCCTTCAGAAGTCATTTAACCCACTAAACCCCTCATTGGCTAAGAAACCTTGTGAAAAAACACCTTTTTACCCATAACCCGCTTCATTTGCAAAAAACATACAAAAACCCACTTTTTGCCGTTTACCCAAAGTCTTAGCGCTATGCGCATTTTTGTAAAAACATTGAAAAAACCATATGAATCGCCAAATTCCAAAGGTCCCGCCGGGCGCAAATTTCAAAAGAAATATTATTTTAATCCCGCCCGCATCCGTATCGTCCGGCCAGCTCAGCGATCCGTCGACCGTCGGATTGGGCCCTTTTCATCCGACGGCCCTTGTGCGTATCGGACCGGCCTCGACGTCCGAAAGATACCTTCCGATATCTGTCAGAGGGTGACGTCAGGCCTCTGCCACGCGTCACCCCCACATCGTATCGGAGGTACCTCTGACAATTCCGCTTCCGTATGGAAGGCGGTGCGATATGAAACCGCTAACCACTTCCGATTTCGGTTAATCCGCCCTGCCTACGTCACTGCCAGCATCACTGCTATGTCAGCGCCGCGTCGGTACGCCCCGTCCGCCATTGCTCCACCTGTCTGCCACCTCACCATCCCCGTGGACCTCTCTTATGCCGCCACGTCACCCGATGACGTCATGCTGACGTCATCCGACCTTGACCCCACCTGATGACGTCATGCTGACGTCATCCAAAAAAGGCGCCAATGTTCCAAAAATCCATATTTTGGCCAAAATTTCGCGTTTTTTGCACTTTTTGCCAAAAACGCTGTTGTTTTCTCTGCATGGTTTTTACGTCCAACCGCGCACCAACCTGCTGAACTCGACCTGGAGACCACTGGCGCGCCATTTCCACCTGCATTCATGTCCATTGTTCCCTGAATACCAGGTATTTATCCTTGTGAATCCCTCCTGCACCTGGTTTCGTCTGTAAATTGCCAAGAAAGCTTAAAACACTGAGAAACTTATAATTCACCGGCAAATCCCCTGTTCCTAGTCCCCATTTACACTCTAAGGTCGAAATTCACCGGTTGAGCCTTGTTTGCCCGAGGTTTTTACCAATAACTGCATTCTGTTCGCGCAATCGCGAAATGGTAACCTAAACTGTACCAATTTGCTGAGAAAAAGAGTTTAAGACCAGACATTTGTCTTATCCATACCTTAAGCAATATTTCAATTGCTGCAATTGACCATTTATCCTCTGTCCCTCAGTAATTTACCTTTCTGTTCAAAGAAAACTCTTTGGTGTTGCTTTGCACAGTAACACCAGTTTATAAACAACATAAATCCTAAAGGTGACCATGGAGCCTCCAGTAGCACCTGTAGCCTTGAATGTTGCCCCTTTAAATGCCCCTCAAAGAGAATTGGACTGGCAACCTCTAACAGACCTGGATTATCAAATAGCAGAGGAAATGCTGATGAAGACCAAGTTCCACATCCACCTGCTAAATTAATTGAAGGCTAAGCATGAGAATGGAACAGATGTATTGGGCATATGGGACTCTTTTCTCCCTATCTTCAAGCTCCCTCAGGTCAACCAGTTTCCTGATTTAATCCACCTATGTGCCGAATGCTATGACCCTACTCAGAGGGCTGTGCTTGACCCTTCAGGCTCAGTTGTTTTCTTTATCACCCCTGAAGCTATCAAAGAGATGTTGAACTTCAAGACTGAGAAGAAGTTAGTTCCTTTATCACTAATAGATTTGATAAATCAAGGAGCTAGATTGACAGATGCTCAAGTCACCAAACTCAACCAGCTGTACATTGGCTCTGACTCTGTGAAGTATCCTCCTATTAACCAAGTATACCTCAACCAATTGGGCAGAGATCTTGCAGACATGATTAGTCCCATTTTGGGCTATAATTCAATTGAATTTGTTGATGAAACTGTGCTAGTGATCATGCTCATGTTCACTCCTGGCAAGTCTCCAATTTGCTATGACTATGCCACCTACATCTCTGATAAGATACATGAGCAGTTGATGAACTTGGCAAGAGAAAAGGTGTTCAGATACACCTCTTATATCTACCACCTAATCCTATATTATCAACATGAAAAGTTTTCTTTTGCTGTGAAAAGAGTGGATGCCCAAGGCAATCCAAGGTCAGTGTTCTATTGGTCCTCTGTCTTCCACTACAGACCTGACTCTCCATATACCTATTGTGAGTTCATAGATCTCTTCATCCACCCAGCCATGTCTCTGATGATGAGCTCACCCCCTCCAAGACTAACTGATGAGATGCAAAGGGTACTTCAGTTGTCAAAATCTTACAGCATTGGGGACTGGTACTTCTACCAGAACCACACAGTTATAAGGATATATGGGTGTGAGTTGTCCCCATACAGATTTCCCAAATATGTGCCCATGAGATTCTTTGCCCTGGAATACTTCAGGCAATTTGGGAATGCTGATGTGCTACACTTTTCAGGCAGAGGCAAGAAAGCATAGCTCAAGGTCAGGAACCAATTAGGCCACTTTATCTACAACAAAAGGGAGGAAGGTTGGAAAGAGGCGGATAGAATGTTGGAATCCCTTGGCTTGCAAACCAGTTTCCTTTGGAAACCTTATGACCCTAATCACTTCATAACTTTAAGAAGGGTCAAGTATAGGCTGTCTGGTTATGACCATGTAAGGTTGCCTCACATAGAAAAATATGCAAATCAAGTAAAATGGAGGAGGGGAACCTTAGAGGAGCCTATTACACAAGAAGAGTTAAATCAAAGAGCACTAAGAAATCTGAAAAAGGTGGCTGACCTAGAGCTTTGTTCACAGGTGTCTACTCTTCCAAGCACTCAAGTGGGAACAGCTGCATCTTCCTCCACAGCAAATCAGCAAGCAGCTAAAGCAACTGAGCCAACCTCTACCAAAGGCAAGGAAAAGGAAATGGAACCAGAACAGCCACCTCATGAGGAGGTACAGCAGCAACAACAACAGGTACAACAGCCACAAGAGGGGCAGCAAGAGAAAGAGCAGCCACTGCAGCAAGAAAAGGCAGCTGAGGCCCCAAATTTAACTGAGCAACAGCCACCACAAATTGTGCCTCCTAGGCCGGAAACAACAGCTGAAGCCTCAATCCTCCAAACCCCACAAAAGGAGGACATAAGTAGAAAGAGGGACAGAGAGACTCCCCTCACAACAACAACGACTCAAGGGGAGAAAAGACACAATGAATCCCCTTTTAGAAGAGGAAATGCCTTTGGGGCAATCTCTGGGCATGGGCCCACCAAGTCTGGAGGCCTCAGCAAGTTCCTTCCAGCAGGAACAAGAGAGGATAGTGGGAGGAGAAGTCAGCTCCTCAAGCCAGCAGAGAGAAGGTGAACTGAGCATCAAACAGCAGTTCATTGACATAAAAAGGAGGAATGAGCCAATAAAAATATAGCTATATAATCATTTGCTGAAAATGGCTCCCACTAACCAGCAAAGACTGATGTCCGCATATGATGTTAATGAAGGCAAAATGATCATGAGTCACTTCATGCCAACTGCATTGCAGCCACAGTCCCCTTCAGATTACTTGAGGACCAATCTTGACGTCCTTGCCAAGGACATCCACCCAATGGACAAAATCGAATTGCATAACCAAACGGGTGAGATGGTGTATGCCTCCTTGGCAGATAAGACATTGGATAACTACAGGCTAGAAAATAGCCTAAATAATACAGCTGCCCAACTTGAGTTGGAGAGAGCATCCTCACAAGCAAAGGACAACAAGATCAGGTCCTGAGAAGATATAATCATAGAGATTGGGCATGATCCCAAAGACATCAAGGGCATACAAGAAATATTGAAATTGAGGGATGCAGACATGGCAGCTTTGAGGAAAAAGATCAAAATCCCAGCAACAATTCACCCTCAAACAGATGAAGTTGCCCAGCTGAGACATGATCAAGATGCCACAGCTTTGCTGGTGTCTTTATACAAACAGCTGATCCAGACTCAAGAAAAGCTGGGAGAATCAGAGGCTGCACAGGCAGCATTGCAAGCATCATTACAGCAAAAGGAGGCAGGTCAAACATATCATCCTCCAGAAATAATTAACCTTGAGGAAGCTCCTCCAACTACTGCTCCCCTCACTCAACAAACATATCAGGCAGCACCTTCTACCTCAGCACCACCACCAACAACAGAGCAGGCCCCAAGCCTGGACATGCAAAAGCTGAGAAATGAGATTCAGGCCCTGGAAGCTCAAATGACAGAATTAAATGAGGCCAGGGAGAATTTAGCCAAGGTAAATGAAAGATATGATAAATCCAAGCAGACTGTGGCAGAAAAGGGTAGGGAAATAAAGGCCCTCAAAGACAGGATAAAGGAGCTAGAGAAGGAGCTCAAACTGGATAAAATAGTGGCTGAGCTCAAGACAGTGCTGTGGGACAATATTGGCCAATCCATCACTGATCAATGGCAATATATTGAGACAATTCATGAGCAGTTGGAGCTCATTGCAAAAGCACAGAAGGAAATTCAGATATCAAGGGCCTCTCTAGGCAATATGCCTGAAGTTGCCAACAGGATGATCAATGTGCTTAATAATAGAACAAGTGCTCAGTTAGCAACTATGGGAATCTCCAACAGGACTGAGACTATTTTGTTAGTAAAGAGGGTCCTAACACTAAGAAACCTGGTGTAGACATTAGAAAGAAGGACCCAGGACATGCAGACAGAGGTCAACAGATTCATGGACAAATTTGTGGCATTGCAAAATAGAGGTCTCCATGGCTTACTGAACAGCGCAGGAAGACTACTTACACATGAGCAGTATGCCAAGAGGGTCAACACATTCGCCACAAATCAGATCACTGAAAGGCCCAGCACCTCAGAGGAAACAGGGCCAGCTACAGGACAAAGTCTCTACAACAGGGTAAAGAATTTATTCTTTATAATGAATGAAATTAAACACCTGTTTGAAGTGCCTCCCAATTTCTATAAATACACAGAGGCAGATGAGACTTTGGATGCAATTCTTAGACATCAACTGCCCACACAGGAATGGTGGACTAAGGCAATACAGATGATCTTATAGACCAGGAAGCCATTCACTAAGTTTTTTCATCAAAAAATACAAGTTGGCATGCACAGGAAAACTTAGTAAAATCAGCATGCATGAAAAGGGAAGGGCTGAGCCAACTCAGCAGATCATATTCGGCCAACAAAAGCAAGATTGACAGCTAACAGGTAACAGGGCCGAAAAGCTACAGCACAACAGCCATAAAGGCACATTTCCAGCATTAAAGCAGAACGTTCAGACCGACTAAGTGGCCTCCAAGGGTCAAAGTATCTCCTGACAGATATAAAGGGCATTCATTTTGTATTAATAGCAGCAGTAACTACTTTTCTGATATTTTGTAAAAGTTGGTAACGTATTTAATTATCAGATAACTTAGCGGTTCAGATCTTTTGGAACCGATTGTACAAATTCCCCCTCGCATAAGCTTGCAGGGGTTGTTGATTTCCTCTTGAAGAGATCCTATGTTGTAATTTATTTAGAGTTTAATAAAAGAAGTGATGGAATCTCTCAAGTTCTGAGCTGTTTGAATGCGTTCATGGTGTTTGTTAAAAGTTGCAGGATCCCTGTGCATCTCACAATACAATAAGTCTTCTGTAACTCTCTTCGTTATGTGTTTCAGTCTTTTACAATCCATACATGTTTCTAAGTTCTAGTATTTAGCAGCAAAGAAAAAGAATAGCTTCAGGATTTATTCATGAAATACCCTGAGCTCAATCTATGTTGTTAATGAATGTTTTCTTCAGTTATAACCTTGATAAGTGTAATTCTTAATTGCTGCACTTTCAGAATATATCTTTCACAGTGACCCTTGTTTCAGGAATTCAAGTTTGCTCCTGTGCAATATACTTCACTTTCACACCACTAGCTTAGTGGAAAATTCTTAATTGCTTTCCATTGGCTAATCATACATCATCACCACAGTTTTAAGTTTGTTTGTTGGAATACCCAATAGGCCCTGCAATCTGAACACTCCCACTTAAGCATTTCAAACAATTCACAGCTCTAGACTCCATTGCCCAATGAATTACAACTGTCTGAACACTACATCTTAGGTATTGAAAGATATCATTCAACCAAAATTCAAACCAAATCCTCACTTCATAACTAGCCTAAAATCCTCACAAAACAGAGATAAATCTTAAAGAGAGAGCCCTCTCTGATTATAGTTTGGCTAGAGATTGTAATGCAAAGCTTGGTTAGTGGTTACCCCGGCCGTATTCCCTTGGGAGTCATAGGGAACAACCTGGGTGTTAACAAGTTCAAAACTTTGGTCGAGAAAGAATCAGGGAAGAAGATCAAGGCCTTGAGAAGCGACAATGGTGGAGAATATGTCTCTCAAGAGTTTAAGGACTTCTATGCAGCAAAAGGAATTAAACAATAGTTGACGGCACCTTATAACCCACAACAGAATGGGGTGGTCGAGAGGAAGAACAAAACTATTGTAGGATTAGCACAGGTGATGTTGCATGACCAAGGCCTACCACTTCATTTGTGGGCTGAGGCATGCAACACAGTGGTCTATTTGCATAATAGAAGCCCGCATCGCATACTTGGGATGAAGACACCAGAGGTAGCTTTCTCTGGTAAGTGACCAAATGCCGGTCACTTCGTGATCTTTGGCTCATCGGTATATTGCCACATGAAAAAGGATGCATGGAAGAAGCTTGAGCCAACAGCTGAGTTGGGGATACTTATGGGGTACACTGATACACCCCACAACTATCAGGTGTATTTTCCTACTAGTCGGAGGACAGTGGTTTGCAGAGATCTCAATTTTGATGAGTAGAAGGCGATGTGAGTTTTCCTTGAGAGGGAGCTCCAACTAGAGGTTGTGGAGGAATTGTTGGTTCCTAAGGAGAAGGAGCCTCAAAATGATGCAGAGCAGCCGCATGCAAAGGATCAAAGAGTGGAGACATCCACTCAAGCAGAGTCTTCCAGAGATGGACGTAGGCACACTAGAGAAGTTGATAGATTGTTGTCGGATGCGAGAGAGAATGGGGGAGAACCATATTCTTAGTGCAGAAAGAGGAGGTCACCTGAGAGGTACACTGGATACATGGCCCTTGTTGGGGAATGTGTTGAGACTGAGCCATCTTCCTTTGAGGAAGCAGTGCAGAAACCAATTTGGGTTGATGCTATGGTGGAGGAGTATGACTCCATAGTTCATAACAGTGTTTTGGATGTGGTTCCAAGACCGAATAACAAGTCAGTTGTGAGTTCCCGTTGGCTTTACAAGGTAAAGAAAGTTGTTGATGGTAGTGCAGAGAAGCATAAGGCAAGATTTGTTGCCTGTGGTTTCTCACAGGTCCAGGGGATTGACTATGATGAGAATTTTGCTCCTGTCCCAAGGTACTCATCTATCAGATCGATGTTGGCACTATCAGCATAGATGGGTTGGAAGATCCATCGAATGGATGTGAAGACTACATTCCTCAATGGAAAGATTAAGGAAGAGGTGTACATAGAGCAGCCGAAAGGTTTTAAGACCCTCGATTGTGAGTCACATGTGTGCCGACTCAAGAGAGCTTTGTACGGGCTAAAGTAATCACCTCGTGGTTGGTACACTAGGATAGACAACTACTTCACCGAGTTGGGATTCACAAAGAGTGAAGCGGATGCGAACCTGTACCACATCATGGTGAAAGGTAAGTAGTTGATCATTGCACTTTATGTTGATGATCTCTTTTTGACAGGTGATGATCAATTGATCATGTCTTTCAAGGAGGACCTTGCAAGAGAATTCTAGATGAAAGACATGGGTCTCATGCATTACTTCCTTGGCACGAAAGTGTCGTAGAAGGATGGGGAGTTGTTTGTGTCTCAAGGCAAGTATGCAAATGAGATAGTCAAGATATTCCACATGGAGAAGTGCAAGCCCATGTAGAATCCTCTAGCAGGTAACTGGAGGAAGGAGGATGCTACTTTAGGAGAAGTAGTACAGGCTACTATGTACAACCAGCTTGTGGGTTCACTAATGTGCTTAGTGGACACATGACTAGATTTGTGGTATGCTATGAACTAGTTGAGTCAAGATATGGTTTAGCCTACCAAGATGTTTTAGAAGGAGGCAAAGCATGTATTGAGATACGTCAGAGGCACATCTGAGTATGGATTATGGTATAGACAGAAAGAGGGAGTGAAGCTACAAGGCTTCACTGATGCAGATTGGGTAGGGATTCCATCATATCGGAAGAGCACATCAGGAGGAATTTTCAACCTTGAGTCAGTTGTAGTTAATTGGTACAGCAGGAAACAAAGGTCGATTGCACTTAGCTTGGCAGAGGCTAAATACATGGATGCAAGTCAAGCAGCATGTGAGGCCATCTAGATGTGGAAAATCTTAGTTGGTTTGTTTGATTAGAGGATGGATCCTACTATGATATATTGTGATAATCAGAGTTGTATCAAACTCTCTGAGAATCCAGTATTTCATGATAGTTCCAAGCACGTCGACATCTAATATCATCATCTCAAAGAATGTGTAGCAAAGAGGATCATGTTGTTGCAGTATATTTTGACTGAGGAGCAAGATGTTGAGATTTTGACAAAGGCATTGTCAAAGTGTAAATTCGAGTTCCATAGAGACAGAATTAGGGTGACAGATAATTCCTTTATTATTAAGAGGGAGTGTTGAAATGTGGCAACAAGAATATTCCAATTTTAATTTGTCCTTGAATTAAAATTAGAATTTAGTCTCATCGGCTGCTTGAAAAATAATTAATTAATTCATCTTGAGTTGATTAGTTGGAGAAATTCAAGCTAGAAGTCTTTCTGAAGTCATGCAACAGTTATCCCTTAAATTAAGGAGATTATCCCTTAATTAAGGAGACAAGGTTGAGTTATATTTGTGTTATAATTAGTTAGCTCAGTTTACTGAGTTAAGTCTAGTGAAATTAGTTCCAAACTATTTGAGGAACTAATTGTGAGTTCAGTCAGTTCATGCATGCATGCATCCAACTAGTGTAGTCCAAATAAATGAACATTCTCTCATCATTAACCCATGCATGTCTATTTTTAGAAAGACCCAGTTGAGATTAAAGACATGGAAATTGTACTATCAGTTGCATGAACTTTCCTATAAGGAAAACTCTTGCATGCAGAAGGAATTCATTCCTTCAGTATTGTGTAGTTCTACAGGGTGTGAGATCAATGTGATTGATCAGTGTTACACTTGGTAATAGTAGGATCACCCAAGAGAAGCAGCTCAAGGAAATAAGAGCTTGGAGGGCAAAGGAGAAGGCATATGAGTAGTCTATTTTGTCTGTGAGCATCTGTGAGGGATTGCACTAAGAGCTGGCTAGCTGTAAGAGCTAAGGCTTTGTGTAATCCTAATATTTCCACTTGTATGATAATACGGATAGTGGGGTTTTTAGCTGAGGCTTTCCCCTAAGTATTCTTCTGTGTTTCATGTGCATTGATTCTTCTTCTGGTTATATGTGTTCTGCTTGATCTTGCTCAAATATATTAAGCTTCCGCAAGTTTGATTGTAGAAGTAGATTAAAGTATTTTGCTTTAGTTATATTGCATTATCAAGTTAATCTGCAGTCAGAATTTCTACACTTTCTAGTTGTTTACCAAAATGACATCATAGTCTTTTCTAAATCAGATAACGAACATCTAGATCACCTAAGAAGGGTTTTCATTAAATGCAGAAAATTTGGTATTTCCTTAAATACCAAAAAGGCACTCTTTGGTCTAGAAGAAGGTAAACTCTTGGGACACATAATATCCAAATATGGAATTAGAATAGATCCAGCTAGAATAGAGGTAATCCTGAACATCACTCATCCTAGAAACATCAAAGAATTACAGTCATTTTTAGGCAAAATAAATTTTCTTAGGAGATTCATTTCAAATTTAGCAGAATTAATTAGAGAGTTAAACAACATGTTAAAGAAATATTCAGCACTTAAGTGGACAGTAGAGGCTAAACAATATTTTGAGGCAATCAAAGGAGCCCTTACCAAAACTCTAGTCCTCATAAGTCCTGATTTCCAAAAATATTTTATAATTTTTTCTTTTGCTTCAGAACATACTATTGCAACAGTCTTGTTGCAAAAGAATGATCAAGGTTATGAGCATCCAATTGCATTTTTCAGCAAATCTTTGAGAGATGCTACACTAAAGTAAAACCTAATGGAAAAACAAGCACTTGTTTTAGTAAAAGCTATTAAATATTTCAGAGTGTACATCTTATATTCACACATCATTGTTTATGTTCCAAATTCAGTAGTAAAGGACATTCTAACACAGGATGGGCCTAAAGGAAAAAGAGACAAATGGATTGTCACTATTTTTAATATGACATAGAAATAAATCCTACAAAACTTATCAAAGGCCAAGGTTTAGCTAAAATCATGGCTGAATCGAACTGTCAAGCCTTAGATATAAATTTCATTGGTGCCCTAGATGATCAGGAAGAGATGGTGACTCCACAGATGAGTGAAGCTTTTACAGATTGACCTTGGTATGCACATATAATATTTATATTACTAAACTTACAAGCTCCTCCTGGTTTATCTAGAACTAAAGGTAGATTTTTGAAAATGAAATCAATCAAATATTGTATCATATATAATGCTTTATTTTGGAAAGATAATGGTGGCATTCTATTAAATTGTTTACTAAAAGATGAAGTTGACAAAGTTAAGCAAGAATTTCATGCAGGAGATTGTGGAGGACACCTATATTGGAAAAAAACTGCTGATAAGATCCTAAGGGAAAGTTTTTACTTGCCTACCCTTTCTGCATATGTCAAGAAACATGTGACGTCATGTCACAACTACCAAATATTTGAGGGCAAAAGGAAACTCTTATCCCTTCCTCTCAAACCCATCTCCACAAAAATTCCTTTTCAACAATGGGGTTTAGACTTCATTGGAGAAATTCACCTAGCCTCCTCAGCCCAGCATAAATGGATTTTAACAACCACTGATTACTTTACTAAATGGATAGAAGTCATCCCTTCTAGACAAGCCACAGATTCTGTCATTATCTCCTTCCTTGAAAACAATATCCTTTCAAGATTTGGATGCCCCCAAAAGCTCATTACTGATAATGCCACTGATTTTAAATCCAAGAAAATGGTAGACTTCTGTAACAGATATCACATTACCCTTGGCCATTCCACTACCTATTACCCTCAAGGTAATGGACTTTTAGAATCCTCAAAAAAAATCCTGGTTAATATCATCAAGAAACTGCTAGAAGACAACAAGAAGACATGGAACAAAAAGTTGGTCAATGCCTTATGGGTAGACAGATTGACTACCAAAAATTCCATTGGTACGTATCCTTATCAGCTAGTATATGGAATGGATGTTGTTTTCATTCCTCTTTATGAGTACCAGTGATGAAGGCCATTTAGGAGTTACAAGTAGAACCAAATGATATCCAAAGAAGGATAAATCAAACAATACATTTGTAACAAACCAGAGAAGAAGTCTATGTTAAATCACAAGTGATTCGGGAGAAAATCAAGAATATTTTTGACAAAAAAACCAAAGTTGATGATTTTTACATAGGTGATAAAGTTCTCAAATGGGATTCTAGAAGAGAAGATAAGGGTAAACATGGAAAATTTGATTTCCTATGGCAAGGCCCTTATATCATTATGGTTACAGAGGTAACAATGCATTTTTCTTCAGACAATTAGATGGAATAGATCTACCAGGAGGACTAGTCAATGGTAGAATGTTGAAGCATTTCTTATCCACAGATTGATAGTAGTCCATTTTAATTTTCTCATTGTATATAACATTGCAAAGTTTAGATTGGATTTGATGGTAATCTTTTAAAAGTTGAAGCCCAGAGAGAAGGCCCTGAGCTTTGAAAGGTTTACCATCATAAGTATGAATAAAGAAGAATCACAGAGAAGTTACAAGGTAACTACATTCACATTTCAAAGGCTACTGATCTTAAAGTTCTTGAAATTTCACCAGGAAATGCCATCCCCATGTGGAGCCACTGTTAGGTTCCTATAATAATAGGATTCATAATTATGAATTGGGTATGGTTAGTCTTGTAATACTGTACATACTTTTGCTTACTGTGAAATGTTTTCCTACTAAAAATTAAAAAATGTAAAGAGGGTATGTCCTAAAAAATTAATCAAAGGACAAAAAGAAGGAAAAAAGATCAAAAAAGTAAAAAATATGAACCCCAAAAATAAATAAAAATATATCATTAAAATGTGCAAATTCAAATGCCACTCCTTTTGCTTTACTTCATAAAATAACATTGTGTGGAGCTTGTCAAAAATGCCATAATCCATGATGCTCAAATAGCTTAATCTTGACTCATTCATGCTTTAAATTTCATGTTGATAGATAGAGAATAAAGTTCTAGCCAAACTGTTTAACCTTGGTAGATCAATAGTTAGGTAGAGAATAAGAATGAGATCATCAGCTTAATTTGAGCCATTGGAAGTTAAGAATTAGATAGTTTTCTTATCAAAATAAAAGGAAATAAATGGTCAACAAGCTCAAATGCACCCAATAAATGAAGAGAAAATATTAGGGTAAATAAAGGGTAGGTAGAAGAAATGTTGCAAATGCATAAGGTTTCTAAATCAAAATCACATTCATCATACTTAATCCTATGTTTCATGTGCAGGAGGAATTGTGAGAAAGGATATTCACCAAGCTTCTTTACTAATTTCCCCTCATTTCACTACACCCCCACATACTTATTTGCTAATTTCCGCATTATCCCTTCATTACTTATAAATACCCTTTTACCTTTACACCTTGGTTTCACACATCCCCCTAGAAATTACCCTTCAAAAATCAATTCCACCTTCCCAAAACCCTTTTCCCTAGTGTGAAACCCATTCCCCACTACAGGTATTACCTTCCCCTTATTAATTTCCCTTTCCCCCTCAAAAACCCACAAAAACCCTTTAACCTAAGTTTTTATGCCCCCGCATTATGTAATTAACATCCCCCACTTTGTATTTTTCGACAACCCTTTTTAACCCACCAACCCTTAGTGCAGTTAAAGAAAACCCCGCCATATAACCCATGGTCCCACCTTAATTAACCATTTGTTTATATTGAAAATCCCAACATTATTGGTTAATTAATTACAATTATCTGTAATTAAATCCCGAGCCCCGCCAAATCACTTTCCCAATTCCATCCGTGCAACTCAACTGCGTGATATCCCTCCGATCTCTTGCCCCTAGATCTAACAGTCTACAACCATATCACGCAGATTCATTCTCTGACCGTTAACAACCTGAGACCACGCAAGATTCGCGGTTTTGCTTGGGCACTATTTTGCTACGTGGTGGCACCAGGTTAGATTGCGTGCTCATGAAAATTACTGCCCGCCACCTAAAAGTGGTGCGATGGTGCACAAAACCACCTCCCCACCTAAACCGAAAATTTCCCACTGTTCATTTAATTATTTTCGTGCCAAAATGTGATTGTTACCCATTAAAAGGCCGAAAAAGACCCAACTTGTTCTTTTCACTTGTTTTTCACTGCAAACTGCGGCTTAGCCATTTGCAACACCCTGAACCTCGGCGACCAATTTTACCACCTTTTGCCACCTGAGGACGCTATGGATACCCAATTGAAGCAACCAGTTGATAGTTGAAGCCTCAGTACCTTCTGCAGTTACCACAAAACCCCTCTGCACACCATATCGCTAGTTTCCAGGTATTCTTGGAAAAAACGAGAACAACCCTTGAATTTGAAAATGCACAGTGAAAATTGAATGGTTAATTAATTGAATTAATTAAGAAACTTTCCTAAATTGAAGAGAAACTTATTTTTACATCCCTGTACATCCCAAATCCTATTTCACAAACTATAATTACCCTCCCAATGTTCCAGAGATTCTAAAACTCACTCCTAAAACCACTAAAAGCCTAATTCAATTCAATAAATCCAATTATGGCTTCCAAAACCTTGTTGGACGTGATACCTCTGCAAACCCCTCACCTAGATATCACCACCTTGCCTTAGCAGACCGAGACTTTCAAATTAAGGACACTGCTTCCATTTCCTACCTACTAAATCTCCACTGCTGGAGTAAAGATAAATTTTTAAACCAGAATGATGATATTCACCTTTGGGAGTCCAATTTTCCCAAGTATTGTTTCCCACAGGTAAACCCATTCCAAAAAATCATCCACTTCTACCAAGCTTGCTACATTCCTAGCCAAAGAGCCATTTTCACCCCTGACCAACAAGTTTTGTTCACTATTACAGCAGAATCCATTAACTCAATGTTGCAAATCTAGCCAAGACAAAATGAGACCCCACTTTCAATTGAAGGCTTACTTGATCTCTACACCAAGCTAGACATACCCAAGAAAGCTCAGGTTATTCAAATTTCATCATTAAATAGTCTCATACTCCAACAGATAGTCCTCCTTATGCTACCACCATTTTTTCTAAGAGAGGAAAGCAAATTATTACCATTCTCTCTTGCATTTTAGGGTACAACACAGATGAGCATGTGGATGAGGTTTTCCTGGTTTCCCTTTCTATCTTTTGCCCAGGCAAGCCTCCTACTATAATGTATAACTATGCTTAGTTCATAGCAGACAGAATGCATGAACAATTCATTAGACTACCAAATGAGAGAGTTTTCAAGTACTCTTCAGTTTTGTTTCACATGTTCCTCTACTATCAATCAGACAAGTTTCCAGTCAACATCTAAAATTTGGACACCAAAGGCAACCCAAGATCAGTCATCTATTGGACACCATTGATCCAAAAATACTCCACTGTTTTTTCTTACAAATACTTCATTGATTTATTTGTGCATCCTATCGTAAACATGCTAACAAGTAGCTATTAGCCCAGGATTAGTCAAGAAATTAAAACGTTCTCACAGTTGGAAAAGAACAGTAAAGTGGGAGACTGGTATTTAAACTAGCACCACACAGAGATAAGGATATAGGGATGCCAACTGCCCCCCTACAAATTGCCCAAATACCTCCCCATGAGTGTATTTTCATTAGAGTACTTTAGGCAGATAATAAACTATGATGAAGTTAACTTCCTGGAAATTAATAAGAAAACTCAATTCAAGATGAAAAACCAATTGGGCCCCTTTATTTGTAATAATAGGGAGGCGAGACTAGAGGCAGATAAAAATTTTCAACAGATGAAATTCAAGAACAGTTTTATGTGGCAATATGACCCTCATGGAGTCATAAATAGACTAAGGCTCAAGGTCAAATTGGGTCCTTTCATACATCATCCCAGGCAAGACATTGAGAGATTTTCCAACCAGTTTGAATGGTTGGAAAACACTTTGATAGACATGGACATTACTGTAGTTGATGTGGATAATACATTAATTGTTGTGGAGAAGGAGATTGACACTAGCTCCTTTCTGCAAGTTCCAGACCTAGGAGAACCAATGAATATTCCTCCTCTGTTACAGACTCCAGCAAATGAAGACAAAAATACAAAGAGAACAAAGGAAGAAGGTTCCAGTTCAGCCATGGAAACCACAAATGAATAATTAGAGATCAGTTATAGGAAGAGGCCCAAGCTTAATCCTGTAAATGAACAGGAAGACACCATTGAATCAGTGGAAATCACTGACACTGACAAAATGGTGGGAAGAAGCAAAGGCCCATCAGATTCAAAAGAAACACACCAACCCTCAAAATCGAACACTCAACTTATTGAGAGACAACTCAGCATGGAGATCTCTTCATTCACCAGGCATGTGGATAAAGAGAAGGATATCAAAGATAGATACAAGGAAATTAAGTTGAGGAATGAGAAATTAAAGGTTGAGACTTATGCCCACTACTTCAAGCAGACACCTGCAAATGAAAACAGGTTGATGTCATCCTTTGAAATCAAAATAGGAAAAATGCAGATAACATTCATGCAACCTATAATCCAGCAGCCAAAATCAACAACAAATTATAGAAAAATAAATTTTGAATTTTTGGCTAGGGATGTTCATCCCATTGACCAAATTGAGTTTCATAAATAGGCAGGTGAGATGATCTCTTCCACCATGACTAATAAAGCTATGACTGCACATAAGCTTCTAAGTTCGTTCGATAATATCACTGCTGAGTACAA
Source organism: Pinus tabuliformis (assembly GCA_031772625.1). Lineage (NCBI taxonomy): Eukaryota > Viridiplantae > Streptophyta > Pinopsida > Pinales > Pinaceae > Pinus > Pinus tabuliformis. Next base: position 891,586,470 of record CM062807.1, on the reverse strand, counting down.
ACTGGAATTGGCCTCTTCACAAGCCAAGGACAACAGAATCAAGTCATTGGAAGACTTGGTGATTGAGCTTGGACATGATCCCAACGATGTCAAGGCTGCAGAGAAGTTGATAAAAAAAAAAGAATGAGGATATTGATGCTCTTAGAAATCAACTGAAACTGCCTCATTCAGAGCACCCACAGACAAAAAAGGTCTTAGAAAACCAAACTCATCAGGAGGAAATGATGGACCTTGTTCTCCAACTAAATGATCAACTGAAGGAAATGGAGAAGGAGTTGGACAACTTGATACAACTGAAACATGCCAGCCTTGAGACTACCACTTCCATTGTCATTCCAATGTCACTACAGCAGTACCATCCACCTTGGCAGCTTCATTGGCTCCTACAACTCCATTGGCTATAGCACTACCAACTGCCACATCATCTACATCAACAATAGGTTAAACAATAGCAGCAACTCAACCAGGCGATGAGGCAAGTAAATTGGTCAAGGCAATGGAAGACATGTCGATTCAGACCACAAAAATAAAAAGCTTAAGGAAAAGATAACCAATATGGAGAATGATAACAAGCTTGCACAGATTATGCACAAGGAAGAAGTTTAGAAGTCAATCAGGTTTATTGAAAGGATGAAGAGCTTTGATAAAGAATTAACATTAAACGAGCCACTTGGCCAAGCTAAGGAACAGTTATGGGCCAATATCTTTGACTCTCTCAATGATATTTGGCCATCCATTCAAGTAATTTTTGAACAAAATCACTTAGTTAAAGAGGCTACAGAAGCCATTCAAAGAGTTAAGGCCGAACTAGGAGATGTGCCAGAAGAAGCCACTAGACTAATCCATTTCCTTAACTCTAAAAACAAATATGAGTTGCAGGAGTTGGACATACTTATAGAACTGGCACAATACTGGAAGTGAAAAAGGTCCTCACCAAGAGGAACTTGATGATGAACCTTGAAGATAAATGCCAAACCATGCAGCTGGCTATAGACAGATTCATGGTAAAGTTTGATGTTTTAAGGCAGAAAGGTCTGCCAAATCCGTTGGTGATAAATGAAAATTAATGCCACAGGAGGACTGCAACAGAAGGATAAGAGAGGTGGTAGGGGATCAAGTAAATACTTCCTCTATGAAAGGGATGCCTACTAGAAAGGTTAACTATGAGACATTTGAGAACCTGTTTTACCTCCAACATGACGTAAAACACCTTTTTGTGAGCAAACCCACTTTTGCCAAATATACAGAAGCAGATGAAATATATAAGAAGATGATAAATATTCCATTACCAAATGCATACACATGGGAGAAGTTGAATGACTTACTAAAAAAATACGCAGTCAAAATGTGAAAATTGACAGTCAAAGTGAAAAGGTCACGGTAAAGAAAAAGTAACAGGCGAGCCAGATGAAAGAGTATCAAGTGAAAGTGTATCAGTTGAAAGCTCAAAGTAAAAAAGGACAACCAGTGTGAAAACCAACAGCATGGCAGAGAGTAAATAGAAAAATATTAGAGCATAAAGACAACACAACCAAATAAACATGGACATCATACAACAGTTGAACATCTGTCTCTATGTTCTTGCATGAAGATATTTCTTTCTCCTAGATTAATTCCCAAGACAATTTGGGATATTTTGTAAATTATTTTTGTATAAATACTTCATAATTCAAAGTGTTGAGTTTGGATTTCTAGACATTTGTAGAGTTGTATTGATCATAAACCTGAGGGTTATTGTACCAATTTTTCAAGTCAGTAGACATGACTGAGTAATAAAGAGATTGCATTACAGGATTCATGTGTTGAACTTTTACAGTGAAGTATTTTCTTTGTCAAATTTTTTATTTCCTTATGTATCTCACAAACTTATATGTTATCTAAAGTGAATGAATTAACTAGAAATTTACTTCAGAATTTGTTTAAGTACACTATGTCTTGAAAAGTGAATCATTTCTATGTTTTCTTCTGATATCCGGATCTAAGAATCCTTAATTTCTCTCCCACCCTAGCTAATCTCCTTTACTTCTTTCATAATCCGGTCTGAGGAACCCTTAATTGCTCCCTTGATCCGATTGAAAACCACTTCACCATCCTAGCCTTAAGATCTGAAATAACTCAGTTACCTTGCCCTGTAGACACTATTTTTAGAACTTGATCCAGTTCTGTTTGCTTGACATTTGACCCCATAGCCCAATGGTAAAATACATCCCTCTATCCATATAAGTGAGTGGTCCCACCACCAAATCCAAATCAAAACCCAAGTACAATCATAACTAACCTAAAATCAAATAACTGAAACAAAGTTAAATCATAAAGAGAGAGCCCTCTTTGAGAATTAGGAAGGCTAGATCCTAATCTCCAAAGTTAGTTTGTGGTTACCTCTAATAATTTCTTTCATAACAACTCTAGAGAAATATTGGAGTGACAATAGGCAGCTCTTGAATTGGGCCCTACACGCCATAAAGATCCTTTAACCATTTTAGGTATGACACCTATTGGAGGTTGCATAATTGTCAATGGTCCAATAAGTATAGCCTTAGCTAAGGTGGACGGACGGACTGGGCTTTGGGGGAGTTTTTAAGCATGATTCCTCATTTGTAAGAGGATGTCCTCTCACGTCATGAAGTTATCATGGTTAGGAGTTTTGTTGAGGTTCCCTGAAGATCGCTCTTGTTGTTGGGTGTTAACAATTCCCTAATGGGGAAGGGGTTCTTGCATGACTGCAGTTAGCTGGCCACTTTGGCCCCTACTTTCTTGTATCCTTTTTAAATAAGGAAGCTAGGGACAATGATGAGTGTAATGGACATATTCCCCGCAAATGGCGCACGCATGATTAGTCCGAAGACTAGTGTTCTTGCCCTGTTTCAGTGAGTTTTTATTGGTTGTACCCTAGTTTTGGTTCCGGTTGGGGTTGTCCCTTCCTAGTACCCTTGGGGGTTGCTGCTGATTGCTACCTCCCCTCTTGGGCTCCCCCTTTGGCTTATTTTTCGAATTTTTCCTAGCACCATTAGAAGAATTAACCGAATTTGATTGTTCTTCTGATTGATGTGATGAAGCAAGAGATGGTTTCACTAGATTTACCTGTGCATTGTTTTTCTTTGGCAGGTTATTTTGTTGCGGAGTTGGGAAAGGAGAATATTGGTTCTCCTGTCCCTTGTTAACGTATTGGTTTGTGGGAGCAGATGTTTATCCATACTCCAGGAGGAGTATTGATTTCCTAGTGGGGGTTTATACAAGCCTCCTTGGGGGGTTGGTATTTGTTAACCCCATTGCCTATATTCTGCATAGGTGAGGGTTGACCATTATAATACCTAGTATTTTTTAATAGTGGCATAGCATCATAAGATGGGCCATTCATTAGATACGTATGGTATTGGCTGCTATTGTTGTGATGTCTTTGGGATTGGGCCCCAATTAATCTGTCAGGAGTATTGGATGTGGTTGTTATTTCTCTATAAGATTACAGGCACGGGGTGTCTAGGAGTACATGGTAAATGTACCCCAACTGGTTGTAGATCAGCTCCAGTTGTTGGGCTTTACTGATGGCTTCTTCCTCACTTTGTGGAATGTTTTAGCGACATCTTTTGATATTTCAGAGTTGAGGGATCTCAAGAAAATGTCTAGGAGGACTTTATCCTCGAAATCTATTTTTCACAGGCTACGACATTTCTGACATTCGTGGATTTGGTCTAAGATGTGCGTAGCGTGTGTTTTCTTGAAATTGGTTAGAAACTCCAACCTAGAATCATGGTGGATTGGGAGTTGGAAGAAAGTAAGGAATGCTTTAGTTAATGAGTTAAAGGGTAATGAGGATCGAGTGCTACCTGCACCGTCACCTATAGGGAAGGATGCCCTAGTTTTGACCACTAAGTACCTTCATTCCACATGAGCATTCAATTATTTAGCTTCTTGGTAATCGGTTACTAGTACCGAGCACAAGATGAGTCAGGTAGCCCCAAAGAGTACTGCACGCACTGGTCCTAAGCCGAACCCTGTCTGAATCGGGTCTCTGTCGTTCTCAGGTTTTATTTTCTGTGGAATTGTTGAAGGATTTTTAAGCTCCCTAGAAAGTCAACAACTACGTTTGAATGGTGAATCATGACCATGATGACTTATGAGATGCCTACTCCTAATGGCCTTAACCTGAACTAATTTTTTTTTGTGGCCCCTGTGGGGAAACTTAATTTTTTCAAGTTATAGTTGTTTTTAAAGAGGCTTATTTCACTTGTGTGGTGACTTGGTAAGCCAAAATAGACTAAGTAACAAAATACCAAAAATGGATGTTCTTTGAGTTCAAAGTCTATGGAGGCTTAGCGTGTGATGAAATGTGAACATAAAAGTGTGATAAGATTTGGATATGCGATGATCCTTTTCAATATCCCTTTAATTACACTAGGTGTTGGTTGTTCCTTGCATGGAAAAAGAATTTTTTTTGTGAATTATGGGCCACTTACTTTTTCCTATTAAACTATATGGAGTTTAATGAGGGAGATGGAAATTCAAGTATTTTCAAGAAGGTTTTCATATACAAGCCTAGGTTCGTCAATGAGACGCATGGGAAGCAGGTATTACTCACTTTCTTTACTAACATTTGCTGCTAGTTCCAATATTTATTTTTCTTTGGTTAGTAATAAGATTCGTGGATAATGACCACTTGCTTTACTAATTAAGCTAATGTGTTTTGCAAAAAATTAAGCGAAATAGTTTGAAAACATATGTGGATTATGGCCACTTACGTTTCTCCCTAATTAAGCTATGTGGGTATTTGTTTGCAACTAAAATGAAAAATAAAACAATAAAAAATATAATTGCTTGATGAACAAGGGTTCATTCAAGCAACCAGGGGTACTGAATAGTAAATACAGAATGCAGAGGTGAAGGAAATTCACTAGAGGCTACCAATCACCTAAGAAAATTGAAAAATACAAGGCTTTTTTTACTGTTTTTCTACCTGCTGCACATGTTCTATAGAAACAGACGTGTGATTCATGGTTCTCAAAGATAGAAGCATGCAATTCACGTATGTTAGAGAAGAAAGTGTGCAGGCGAGAAAATTCATAAAGTTCTTCACTTCCACGGGCTCAGAAGATGTCTAGGGGGACTGTAAAAATTCTAGGGAGGTGAGGAGCGCCTTGAAGGATGTTTGTGCAGAGAGGAGGTCCTACAAACAATATCTAGACTAATTAAAATATATCAGTGGAGTCACCATTCCTGTTGTAGTGTTTTTGGAGCACGAATGTACCAAAAAACACCCCCTTAGCAGTGGACTATTACCTGCAAAGGATCAGAGTCAAATTTGTTGTTGATAATGCGCAAACTTAAATAAACACAACATTGTAAATAATGGATACAATGCATACAAAAACATAAACTTAAACAAAGAGGTGCATGAACATAAAAATTCTCAAATGGAGCAAACACATCAATAATGTATGGAAAATCTCCCTTTATTGATCGTTGGTGGTAGAGGTTGAATACAATGAGAACGCTAGAGCACTTGAAGAGAATTCCTTGATCTAGGGAGCTCAATAATCCTCATCAAGGATGTTTCTTTTCCTCAATCTCTTTGCAAGTTTCTCCTCACTGTCAAAGAAGTGTGAAGATTCTCCAAAGGGTGGATTGTTCTTCACTCACTTGTTGGGTTTCTTAGAAGCAATTTCGCCAACATGCTAGTGATCTTCACTTCCTTGGTTCAACAATGAAATGGTGGTTTTCTTACAAGCAATTTGGCCAACATGACAATGTCTCTTCTTTTTGGCTCTCCCATGGCCTGTTTATATAGATTTTTTTGAATCCCTCTTCCCTGGCTTGGTACATGTATGAAAAAGACACATGAGTAGGACAAGATGATTCCATTGAGGGCTTCACTTCTCCAAGGTGACTCAAATTCGGTTGTATTAGGCCTACCTCATATCAAGAAATCGACTCCAAGTGTGTGGAGTGGTCCCGGACTGTTGAGTCACCTTTTCTGCAATTGTTCGACGTTTTTGATGATATGTCGCGCATGCATGTTTATCGAAGAAATATAGGCATGACCTTAATTGAGCTTAGGATAACCTTTGATTTTTGTATCTTTGTAATGTATTTGGCTGGAAAATTTCCCACCTGTGCATTCTGCTAGACACTTTCAATGTCTTCTAGATTGTACTAGCAAGTGTACGATTTTCTGGTGTTAACAGTTGTTTACATGTTAGATATTACCTGATAGTTTAGATAACTATATGAAAGAAAAGTAAAAAATGGTAATTGATGACCATGAATGCACTATATTGATTCACCCCCCACCCTTTCAGTATAATCAAGCTTCCAACTATTGATGTCATATTTCAGTTCCTTCAAGTGAAACTTGACCACAAGAAGGTAGACCTAGTTGAATCATGGATGATCAGAGTGTGCATGTGTTGAGTGTTGCAAAACTTTTAGGGATGGAGAGAGAAGGTGAAATATGAATTAATTTATCATGGATATGAAGTATGGAAGGTGGTTACTAATGGTTATGGTGACGATCCCCATTCAAAGCAAGTTCAACAGTGGAATGCCTAGGCTAAATGTGCAATTTACAACAAGATTTAGAATTTGGATCTTGAGAAGGTAATAGATCTCAAATATGCTAAAGATATATGGTCCAGGTTGCAAGTTCTATGTGAAGGATATAATATAGCAACAATGTATAAAAATAGAACAAAAAGAAGAGGAAATAAAAGGTCTTTAAGAAATAAAATGTTCATTCAAACAAGATCTATTATCCTAGTGTGAAAGTAGTTGATTTTCATGAGGAGAAGTCAGTTGAATACCAAACGAGGCTTGACTCATCCTTCGTTGAAAAAAAAGTCTCTCAATGGAAAAAAATATCAAAATAAGCTTCTTCATATACTTTAATAAAGAGAGTTTTACTTTAAGGAAGAAATTATTCACTTGAAACCATATTAGAAGAGGCAGGGAGAGTTGAAGAGGGAATAAGCAACCAGCCAAAGGAGAGAAAGGAACAATGCAAAATATTAGAAGTTTAGGTAGTTTCAACAAGAAATAAATTAGAAAATAGTAAAACAAGCTCAAAGGAAACGACAGGAGATAATGAATTAGTATCTAAAAGGCGTGTAGAATAATATGGTAGCAACATGATTAGTAAGGAAGCAAGCAAGAACAAGCATCATAATCAATAGTCAAGGAGTGAGCCAAGGAAAGTGTCTTCTACATGAATGACATCTACCATCACGTACATAGTTTCTTTCTATAGCAATTGTTATTCATGCAATACTTTTGGCCATAAGGTTGTTGATTGTGAATCATATACAAAGAAGAGTGGGAGTGCATTGTATTTAATGGGAAGGTCATATGTGGATAACAACATGAGAAGACACAAGTTTCTTCCTCCCTTACTAGGTCACATAAGATGCTATAAATGTGAAAATATTGATCACATGGATAAAGATTACAAGTTTTCTAGTTCTTTAAATAAATTAAGACAAAAGAAGGACAACATTCAAAGTAGACTATAAAAGGATCCAGAAGGAGATGCGTAGATTATAAGGTATCCCACCAAAGTTTGGAAAAAGAAAAGAGAGAAATAAGTGATTTCAATGAAAAATTGAAGTCAACATGGCCTTACGGGGAGAATATGTCAACATTATGGTTTGCATAAATAACCATTCAATATGAAACCATAGTAGAAACATGGTATGTCCAGGTGCCTAAAACTCAAAGACAAGTTTGTAGGATAAGAAGATATGCATGAGTTTAGGGGGAGTTGGTAAAGGAAATGAAGGTTTACTTATCATATCTATTATTTAGGTTTGATAGCGGTAGGTTTAGTCATGTATCAGTTGATATGATAGTTGGTAGCAACATATTGTATGACACAAAGAGCCATGAACAAAGAAGATTCCAATCAACTACTTTTTAGAGCAATAGTCATGTCGTATGAAGACTCTCACGGGGAGAGAAACCCCAATAGTGGTTTAAAGTTATAATAAATATGTTGGAGTCTCTGTGATAATAATTTGCTGAAAATGTTGGCCATGATCATAAGACACAAGGACATACATTGAAAAAAAAATAGAAGATGACTTATGCTACGGGTAGGATGATAATAGTTATCGCTTATGTCTCACTGGGTAGAATTGGAAAGGATATGAAGTTGGGTGAACTTGTTATCACTTAGAGGAATCCAGTTGTGGGAAGACCTCCAAGGTAACCTTGAACCTCTTTTAGGTTGAAAGTTGGCCCTTCAACCTGGAGAGGGATCTCTCACTAAAACTCAACTAATATAGGTCATTATAGTAGTAGGTTTTGCAATTGAGTTATGTGGCCAGATTTAGTTTGTAGGATGAAATTTGGTTGGGTTGTATACAAAAGACACCATTAGGCATGGAGTCTAGTTCTATAAAATGATGCTACATATCTAATGAGCAAGACACAAAAAGCAGGGTAGCAATAACTCCTTTGACAATTTGAGAAATTTAGAAGAAGAAGACTGAAAAGAAAACATAAATATAACTGATAGGAAAAACAAGTAATAATGACTAAGAAATACGAGAAAAGAGAATTAATGAATCCAAATCTCAGATACTAAAGTTTCCAGACATGAAGAATATTTTTCATAACAGAGAAATAATGGACAGGGAACTACAACACATGAATTTTCTGCAAATGCTCATCAAACTGTAATATATTTAAGATATGCTCAAATACACCAGAATGCTAATGTTTTTACAATAAAAGCCAACCTTTCTTAATTACACAGTCCCTGTCTTTATAGACTTTACATCAATTGATCACGGGATTATAGAATCAAGCTTAACTAGAATAATCCAAAAATATCCAAATATTCTAAGTTCATGCATGTGGAAAATATTTTTAATTACATAAATCTTTTCTAAAAATAAAATGTTTGTTGGAATATATGTTATCATATAGGGAAATATAAATATATTTTAGAATATCCTCCTTGGAAATAGAGATAGGTCCTTGATTGATAAAACAAAATCCTTGTTAGAAAACAGGTCCCTCTGTAATCGGTCCAAACCTCACCAAAATTGTTTCTCTGTTGTCGTTTCTTTTTATTGGATTTCCTAGTGAAAATCGTTGATACTTCCACTATCAGTGTCTTTTTTTTATGGATTGAAGCTTTCACTAACAGGCTGAATGTTAGCATTTCTTTCTGCCTATTCCAAATTTGTTGACAGTGGGAATGTCAGCATTTTCACTTACCAAAATTTCGCTAACAATGGAGATGTCAACGCTCCTTACTTCTTTAAAAATCATTGAAAGAATGAATGTCATCTTACGCCATGTTCTGCTATATATAAAATGTTGTTAAGCAGCGATAAAGGAAAAACATTGTTTCTTAAATTCATAAACCAAAGCTTTCAAAATGACCCCAAGCCTCCTATCCAAGGGTGTTGGCTGCTTTAAGAAGCACATCCACCTTCTCCTACCTCTTCTTCTTGCTTTATCTTATCTCCATAGGACCTTTCTTCATATTTTATTTGTCCCTTCTCTTCTTAGAGCCCGCATCTTTCTTGTTGATGATAAGGTCCTTTAGTGGCACATGGTCTACATCAATCACCTCCTTGGATAAATATGGGTTTCTTCTGAGTTTGATTTTATATCTTCGTTTGTTTGTTAGCCTTTTATGGGGTCTTTTTCCACCTTTAAAAACTTCAAAAAAAATTTCTTCATCTTGAGTCTCAATTTCAACCTCTTTGCCTTTAATAATTTTTGGTTTATCTGTGTCTGCAGGGGAGGCTTCAACACGTGCACTCACAACTTAGGTAGGACCGATATCGAAAAGTAGGTTTACAGGAGATGCAGAGTCTAGTTTACTAAGCCTGACACTTTCTTTGGTAGACTTTGGGACTTTAGGGCCATAGGATGGAAATGGGACCTTTGTGTTTTTTTGGCTGGGATTTGACTCAACACGAGCTTTACCTTGAGTTGTTTCTCCCTTTTTAGCAATCTTTGGCCTTACTCTTCGATTTTTAGGGGGTTGAGGTTGAAAACCTCCCTAAAATAGGAAGTGGCTCTAGGTTCTTCCTCCCTTGGCTAACTAGTTTTCAATCAGTAATTTGATGAATGATTTATGGTAAATAAAATGGGGATAAGGGTAGATTATTTCTCATAAACGAGATTCCATATTCCTAAGACTCTCCAGTAGATATAAATAGGCATTCATTCTAACTAACCAGCCAAATGTGTAAGGAAATAGAAATGATAGAGGTTTACATGATTAAATCCTCCTTCGTAGGTGAAATATTTCTAAGAGATGCAAAGAAAGTCGTGCCATTTGTCTTGTAGCCAGTCCCTCTGAAACTCACTTCTCCAATTGCAATTCTTGAATTCCTCTCAAAAAAAGGACACATAGACACTTGCCAACACATGGTTTCTGAAAATCCATTCTTCATCTACTAGCAACAATGTGGCTTCTAAGCTTAAATTTGTAACTAGAAAGGAGAGCCCACTAACCTCCACCTGGTTCCCATCGAAATTTTGAGTGAATGACCGAGACACGACATTGTGGTATTCAGTGCAGCGGTGGAAAACTCACTCCAAACTGCTTTCTGAAATTTCTACTTAATATCGGGATATATGTCTAGCAAATCCGGTGCTTTAGGCTCAGAGTGGTTCACTTTTCCACCTTTCCCCATCACAGACTTTGGTTGGAAACTAGAAGCCTTAGAATTTGATCCTGGATCCTTGCAGGAGAAAGAATATGATATATTTTCTAATCATTAGCAAATAAATAGCATAACCACACAACTTACAAATGACAAGACGGATTTACAAACATATAAATGATTTTAACAACGGATAGAGGGGAATCATTCCAATTTAGAAAAATGATTACGATATGGAGGAGACATGTTTTAACCCATAATCATTCATTGAACCATACACCGACGGAAGCGGATAAATATACGATTTAACCTCATACTTAACTATGGCACACTTTGCAGATCTAATCATTGACGTGTTCAACATAATTCCAAATTTTATACGCTAATAGTTAGCCTGTTGATTTTATTGAAAACGTTGATGAACCTGTTGTCTACGAATTTCTTTAGAAAATATAATTGGATTACTTAAAAGCTGACAACCCCACTATCGTTGGTTTCCCTGTTTATTACAACTAAAATGCTGACACTAAAACTATCAACATTTTCTGATTTTTTTTTAGAAAACAAACTTAATGTGATAACAACACTATGAGACAAAAATGCCAATCAATTGTATTCTCTTGTTTATTTTTCACTCATATCGTTTAATCAATTAAGTAGAGGAAAATAATAATTTTTTTGGAGAGAAATTATGGTTCTATGAAGATTTTCAATTATGGTGTGACAATATCTAAGGAGGTTGAATTAAAGGACCCAATTGAATGTATTGGTGTCAAGTGTTTGGCCACCAATTTTTCATTATTATTATCTCTCTTGAATATCCATTTCATCCATCTACTTCTCTTTTATCATTCTGTTTACCATAATTTCTCATAAAACACAATCTCGTACTTAGTTATGCTCTTGTGGATAAGTAATGTTTCCTCTCCTTTATTTTTAATACATTGAAGGTTATTGTTAATTATTTTTCCAATGATGGTTTATGAAAAGAATTATTATAACAACACTCATGGTTTCAGCCTCCAAGTTCTCATCCAAATTGCAAATCTGAGCTCCAACTCATGGTTAAACACAACAACTTAGAAATTTCCTGAATAAGAATTGATGATTTTTCGCCTTAATTTACACGAAAAATTAGGATGAATATGGAAATTTTGAGACATGGGCTTTGTTCAAAACAACCCAATTTAGTTTTTATTAGAATAGTTTTCCAAATTTCACCCTGTTTTGAGAGATATGAGAGGTTTTATGAAGATTATTTTTCGAGATTTGTTGTTGCGGCTATTTGCCAAATTCTCTAAGTTGTAAAACCAAATTTGACTTGCTTCCAGTTGATGGATGTTGAAGAGATCCTTGAGAGATTATTAATTTGTTGTAGAAAATATAAAATTGTGATGAAAATCACTCTATAATCTGATCATAGATCATGATGTTCAATTTAGTTGTAATTTTCCATTTTCTCTCTTTGTATTTAAATGAAGATAAATATTAGAGAGAAAGGGATGGACAATTGTTGAATTTGAGGCAAAACTAGGAACTCTGTTCTAGTTGTAGTTATCTTTCTAATATATTTTAATGAAGGAAGCTATCCATTGAATTTTGTATTTGTTATTCATAATCTAGTCTAAATTATTCTTCAAGGCGTAATTGACTCTTAGGAAGTTGGGCCCATTACCTTTGACGAGGTGATTAATTGAACATGTAAAGTAGATTAGTTTGATTACATGTTGTTATTTTTTAATCAATTTCTACTACTTTTTAATTTTTGGTCCTTCAAGTTTGTTGTCCTCAATGGTAATCTAGTTGATTTATGAATTTATGAGGAATAAGTTATCAAATTACTTTTACTATTTCTAATCATATTTACGAGTTAGAATTTTGTTTTAGATGTGAATTTGATTTAACTAGAGGGAGAGAATAGTGTAGAGTAATTTTTATAACATTTGTTGTTTGTTTCATTTTTCAGATTTGTTGTTATTTTCATTTTCCATATTTGTTTCTTCCTGCAACTTCTAGATTTCTATTAATTTACCGCTCTATATTAGCATTTCAATTTTGTTGGGTGTAATAGATTAAATTTCCAATTCAACAAGGCATGTTTTAATTCAGTATTAATTCAAGTCGTGTGATTAGCATAATTCTCCTTCTTACCATTTATTTTATGCACTTTAATTCTTTCTTTATAAATTTAGCATTGTTATTCAAGTCTTACATTTCATTTATTGAATGAGCTTGATAGTTTAAAACACATTCATATAGAACCAGTATTAGTTGTTGGTAGCTACTTGCATATATTTTGTCAACTACCTTTAAATAAAAATACACTCCTCGGGTTGATAATTAATGTCCAGGTGATTAGTTACTTTTATTAAGAAATTAGTTTCCCCAACATGTTGGCGTCATTTCCGACGAGGTAGTAAAATAATACTACTACACTAATATCTGGTTGTAGATACATACTTGAATTCGAGAGGGTTGCATATTAAATATAGAAGGTAAGAACCTACACACACACCCTAGCTAACTTGTAGTGAAGTCTTCCCTCTGTAGTTAGTTTTGGGTCATATAGAATGCATGAATAAAAGTAGGAATATTAGAGGTAGAAATTTAACAAAAAAAACATATATTATCATTTTACTTAAGTGGTGTATTGCCCATCCTACTAACTAGTTAGAAATAACATTTGAAGGAGGAGCCTCAAAGTAGAATATGAAGAACCTCTTCTATTTTGGAAAGAAATAGCACACATTGATACTTTTGAATTCCCTCTCATAGATCCAGGAGGAGTGACACAAATGCACAGCATTCCCCCATATGCTCTACCAAATGTTCATGGTTTGGCAAATGAAGAAATAGATACATTCTTATTTGAGTTTGAAGTACTTTGTAGAGGATATGATTATTGTACTAATTCTCAAAGGTTGATAGTGTTTCCTTTTACTCTAAAAGGAGAAAATCTCTGATGGTTCATGAGCCTTTGTGGGAACTACATTCAAACGTGGGAAGACATGAAGAATGTATTCTCTAAGAAGTACCATGACTATTGCAAGGCTAGTGAAGATATTTTTAGAATGAAACAAGGGGAAGTCGAAAGTTTGGAGGACTATGTGGAGTGATTTCAATAAAACCTTCAAAAATCAAAGCATAAACAATTAGAAAAGGAGATCTTGAAAACACTCCTACTTAAAGGAATCAAAGATAAATTTTGAGAACTCTTAAATCTGATGGGAATAGGTGATGTTTTTTAGCTACTATATGATGATGTTTTTGAATTATGCATAAGGTACTCAAGGGGAATCTCCAAGGCTGGTAAGTGTTATAGAGAACTTTCTTCTCTCTTGTTGAAATCTGCTACAATAATGAGAGTTATAGGAGCTTAAATAAATGATTTATTTGAACTTTATAAAATTAATATTATTAGCTCCCTAAATTCATACTTCTATGTTTTTCTGTTTAAGAAAATATAGGAATAATTTGAAGAAGTGTTTTGCCCTCATTGTCAAAAGAAACATCCCATGGATAGTTTCTCTTTCTTACTTGGGATGAAAGAAACATATCAAAGAGATCGAGACACTGTAATCTCACAACCACGGAAGTTGTGGCCTACAAGTATGGTTCAAAACTCTATCCTTCCATTTTCTTATTTTCATAATCCATCATGGAATACTCCTACACCATGTAATCTATTCTAGCCTCAATATAACCCCCACCAACTTTTCCCACAAATTTAGCATGGATCATCTTATGATTACATGGCTACTTTCCCTAATATTGTAGCACAAACATATCATCCATACTTTCCAACATCTCTTCAACAACATCTTTCTTGCCTGTCAAAATCAACCATACAACCCATGTTTACTTGATGGGACCTGACCTAGGTTCAGAGTTATTTAGCCAAAAAAATCCCTGTACTACTGGCCCTTTCAACAACATCTCGCGGAGCGTGGACTGAGGTCTCACCCGAAGCAGTATGGTCGGATGTTGGAACCAAGTTTCCACACCCTTGAGATGTCTGAGGGGTCGATTTAGTCGGACTGTGAATCTCTTCGCGCAGGTCACTTCGCGCACTTTCCTGGCCTGCGAGGCCTTCGCGCACTGTTATACTGGACTTTGCGCAGCCCTAACCAAGGGGTGTGTTGGTCGGATAAATCCATCTTGCGGACAAGACGATCTCCCTAGTATCAAAAGATAGTCTAGCAACAAATAGACAAACAAACCTATCTTTCTCTAGACATATGCGATTTATAAGTAAATACTACGAAGGTGTTAAGATCCTACCTTGGATCCAGTGCTTGTTCGTTGTAGTCATCCTCCAGTCGTTCGAAAGAGTTATATTTGAAGACCTGCAATCACAAACAAGCAAACATTAAATAGCACCTGCATAGCAAATATTATAAATCATGCCTATTATGGTGATCAAGGAATCCATAAAATAAACCATGAATTAACAACTTATTGAGAAAAACAAATATATTTGTATTAACTTTTAATAGTAGAAGAGCTTTACAACCTTTTTAGCTTTGATGTTGAACAAGTTCTTCCTGGGGTCCGAAACAGGAATTTCCTTTACTTTGACAAGTCTTTCACTCTTCTAAATGAGATTCATAGAGGTATGTAATCTCTCCTCATAAAAACTCAACTAAAAAAGACTAAGTTCCAACAGCATTTTCCCTCAAAAAATAGTAAGCTTCTAACTCCAACCAGTTAACCAGCTCAATGCTTCTTTTTATAGTGCAGAGGAGGAGGTTACAGGTCCACCTATGAAGGGATAGAATCCTCTTTCAAAGGAATAAGCTCCTCACATCAAGGGGTTAGCTCCTTAAGGTATGGGTTACATGAACCTTAAAAGAGCGAACTTGCCACCTCAAGATTCCTTCCAGAAGCTTCTAGAAATAACTAAAAGTGAGTTTTTCAGAATATACTTGCGCCTTTTTAACTTTTACAGGGGTCCGCACCTTTAACACAGAGACAGTGTGGTCAGGTGCGCCAGAGACATGACCATTAGGTGCGGGACCGCAGGTAAGACACAGAGAAAGTGTTGAACCAGAGTTTTAAAAAATTTTGAGAGCTATCGTCTTATTTTCAAGACTTTATATGAGGAACTAATGTTTTAGACTTGCATAGGAGGAAAGTATGAGTGGTAATGAACTCACACAGATAGCAGAATGTCAAGGTGACAATTTTCAGTGCAACAGATTGCCCCCTAAAGTGTGAAGTCTGTAATAGATGAAGATAGAGTCTGTCATGTATGAAGAGTGAAGTACTTTATCATTTCAAGGATCATCTTGTGGACACCCCAGTTGGAACCTGTAAAAACATTCAATGCAATATATATATATCTATATATATATATATATATATATATATATATATCTATATATATATATATATATATATATATATATATATATATATATATATATATCATCGCTGAGGTAGGCATTCCCATACTCAAATCAAAACTGACTAAATTGTTCTGATACAGGAATGATTTTGTATTACATCAAGAGTATAGACATGTATAGACACAGTATGGATGCAACCATCTTTTTATGAATAGTCCATTGTATAATGAATAACAAAATTCCTCGCAGCCTGGATGGTAGAAACTAGATCCAGGGTCTTGATTTTCACTTCCCGAACTAGTATGATTTTATCCATGTGAATGAATGTGTCAAAGTCGAACATGGTAGAAACCACTTGACTACCCGTCAATGATATGGATTGTTAACAAGTGTGAGAGAAACCACCAGTAATGTCAATGGCTCTCAAAGTACTCAGTACAATCCATGAAATGTGAATAAATGAGCTAAAGTTGAACATGTCATAGAATCATTCAATCGAAGGTCAATGATGCAACCTATCATCGAAGGCGAGAAACCTGCCATTCGGGCATGCAGATTTCAAGGTACTGACAATTCTTAGATCAACTTCCTAGATAATGAGCTGAAGTCGATAGAAAGCGATCCGTCGTAGGCAAGCCCACAACACCAAATCATAGATCAAGTTTTGAAGAAATATATGGGCAAGGATTGACTCAGGGATGGTCAAAATGGATGACAGATATCTTGCAGATGAATGGTTTGTTTGAACTGTTCTCTTGAACACATAATGACATTGTAGATGGCTTGGTGACAATTGACCCAAAGCTAATACCCAGAAACCGACTGAAGACTTTCAATGTGGTTTGATTAACTGTTAGACAAAGGATTTTCCCAACCTAGGTGAACAAAAAGTGTCGTGTTTAAGAGTGGTTAACGGCTTTTCTAAAAAACAAATGTAACAATAGGTTCATTTTTCTCTCTTTTCCCCAACATTTCTGGCAAGTACCTCTTTATTTTTTACAAGCTTGAGGAGGATAACATTTGCTTGTTTATAAGCTCATCCTTCGAATGAGTCCAACTTAGCTTAAAATTCGAAAGCTAAGAAGGAGTGGTTTGTTCCTGGTTACAATTGAACAGGTCCTTTATTGTTAAATTTTAAAGAGTCCAGTATAGGAAAAACTCGGTGTTTTTCAATTTCAGGGAGTCATAAGAAAAACTTAAGAAAACTCCATGGGGGTACTTTTTCATAAATTTAGTCCCTCAAGCCCGAAAAAGGATAAAATAATGCGGGAGAGAACTCTATTGACCATAATTACTCAACGTATACTTTTTTCATAAATAGTCTATTTCAGACCGTAAAAGGGGTAAACTTATACTGAAGGGATGATTATTAATTTATTTTAACGAGTTCGAACAATCAAGTGCTCGAAAATATTTTCAATTTTTGAGAGTCTGAAAAGGGCTTAAAGAGGACTCCAATGTTTCACTTTTTCGTAAAGTTTTGAAAGAGTCCGAAAAATTGATAAAAGTATGCTCTTTGTTGAAAAATGATCAATTTTCCCGAAAAATCCAATATTCTGCACAAAAACTCGAAACATTACACATACCTATTTAAGATAAATAAAAATGTTTTTAAAAATTTACCTTTTTAAAGTTAAAAATAAATAAATTAAAAATTCATTTATTCGAAAAAACTTATAAAAAGGACTTTTCTAACTTCATTTTTACCATTTGAGTTCAGAGTGAGAAGTGAGAACTTTTGGGTAAAAAAGTTCCTATGAAGATTCTGGAAAATCCATCCGTTGGAATCGAAAACCGTCAGCTCCAGGTAATTCACGTCCTCCTTAACTTTCATTTCATCCGTTTATATTTTGTTTTTAGGCGTTAAATTTATTTTTTAAAGGAAAAATAAGTTTAAAAATCGGCCCGCGGGGGTTCACAAGTGTAACACGCAGACCCTGCAAACCTCGACCTTTTTCTATAAAGAAAAAAGTCATGGGTCCGCACCTATTGCTCACAACCCGTGATGACCTACCCACTGTTTGTAAGTAGCGGGTGTCGACCCCCCGTAATGAATTTTAAAATTTAAATTTCTCCAGTTTTGCCCAAAATTTTTCAAACAAGCTTGTTCTAATCTGTCTTTTATGCATTGTAGGACATTCAAAATGCTTATTTGGCAAGAACGCGAGCACGAGGATGTAGATAATGCTGTAATAAGTCATATTCCCACATTACATGCATTGAGAGCATGCAGACTGTATAAGTTCTGGGCCATACCGGGCATGAGGGCCCAAGTAGACCTCTTGACATGGCTAGTAGACAGATGGAACACACAGGACCAGTGCTTCGTGATTGGTGGCCACCAGCTCGAAATCGAGCTAGAGGACATATACTTTTTGACTGGTTTGTCCAAGAGGGGTGAACAATTATCTCTTTTCGGGACTAGGCCAGGTGGCCAGTCTGTCACTAGTCTCCGATTGGAGTTTTGCAATGATCAAGCAGACCCCAAGGATAAACGGATTGATATTAAAACTATCAGCCATCCTGAGCTTAAATTTATTGCATTCACTATTACTAGACTATGCGGGAGTGCAGCATTGCATGTGGCTACTAGATCCCAGATGCAGATGGCTGTAGACTATTTTTGAGGCACCATATACAACTGGTGCAAGGCTGTGTTGGAAAATGTGACAGGCCAACTAACCAGAGTAAAGAATGGACAGCTGAAAAACCTTGGATATGGACTTATCGTAGTCACCTTTGCTCTAGAGAGGATCCCCATGTTAGCCCCGCAATATATTCCTATTGATGTTGGTCTTCCTCGAGAGCCTACAATGGTCCATTGGGTTGCTTTTATGGCCCATCACGCTGAGGGTGTAGAGGTTGTTCGATTTCCACCTGAATATTTTCGTTGGTTGAAAAACCAACTTTTTGTGATTCAGGAATTTCCATATGTTGGGATGGATTGCCGCGATGATCCAGACATGATTCTTCCACCAGGAGAGCGATGGGATGATTCAGGTAAAAACCATTTTCAACACTTTCTAAGTTTTAATTTTTTTTATTTTAAATCGTCCAAAACTGACAATTAAAATTTAAAATGCAGATGTGGGTCCATGGAAGAACAGCTGCTCTCCAACCTTACGAGAGGATACACCCAGCTACAGCAGCACTAGCCCCACAGGGCCAACCAGCAGAGATCCTGACCGACTTGGAGCATCATCTAGAGCGCTTGACACTAGATATTTCAGAGACTGATATAGATGATATTCCACTTAGGTTACAAATATATGTGATTGGGGTCCCAGGACCTGTTAGGAGGTTCCTATGTAGGGTGGCCCGAGCAGTAGTTTCTTATCATGATCATCACCCGGGATAGGATGATCGATTTTGTAGACTCATGACATGTTTTTTTTTGTCTTTTTGTATTATCATTTTTGCCGATCATAAGGTATTTTTCAACCTATGATCGAAGACAATGTATATTTTTGAAACACACTTCTATGCTATGATATATCACTATTACCGGCTATCTCGTGTAACATGTTATCGAATGTTATTAAATTTACTGTTTTGATTATTGCAAATATCTATTTATCATATGAGAAGCAACTGAATCTGCTAATGTATTTAAATATCTTGGAATATGCTGATATTCAATGTAATCAAATTCCTGTTACAAGAGACGAACTCTCAAAAATAACCTTAATAACACTGGATTTCTAATGGCATAAACTCTGTTAAGCTACAATACAACAAGTTTAGAATCCAACCTAACAATAAAACTCTGAATCCCAAATGAGATGGATTTAGATAATAACTCAATCACTGCACTATACTCTGCAATGTTATTCATTGTTTGACTGAGGCTTACCCCATGCATAGACACTAACTCATCAGAGGGTGAATAGATAACCCAAGCTACGGAAGAAATGTTCCGTGTACTACGACAAGCACCATCAGCAAAACCAATGTATGTTTGAAGAGATGTCAACATCTGCAATATCAAGAGTAAAATCAAGATAAGCAGGAATAGTGATAAGAGCACTCTCCAAACTAGGCACACTTTTCTAATCTAAAACACACCAGCTGTAAAGAAACTAATCTGACAAAAAATCTCCACATAGAGTTTAAGCATAATATATCTTCAGATAAAGTCCATTTTTGGGTTTACCCAAAGAGACACTGTCAAAATCTATCAATTCATAGGCCCCTTTTGTCAGCTTTCACTTAACAATGTTAGGACCATGACACATAGGTACAAATTTTCCAGCCCCTAGCTTATCGTTCGCTTGATCATATAGTAAAACTAGGTCTCCTTCTGAAAAATTACGAGGTGTAACACTTCTGTCGTACTGAGCTTTCATTCGTTTCGCATGAGTCTCGTTTGCTGTTGCAACAGTGTGTCGATTATCATCTAGCTGAGCTAAGTACAAAAAATGTTTCTCTTCTTCGTAAGTAGCTGGGAGTAATTCTATGGCTAATTGTAATGATGAAATTTCACATTCAATAGGTAACACTGCTTCCAAACTGTAGACCAGTTGAAAAGGAGTGAAACCAGTTGATGTTTTCACTGAGGTCTAATATGCCCAAAGTGCTGAAAATAGCATGGTATGCCAATTTGACTTATGAATACTAATGATTCATTTAATCATACTGACTAAAAATTTATTGATAGCTTCAACCAAACCATTAGCCTACGGGTAATACGGAGTAGAACTATCATGGCGCAGGCCAAGTTGATCTGTCAATTCATTCATCATGATATTTCGAAAGTGACTTCCATGATCAGTAATAATAGCTTGAGGAACACCGAATCTAACAATTATATGATTGAATACAAAAGTTGTAGTAGTCTTTCCGTCTGCCGAAAATGTAGGCATCACCTCTGCCCACTTAGTAAAATAATCTACCACTAGGATAATATACGCATGCCCCCCGGTCGAGTGAGGGTTACATGTAATAAAGTCAATACCCAAATTTGTGAAAGGACCAACAGTGATTATAGGGTGAAGAGAAGCAGGGGGACCACGCATTTTACGATCAAAGATTTGACAATTGTGGCATTTCCAGATTGCATAGATACAATCTTTGAATAAAGATGGCCAGAAATAACCCGTGCGTAATATCTTTTGGGTTGTGGCATACCTAGACATATGACCACCACATGCTCCAGAATGACAGTCATTCAGAACCTTTTTAGCTTCTTCATGAGTTAGACAACGTCGGAAAACAAAATCCACTCCACAACGATAAAGTGTATCACCAATAATATTGTATTATTGGGATTGGAAACGTATTTTCCATCGCTGAGACCGTGAGATTTCAAGCTGAAAAGATTGGGTTTGGAGATAAACGATAATACCTCCATACCAAGGATCAAGAATACTAATAAGGAACAAGGATTCATCAACAATGGGCTGCTTTGCCACAATTTCAGTATCAGTACGCGGGAAATCACACATCAATTCGGAAAAAACCAAAGATTTCTTTCCCTTGGATTTTTCAAATTCCACGTCAAATTCCTACAGGATAACTATCCATTTGGAATACTTTCCCCCTAGCAATTGTTTAGTCAAGATATACATCATAGGGTTACAGTCAGAAATTACCGTGGTTCTGCGTAATAAGATGTAGTGACGAAATCTTTGGACAACTTGGACAGTTTCCAAGGCCAATTTCTCCACATGCAAATATTTAAGCTCAATCGAATGCATATTTCGACTAGGATAGTAAATCACATGTTCATTGTTGAATTCATCTTCTTGAACTAAAACCATGCCAATGGTGGAATGAGAAGTGGCGAGATACAAAAAGTAATCTTGGTTGTAATTGGGAGGATGTAGTAACGGTGCATGGGTTAACACGTGCTTAAGTGCATCAAAAGATTTATCAGCGATCTCATCCCAAAAGAATGGAATATTCTGCTTTAACAACCTTTTAAAACCTTTCATTATCTCGGCATGGTTAGGAATGAAACGACGTAAAAAGTTTGCTTTCCCTTGCAAACGTTCGAGTTGGCGAAGAGTCGAAGGAGGAGGTAGATTGACGATAACTTCAACCTTTGAGGGGTCGACACGAATTCCAGCCCTTGAAGCGAAAAATCCTGTAAGCAACCCGTTTCTACACAGAATACACATTTGTGTGGATTCAGCCGAATTTGATAATGCCTACATCTCATAAAGATAGCTCGTAAATGAGTGAGATGATCAGCTCTAAGCGATGAATGGGCAGGTAAATCATCGAGATAAGGTTGCACAATGTGCTTGATGTCATGAAATGCATAAGACATAGCCCTTTGAAAATTTGCTCCAACGTTTTTCAATCCAAAGGGTAATTTGCAATAAGAAAATGTCCTCCATGGACAAATGAATGTTGTTTTAGGTTGATCAGTAGGGAGTATGTTGATTTGATTGTAATTGGAAAAACCATCCATAAAGGATAACATTTCATTGCCAGCACAATCATCAATAATTTGGTCGATATAGGAGGTTGGATAATTGTCTTTAGGACAAGCTCAATTAATATTCCTATAGTCAATACATATTCTTATTGTTACTTGTTTTTTGTTGACAGGAACAATATTTGATACCCAATCGGTTAAAGGAATTGGATAAATGAAACCCGCGCGAAGTAATTTCTCAACTCCGGCTTTGATAGCAACAACTTTTCTCGGATGTCTCTGACATAAGTGTTATTGGACAGGTTTAGCATCCAAGTAAGTTGTAATTTCATGAACAACAATTGATGGATCGATTCCTGGCATTTCTTCATATGACCAGGCAAACACGTCTCGAAATTCTTGAAATAGGGCTTTATAAGTTTGGATTTCATTGTTCGTATAGGAAGCACCTATATGAATGTTTTCAATAATTCCGAGCTTAACTGAAATGTCAACAGGAACCGTTCGAGAGATATTTCCCAAATTTAACTCAAAATCAAAATGTTGCAATGGATTTTGTGGTTCTTTGACATAGTCAGTAGTAAAAATAGAAGAAAAATCATTTTCAAAATGATCAAGCTCAGGTAAAAACGAAAATCGGTGATGAATATCTTCCCATGGTAAATCATCAATAGACAAAAGTTCATGAATCTACACATCAATATGAATAGGATCTGAAAGTGTTGTTGCAGCTGAGGTTGATATCAAAAGTGATTCCCCATGGACCACATTCATTAGATCAGTTTCGGTTGAACAAGAATCAGAAAACGATTGTACAGCCTGATATGCAATTTCAAAGGGACTCAAAGGCATCGCGCCATCAAATGAATCCACCTCAGAATCAGAAGGTATGATCCAAGGATCATCAAAAGTAATAATATTCGATGAAATCATATGAATATTGCAATAGAAGGCGATAAGTTAGGAGGATGAAAGGAAAAAGTTCCCAGTAAACCAGAATATTTAATTAAACCTACGCCAACATCCTTGTAAGGGATAGTCGTTTTACCGATGTGTTGAATACTATCTATAGAGGCTGGGTCGGATGAGAAATAAGTCAGCTGGTCTATTGTAAAAAAAATTCCGTTATGAGGAAACTTGATAAGCCGAAATACCGATGAAACAATAGTAGTCATAGCATAAGACCAACTGCGACCCAAGAAAAGGTTGTAATCTAGAGGGACATCAACCACTTCCACATCTAGATTTACAGCTTTGCCTTCGACCCCTATAGGTAAATCCTGCAAAATACCAAAAGGATGGAACCCTCGGCCATCAAAAGCCTTAAGAACTGTTGGAGACTAATTGAGTGTGGGAGAACCAAGAAATCTCCAACACTGGATCGACATAATACACATAGAAACCCCTTCATCAATCACGGTCCAAAAACAAGGTCTGTTTTTTACTAAAACTGGAATCTGGAAAGCCATTTGATGAGGTAGGCGGGGTGTACTATTCTCTAAATTGAAGATTATTAGGTTCGAATCTTGAATATCGACAGCTCCTATAGCAAACAATAGTAATTTACGGTGTGCTGGGCATGATTGCAGCACTTCCAAAGCCAACACTGCTGAAGGGGAAATAGCTAAGTCTTCAACAATGTTATAATTTTGAGCAGCTCTCGCATGTGGATTGAAAGATGATTTACGAAGTATACCTTTAGTTGGCAGTTTGATTACTAAGTCAGGGTTGGGTTTCTCGATCTGTAGCAGATCAGAACCAAGAGGAGGTGTAGTTTTTGTGTTTGAATTAGAAGATTCTCCTTCTTTACCACCAACAGGATTTTTACTACCATAATCTTGCGATCACGTCGCAATCCTAACATGAGACATCATCATAATGGGTTCTTATAAGGCATTCGAGGAAGAACCAATCATCTTACTATCTTGAGTAGGAAAAGGATCCTTCAAGGCAACAGGCGTTTGAGAACCTTTAACGAATTTCGAAACCTTTGCTCGATGTGGGCATTCTTTGGTAAAATGATCCTCGTCGCAAATGAAACAAGGATAGAGAGGTTTATGTTTTTCTTTAGTAGATTCATTTTTATCCGTTTTATCTTTTGAATTTTGTTTTTTTTTCTTCTTCCCCTTCTTTTTACTACCGGATTTTGATTTGGTCGTAGATGATTCTATGACATGGATGTCGGTAGAAAATTCAGTGAAAGAATCTCCTTTCGTGGAATCAAGTAAAGTTATTATAGGAGAAGAATTCTTTGAAGATTTCTTCTTACTTTTAGTACTAACTGAACCAATCATACCATCAGTGGCATGAGACCCTGAAGGAGCTGCAGTTATTTGACCGTGTTTTGGAAGATCAGGGAATTTTTCATGTAAAGTACCTAACTGCGTATAGATGAGGTTAAGGTACTGAGCCTGAGTAATGACTTGCTCTTCAGTGACAACTCCTCCCTTAGCTACATCTTCAGTGATTTTGGGTAACAATGACCTAATTAACCATTCCGCTAAAATTTTATCCGGAATGAAAACTTTCACTAAACGCCTTCTACGTCGCCATTCATGAATATGATCAGAAATAGATGTGGACGTGGATTGTTTTAGTGAAGTTAACAGTTTTGTGCCATTTTCATAACTAACAGGCAACTGAAAATGAGTTAAGAAACCAGTGGCTAACTGATCGAAATTATAAAAATAGCCTCGTGGTAACTCAATGTACCATTTGGCAACAAGACCAATAAGAGTTCGTTGAAAAAGACGCAATCAAATTGAATCATCCATGATTGAATTAGATGCACAACAGAGGTGATAAGTCATAACATGATCTGATGGATCCTCTCCTGACTTACCCTCGAATTTCAGGATATCACTGGGCAACTTACTAGGCATTGGCGGCCAATATGGAATATAGTAAATCAGATCGTTCATAAGGCATGACAAATCAGGTAAATCAAAGTTGCAATAAATGGTAACTGACGGTTAGGGTCTTCAAAACCTTGAGTAATGAGACCAGCTCCAAGAGGAGGATATCCAAGATAACCTGGAATTGGATTTGCATTAGGAATGTTATAACCTCCTAGGAAACCAAGATTAACCGGACCAAACTGAGGTTGTTGAGGTTGTTGATAAGTATAGCCAAGATATGGTTGATACTGATAAACTGGGTTTTGTACAGTAGGACCGAATTGATATTGTTCCTGGTACAGTTGATAGGTGAATTGCAGTTGACTTATGGCAATCGTACTTGTACTAGCTTGTCCTGTAGGCATCTGGACTGAAGTCTGAACTGTAGGTCCTCACTGTGGCACAGAGACTTAAGGAACTTGCACTAATGCAGGGATAGTAGAAACCGGAGCTATAGATACTCCAGAAATAGGTGTGGTAGGTTGAACAAAAGTTGCAGTAGTTGTAGCAATTTGAGGCGGAGTCTGAGGTATGCTAGGCCCAGGCTGCTAAACTAAACCAGGTGCAGGGGTTTGAACAGTAGGTTGGATAGGTTTCTGGGTTGGACCAGAAACCAAAGGCTATCCAAGTTGATTAGATAACTGCACATTAGGTTTCATAGTCTGTTGTGTTTGAGACGGATTCCACACCATGTTATTTCCGAGGTATGGGCCCATAAAAGGTTGTGCATATGGAGGACCATAACCTGGTTGAACATAGGGCTGATAATTCAGCGGTACATTTCCATCTCCTTGTGAAAATGATTGAACAGAAGGTGGTTGGAAACATTCAGTTGGGTACTGACCTTGAGGTTGATAACCCTGAGGCACGTACTAAATCTGGGGTTGATAAGCATCCTAAGGAATATACTGAGTCTGGGGTTGACCTTAGGGTATGTACTGTTCTGAAGATTGAAAATCTTGAGGTAGCCCTCCAGGAAGAAACTGATTACCTTGGGGTTGCCCCCCAGGCAGTAACTGACTACCTCGAGGTTGCCCCCCAGGCGGTAACTGACTACCTTGAGGTTTCCCCCTAGGCGGTAACTAACTACCTTGAGGTTGCCCCCCAAGTGGTAACTGACTACCTTGAGGTTGCCCCCCAGGCGGTAACTGACTACCTTGAGGTTGCCCCGAGGTGGTAACTGACTACCTTGGGGTTTCCCCCCAAGCGATAACTGACTACCTTGAGGTTGAGGATTTGGAATACTACCAGACATCATAAGGATTTGTTCTGTGTTCAACATTTGAGTTCCATTACTACCAGATGATAACTCATGTTTAGTCGGTCAAGGAGTTTCTCCTCAAAAAGTACTAGTGACTGACTGGTACCCTGAAGGAACAGAAGGACTGTCGTATAAAAATGTTTACGATGATTGGGAAAACATAGATGACTTTCTTGACATGATCGATGAAGTATAATAACCTCTTGGCGTAAGATGAAAAGGAATTTGAGGTGCTGAAAAACTAAGACCTGAGTATTCTAAAAAATTTGTCAATGATAAATACCAAGTGTCACTCCTAAAAGGACTGTAAAATATTGATTCATGCTCCTTGAGATTTAAAATCTGATGGTTTTCAAAGAGTTACGTCTTCGTCTAGACTGACAAGTTCTTCAATATAAATGAGGCCAGAAGGAAGATTTTGAGTAATGATATTTCCTACCCTAGGTGAACCAGGATCACTAGAAGTTGGAGTAACAAATCTTGAATATGGTTCCAAAACAGCAGGTTCAGTGTCAGGCTCAAAACTTTCAAGTTCTTCAGCTAATTCACTGGAAGGAGAAATACTACCAGTAATTTCAGAAAATGAAATTGGCTCTTGAATATACTCTGTTGTTTGTATTTGATAATCAGGATGAACAATTAGAGATGACTCTCTGGCTTCTAGTGATCCAACTCTACTGTCACTAGGTGATACGAGAGCTTGCAGCCCTTCAAGTTGGCTTGGTGTATACTCAGGAGGTTTCCCCTGAAGTCTACGAGATTGTCTCGGTAATTCGGCCACGATTAAATATTAATTAATCACACGCAAACAAAGAAAATTTCAATAAAAACACCTAAATTATCTAAAGAAACAAACAGCTGAATCACACGCCTACAAAATTTAATAGTTCAAACCACGCACAAGCAGTAACTTCCCGTACTAAAAACACTAGTTGGTGATTAAATCCAACTTATTAGAAGTTTAATACAGAAAGGGCGGTTGGAACAGTTACCCCGACAACCTGCTTAATGAAATAGACTAGCACAAGTTTCTTCACAAAACTATCTTGAGTGAAGAGAACCCCCAAGAGAGTCCAAGTGAGTCTAGTTGATGTCTGCTCCAGGTGCAGTTAGATCTTTCCTTCACCATCACCTTAGGAAAGAATCTTAAGTTTATGGAAACTAAGGTTACCAACAGCAAAAAATACAACTGAGGGAACAGTCTACGATCCGATTCTACACGCAAGGGTAGAGTATCAAAGCTCAATCCCCTTGAAGTCTCCTTGACATGGTCAATCTGAGGTTTACCAACAATTGACCCCAGGCTCCTTGACAATGGTGAATCCGAGGTTTACCGTTTATAATACGTGCAGATCTTCTATCTTTCCCAATGAAACAGAATTGATTGTCTCAAAGGTTCGGACATGATCTCGTGATTGACTCCTTTAAGAGAAGCTTCCCAGAATGTATCAATTACAATTGGATTTATTTCCTACCGCAAGGTGTACTTACTTGTTTGTTTTAACTACCTTGGAGAGTTAATTACTCCCTACTCCCAGATACTAGCCTGAGCTATATTGGTGATAAGAGCCCTAGAAATAAAAAAGATTACTAGATCAATTTTAATTAAGCATTGCTTTTATGGGTTGTTCTTTAAGTCAATAAGTATGGAATGAAACTTTGATGGTGTGAAGACTTGACTCCAAACACACTAAAAAAATTCACGTAAAATGATAAGCAATTCGTTTTTCTTTCAATGAAATTTTAGCTAAAAGAAACAGTTCGAGAATGCAATTCTTTAAGAAACAATTCTTTCTTTCAACATGGAAATGGAAAGAAAATCTTTTTGTTTTTTAATAAGAACTAAAAATGAGACAAATAATTAATGCTCACAATAAATCCCTTTCACTTTTCAAAACTTGAAACTACAAAAAAACAATTTGCCTCAAAAGAGATCTACAAGTTCTAGAAAAACACTCAAAACTACAAAAACTAATTTTGAGGTCTAAAAACTTAAAAAAACTACTTGAATAAAAGCTTCAATTCTTTTTTAGGAAATTTTACTTAGTTTTTTAGTAAACTAAGGATTCATTTGCACATAATAACAAACCAATCAAAAAACATCCAGATATGTTTTCTTTTGTAAAAATGAAATTCAGAACTTATAACAAAGTTTGTTCAAAGACTTGCAACGAGAAAACTAAATCTATTTCTCACAAAGGATAGATTTCACAACAAAGTCAGACTCATCAAGAAGATGAAAAGACACCAAGGTGATCTAAGATTTCTCAAGCTTCTGATCTTTGAGTCACTACAGAGACAAAGTGAAAACCACTTCAAGCATGCAAAACTTCTACAAAATCATTCAAAACAAAAATACTATCGATACTCACTCACAAGAGATTTTTGACAGGAAAAATACAGATCTAGGTAGACACTAAGAATCCTAAATCAAACCTAAACTTAATTGGAAGAAGATATCTTAAGTTTTTCAAAAATTTTAATAGGGTCTGCAGGCTCCAGAAGCAACAGGTGCGGTCCCACACTGTTTTCTCAAGGAAATAAGCGGAGATGTCCACACTGTCTGTGAAGACAAAGTGCGGTCCCTAGAAAACTTCAAAAAAAACAAAAAATGCTTCAATATTTTTGAAAGCTACCCAAGCCAGTATACATCAATCAAAAACCAGAAGAAGAAAAAATTTCTCCAGTCAAAACAAAGGAAAACCAAAAATCATATTCTTCCCCAGCAAAGTCGCCAATTTGTTGGCAGGATAAATTGATCTTGTGGACAAGACCAATCTCCCTAGTATCAAAAGATAGTCTAGAAACAAACAGACAAACAAACCTATCTTTCTCTAGATATATGTGATTTATAAGTAAATACTACGAAGGTGTTAAGATCTTACCTTAGATCAAGTGCTTTTTCGTTGTAGTCATCCTCCAGTCGTTCAAAAGAGTTATCTTTGAAGACCTGCAATCAAAAAAAGAAAACATTAAATAGCACCTACATAGCAAATATTATAAATCATGCCTATTATGGTGATCAAGGAATCCATAAAATAAACCATGAATTAACAGCTTATTAAGAAAAACAAATATATTTGTATTAACTTTGAGTAGTAGAAAAACTTTACAACCATTTCAGCCTTGATGTTGAACAAGTTCTTCCTGGGGTCCGAAACAAGATTGTCCTTTACTCTGACAAGTTTTTCACTCTTCTAAATGAGATTCATAGAGGTATGTAATCTATCCTCATAAAAACAACTAAGAAGACTAAGTTCCAACAACATTTTCCCTCGAAAAATAGTAAGCTTCTAACTCCAACCAGTTAACCAGCTCAATGCTTCTTTTTATAGTGTAGAGGAGGAGGTTATAGGTCCACCTATGAAGGGATAGAATCCTCTTCCAAAGGAATAAGCTCCTCACATCAAGGGGTTAGCTCCTTAAGGTATGGGTTACATGAACCTTAAAAAAGTGAACTTGCCACCTCAAGATTCCTTCCAGAAGTTTCTAGATATAACTGAAAGTGAGTTTTTCAGAATATACTTGCACCTTTTTAACTTTTACAGGGGTCCGCACCTTTAACACAGAGACAGTGTGGTCAGGTGCGCCGAAGACATGACCATTAGGTACAGGACCGCAGGTAAGACATAGAGAAAGTGTGGAACCATAGTTTTAAAAACTTTTGAGAGCTCTTCTCTTATTTTCAAGACTTGATAGGAGGAACTGATGTTTTATACTTGCAAAAGGAGGAAAGTATGAGTGGTAATGAACTCACACAAATAGCAGAATGTCAAGGTAACAATTTTTAGTGCAACAGGGTGAGGAGCTTTCACTCTGCTAAAGCAACAATCTATGCTATTTCCCCATGTCACACTGTAGATCTTACATATCTTCTTATAACAGTTAGTTATCTTTGCGTAAACAGATACTATATATTATATTCACTTATTCGATAGATTCATATAAGTTCGCACAGCAAATAAACAGTAAACTTGAAATTCATACCCAATATACTTCAATGCATAAAACAGGAAAATATACAAAGAAATATTGTAAAACTTCTCTCTATTAATGATTCAACCAGTTACAGACTCAACCTACCCTACGCACTCAGCTGCAGGGGTCCGTGCACCCAGCTACGAACTACTAGGCCTTTGTGCACTCAGTTGCATTGCCTTCTCCTAATCTATAACCCAAAAACACGACTTTGCACTTTTGACTCAATGCTTCATCGTTAGATCTTCCATGGATCGATTTCTTGTCCCTTTACACTTAGAGCCTCGCTCTATTTATACAATCCCATGGTCCGTGGACCATGGGTAGAACTCTCAAGCTGACACCATATTACAAAAGTAAGGGCCGACAACCCTATGACTTAATTACAACTTCACGCTCCGCGCCCACAAATCGTGGAGTCTTTACATCGAACATAATCGAAACTTGGGCTTTAAGCCCCAAAACTTGCCTTTTGGGGATCTCGCACCCAACAGACCCCCAACACAAACATCGTGACTCACCTTTTTGTCACTTTGTCGGTGTGAATATCTTCGCGTAGAGACCTCCCAACTCTGCTCGGACTGCTGCAAGGTCGACAACGCACTAAGAAATTTCCTACTGGATCTCTTGGATGCATTGTTCAGAAATCGTGGTATCTGAACTACCTCCCTGTATCTGCTCCTACATCCCCTGAATCTATGTGAGCTTGCCTTCAATTGTTGTTGTGATTACAAAGGCCTCGTCAATCCAAGGCTAAACATGCGCCTTCAGAACTATTGTTTATGTCATACTGCGTCTACTTACTCCTTAAGCGCTTTGGCCTGTTGCATCCACACGAGCCTATGTGTAAGGGCCACCGTCTGCGCAGTCCCTTTGACGTTGTCATACTGTTGTTGTAGCTCACACGCTTCTATTTCTAAGTGTTGTATATTTGCGTCCTCCTGCAGAGTGGTGAGGAACTCAAATTATTCTTCCAACATTTTGGTGTAGTCCCTCACTGCACTATTGATCTCCTCCATCCCCGATGTAATGGCGCTAACGTACTGTTCCCTTACCTCTTGAGGAGTTGAAGGCTGCACCTTCAACCGCAACTCTACTATCTGGAAGTTCAGCTCCAGCTAAACCTTGGCCATCTCTTCTTACGCCTCATGCACTCCTGCTGCTAACCTCTAGATGCGGGCCTCTACAAGTGCCTCTGCGAGGATGGCCAACTCAGGGACCATCTGGCAGGCCTCCTCAACCACCTGCACCATCTATCGGTTTTGCACCACAACCTCGTCATGCTGTAAGCTCAGTTGCTCTATGTTGATTCTTTGTTCACTCAACACCTGTAGCATGCGGCCCTCCCTAGCTCGCAATTTTGCAGTCACTCCGTCCTGCAAGACATGGAGCGTCTCCCGAGAGAGCACAACCATGTTGATACCTGCCCCTTTCAATGCACTGACCGTAGGCCTGTCAGCCTTAGTTTCCGTAACTAGTGCCCCCTCTGGTAGCACTATTGTGTTAGTCGTGCAGCCGCACACATTTCCTTAGCCGCGGTTATTCCTACTATGAGGCTAGTTGAGAGAGTACCAGCCTAGGGAGTGTGCACTTGCAACTCCTGAATCTATGTCCGAAGGGCCCCCAACACAATCTGATTCTCCTCCACCAACTACTAGAGGGCCTCAGTGGTGACTTCGCTCACTGTCTCTCCTATATCATGCAAATCTCCCTCAATGAGGGTGATCGAGTTGAAAGAAGTCTTAGACACTTTCGACTTCTTTCGCGGCCCCACTTGCTCTCTTGGTCGCTAATGCTTTAACTGTGTTGTCGTTGTTTGTAGGTCTGTGCCACCCTCCTCTATCTTTGTCTCCATTTCTTGTTCCTGCTCAGGCAAAGGTGACTTCAAGCCCTTGCGCTCCTTCTCTGCTACCTTTTGTGCTTCTGCTACGGCCTCTTTTCTTCTCTTTTCTTCCAACTGCGCCATCTGCAGTTTTTTCTCCTCCTTCTTTCGCTGTGCAACAAACTTTTCCGATTCTGTCATGGAGATGGTTGGAGCATGCCACTCCGGCAACAATGCCTCAAGTACATCGAAGATAACATCATTCGTGGCCATGTACAGGCGTTGATTCCACTTCTTAATGGGGTCCTTGCACGCCCTGATGTAGACGTGGTGGAATTCTACCTTGAACTCTGTGAAGCTTTGTAAGATATTATAGACTATGGGCAATAAACGTGAATTGATGTTAATCCCCATTCTGATGTTCATCATGATGAACAGCCATAATATTTTACTGTCTCGGATCTGTTGCGCGTCTTTAGTGGCCCACAACGAATCGTACTTCGCGGCCTCCAGAGATCCATCGCAATTGTGGGGAACTAGTTTTCCTCAGGCAATTCCCTAGCCACCAGCACTATGGACAATAGAAGCCATACATAGTGAAAGGATTTCCCCTGTTCTTATGCCTCGCAGCAATTCTCCAGGAACTCCTTGCACAATAATTCGGACCAGTTAAACTGGACCCCCTTTGCGCACTGCTTGGTAAGTGCAACCATCGGTGCATGCACCTCATCCGCGCGACACTCCGCATGACCTTACCCACCATTATTTGAGTCGCAACTCTGATTGCCTTATTGTTGATACTTGGGATCGCGTATCCCCTCTTTTTCTTCTCCAGCTTCTATTTATTTTTCATGGCATCTGTGATGGCCAAATCACTTCTTTTACCCTCAGAAATGTCTGCTAGGTCTTCCCCTTTACAAGGGAGTTAGGTAATTCTATGGATTAGGTGGTCTCGGCAACAGAACCATTTGTTTGCTTGATGGGGCCTGACCCAGGTTCGGAGTTATTTAGCCAAACAAATCCTTGTGCTACTGACCCTTTTGGCAACAACCCGCAGAGCGTGGACTGAGGTCTCACCTGAAGCAGTATGGGGGGATGCTAGAACCAATTTTCTGCACCCTTGAGATGTCTAAGGGGTTGATTTAGTCCGACTGTGAATATCTTCGCATAGGTCACTTCGTGCACTTTCCTAACCTGCAGGGCCTTCGCGCAGCCGTAACCAGGGGCTGAGGATCTTTCGCACTGCTAAAGCAGCGATCTGTGTTATTTCCCCAAGTCACACCACGGATCTTACTTATATTCTTCTAATAGTTATTTATCTTCGTGTAAACAAATACTTTATATTATATTCACTTATTCATCACATTTATATAAGTTCGTGCAGCAAATAAATAGAAAACTTGCAATTCATACCCAATATACTTCAATACATAAAATAGGAAAATATACACATAAATATTGTAAAACTTCTCTTTATTAATGCATCAACCGGTTAGAGACTCAACCTGCCCTGCGCACTCAGCTGCAAGGGTTCGTGCACTTAGCTGCGAACTACTAGGCCTCTACGCACTCAGCTGCAGAGCCTTCTCCTACTCTACAACCCAAAAACACGACTTTAGACTTTTGACTCAATGATTCATCATTAGATCTTCCATGGATCAATTCCTTGTCCCTTTACACTTAGAGCCTCGCTCTATTTATACAATCCCATGGTTTGTGGACCATGGGTAGAACTCTCAAGCCGACACTATATTACAAAAGTAAGGGTGGACAACCCTACGACTTAATTACAACTTCGCGCTCCGCACCCACAAATCGCGGAGTCTTTATATCAAACTTAGTCAAAACTTGGGCTTTAAGCCCCAAAACATGCCTTGGGGAGATCCCGTGCCCAACAACCCAATAAGACACATCATCGAAATCCTCCATGCCCTTCACAATTTCCTGCTCAATCCATTCCACATCCTCACAATAATAAACTAGTTCAACATGATTATAGTGTTGAACCACGAAATTTACCCACACGTCCCATTCATTCTATTTCACCTGCACCACTACAAGAAACTTATATTATGTTTGGGAAGGTCTCAAATCCAAAAATTACAGAAGTTATGGAAGAAAATGAGGTTTCTTCTAGGCCATATCAACAAGCAGATGAAATCAACTAGACATTCAAAACTCAATTTTATGAAGAACTTCATGATATGAAAACTATGGGAAATCATGAAAGAAAAGGAGATATTGAACCTTGGTTTCACTCTATCAATTATTTGTTGCATCACTCCATACTTCAGAAATTCTTAGCACCATCCTTAATAGGGAAGTTAGTCTCTTATACCTTGGTATTTATTAAAATGTTTTTTCAAATTTGGGTATGTACATACTTGAGGCCTTTCTTCTAAAATGGCTCCATTGGAAGTATTCTTATACTTAAAGATATTTTATTTTTAAAACTAGAGTAGGATAGTATAGAGAATAAAATAAATAAGTAGATATCTATATATATATATATATATATATATATATATAGAGAGAGAGAGAGAGAGAGAGAGAGAGAGATATATATATATATATAGAAAGTGTAGTGTTTGTTGCAACACGTTGTGTAAATCAACATCAGTGATAGATCCTTGAATTTATTTTTGTGTATGGATGTATTATATTGAAAATAATATCCATACAAACATGCACATATATTATGATCATCATTTGGGATAAATTTCTTATTTATCCTACTTTATGGCATATTGGCTTGATGAAATTATTGAAAACACAATGGGGACAGTCATGTTTTGAGGGATGAAACAAACATATTTTAAAATCATGTTTCTACCCTAATTACCCCTTTATTTCTACCTTCTATCCAAATTTTAATCACTCAATTTAGGTCTCAAACGAAAAAGTTATGATGAAAACATTGGCAAGGTGTCTAGTAGGCAACTCAGGGACAAAGTTGGGACAATCAATTTTCGGATATCTAAATGAATAGCTATTGGAAACCTATTTATATGGAATTTTATCCAATTAATCTAGTTTACAATTCAATTTTAATCACTCAATTCTGATATCATATGATAAATTTATAACCAAAATACTGACTTCCTATCGTAAATCAACACTCTTAAAACTTTGTTTTTCCAGTTGTTCATTATCATATTTGACCCATGAGTTATTTTTTTATTCAAAAACTATTTATCTACATTAATATAATTTAGTCTGAAATTTGAATTATTTCAATCCATCACCAAACGAAAAATTTACGCTTAAAATATGGACTGTTAGTTTAAGTTGGGAAATAGAAAAACAACTTTGTTATGTAGGTTGTTCTAAACATGATTGACATAACATCACATGGAATTTTAAAAACATGTTTCTATTAGAGATATCCCTCTAAATTCACTTTCATTTGGATTTATAATCACCCAAATCGGACAAAAACCAACTAAGTTATGATTAAAACATTGTTGGTTAGTATGGTTGGCCATCACTTTCCCACAGGTAATTAATGAATTTTACTTTGTTTATCTTTCTGTGGATTTGTTTTACAAAGTAACTACTTGTTATTTTTTTCATGTATCGGATTAGGAGAACTTGGTCACCTCTATTCCTCCATGATTTCATGTTTTATTGTAGGTAGACTCTCATTTTTTTGTAGGTCCCAGGAGAACAAAGGACGTCCATTTATAAACAAGTGATTCTTGAAGGCAATGTTAATGAAATAAGGGAATTTAATCCAAGAATATATTTAAAAATTTAATATCATATGATGTTGATTTTTTCTAGGTGTCATGATCTAAAAAGTTTTGGATCATAAGATCTTGCTAAAAAATGTTCCCACAACTACTTGCCAACAAGAAGAAAACGATATTATGAATTTTTCATTACTAGATAAATATATAACAAGAGAAATAAAGAATTGGATTTCATTTCAAGACACAAGCCATTGCTATCAAATTATTGTTCCAAAAGGTCTTTTGTTCATGATCATTCACCACTATTGTTAAATCATAATGTTGTTCCCTTAGGAAATAATTTTTTTTTCCTTGGAAATAGATTGTCGTGTCCTGTAAATACATTTTTGTTTCCTAGAAACAAATTGTTGTTTCCTCAAAACTGATTGTTGTTCCCTAGAAATAGATTGTTGTTTCCTGGACACATATTGTTGTACAACATTGTTTCACCTGAAATCAAAACTATTCTAACTTAAGTTATTTATTTATTGTTTTCAGTAAAGTGTTGTTTCTTTTTTTATTTCTCTTATGCTTTTATGTTTCAAGTGTTGTTTCCTTCAAATTCATAGCTATTGTTTCCTTCAAAGTCACAACTGTTGTTCCCTTTATCAGAATAAAACAAGGAAGTTCTTAATTTTTTCTATTGATCCACATCTATACACTTATTCGCTAGTCTTATCAAGTATATGGTTATCTCAAATCCAATATCATACACTCTTGTGGTAAGTATTGTCAGGTATGATTCACTCTTAATTCCTCATTATATCGTAAAGTGACTATGATTGTTGATTAATCAATCCTTCTCCATGTCACCATGCCAAGATCAACCACTGAGTCAACTTGAGAGGGGGAGGGGGGGGGTGTAACAGTGATGCTTAATACTTCATGTTCACAAGGTTAAAATGATATGGGAAGATTTAGGGTTGTAACAAGCAAAAATGGTACTATTGGGTGAATAAATTATATAAGTCTAGTTACTATGAAAGTTTTTATCCAAGAAATATTTATAAGTTCCTCTAAGGGGCATTGTCGAAAAACCTCCTATGGTGGACCACTCCTATAGAACCTCAATAGGCTTTCACAAGAACTCTAGCATGATTGACTAGAGGAACCTTTTAGTTATTATTTGAGATGCTTCATTTCACCACACATTAAATAGTTGAGATTTAGGACTATTGTGAATAGTGTTTCTCACGGGCTAAACTCAAATAATGGATTATGTGCCTAGGAAATATAAAACACTCTCATACCACCGGACTTTTTTACACTCTAAAAAAACTGCCAATGAGCAGTATGCATTATTTTAAATATTTTGACTGGAATATATAAACAATTTTCATGTGAAGAAATAAAAATAATAATCCAAGGAAGTATCGAGAAGTATAAGTAACCATGTTGGGGCACTGAACAACCGTGATGGAAACAGGTCTATGCTTGTATGGTACTAAAGTAAACCCGTTGGGGTACTGAACAAGCCTACTGGCAATGGGGCTATGCCGGGTAAGAGAGATGCATAACACACATTGGCACACATGTAACTCACTTCAAGTGAATTCCCTGGGCTAAATTTTGAAACAGTTGTCACTAAATTAAATCTAGGAAGAATAAACCTCATATCTTGGAATTCAGAGAATGGCTTTAAGTTCTTTCAAGCTTTGTGCTTTGTAGTTTTATCTTTTAGAAAATAAAGAGGTTTTCATGGATGTAGGTCCCTTAGTGTAGCTAATTTACTTTTCTCATATAATGAGGCTTATCTTATACACTTGGATAATGGTAAGACTTTGAGATACAAATACTAAGATAATTGATTCATCCCATGTGTCACCGTTTTTCTTCCCATAAAAACAAGAGATGATAAGTTCAATGCATCTTTTGTCATCATTTTTACCCTATTTTATATCCCCTTTTCATGCATTTTTAATCCCATGGAATTAACAACATGATTATGTCACTTTTATTTATAATGAGGTTATTGAGGTGATGAATTACTAATTGTGGCTACTCATGGGATTTGTTATAGAAACCTTGATGATATGGACATTAATCAATTCAGGGGAAGGAAGTACTGCTACACTTTATTATTGTTTTCTTTCACCGGGCATGTCTTCCACCTTCAACATCACTTTCAACATCAGTTCGGCCTACATAAACTTCAATAAATATCAGTCCATCCATGCTGATCCAAGCTTTCACGAAGGTAAAACTGGAGGTAAAATAGCATAAGTTTTTGATTTATTAAAAATTTAGGAGAATTTCATGAAAAACAAATAAGCATTCTTCACTCATATTTTGAAGCCATTACTTCCATTCCTTTTCCACTTCCCATTTTTCAAAAGACATATCAACTTTCAATTTGGGGGAGTGTATTTTTCATTGCTTTATTTATCATTACCATGCCATTAATACTCTCTATATTCTAGCACCATCCTTATTTATTCTAAAAACCTCTGTTATTCCATGTGACGTATGACATCTATGGCATCATCTTCCACATTATACTAAAAGAGTCATATGGTTAAATCATTGCTCCATAAGAAGTCTTGCTACTGCATAACAAACAATAGTTAGAATAAATGTCTTGTTGTTGTCACATGAGAAGAAAGCATGTAAATGATACACAACCAATTTCTTCATAAATACATGTTGTTATACACCCAGAAGAGATTTAAACAATGATTGTAACAACACCCTAAATATGTTTTCTAGTGTAACATGAGAGCATGCTAATTCTCTAGTTCGGGGGAGGAGATGTTATGCATGATGGTTATTTTATCTTTTCTTCCTCATTTAAGGCATACACTTTCATTTTTATACAATGCATAAATTGATTCAAGCATATCTTTAAAACCATGAACTGGATTCTTATGATTTTTGGATATCAATAAGGTATCATTAAAATTAACAAACCCACAAAATTTCAAGAAAAAATAATTTTTCAAATTCTAGAAATCAAGCACTATCACTTATAACCATTTTATTGATATCTTGAAATCCATGCATTGGATTGCTTTGATTTTAGGTGTGGAGAAGCATTGATATAGAAAACATCTACTTGAAAAATTTTAGAAAAATCCAGTTTGTAGTTTTTGAGAAAATGGTTAATGAAGTTTGCTTCTGCTTGTATAATATTTCACTGCAACTTCATATACATGTTGTTGAAAGTAAATGTGCAAATTGTTACAACTTCATCATCATTGCTAGAATATAATAACCATTATTTTGAAGAGGCTTTTGAGTAAGAAGTTTTATGTTGTGTCAATACAATGACTTGGGTGAAGTATTTTGGTTGGTAAAGGGGCATTAGATTGCATGAGGACATGCAACATGTCCAGTCCAGGGAAGATGCTTGGCCACCAATTTTTCATTGTTATTATCACTCTTAAATATCCACTTCATCCATATCTACTATTCTTTTATCATCACATTTATCATAATTTCTTATAAAACACATTCTCATACTTATTTATGCTCTTGTGGATAAGTAATGGTTTTTCTCCTTTATTTTTAATATATTGAATATTATTATGTGTGATTTTTCCAATGATGGTTGTGAAGAGGATTTTTATAAAAAAACTCATGGTTTAAACCTCCAAGTTCTCATCCATATTAAAAATCTAAGCTCCAACTTGTTGTTAAACTCTCAACTTAGAAATTCATTGGATAAGAAGTGTGTTACACATCATTTTGTGACCATTAGGAAAATGATTGTTAAACTAGATCTCTTGCTATCTAATAAATAATTCTCAGTAATTCCTTATAAATTCGGAGTAAAAACCATTCATGGAAGCATAAGAGTTTTGGATTACATTGCTTAAAAACCCTAATTTTAAGCAGTGTCACACTTTAACTATGAGGAATTTGTGACATCGTAGGTTCAATAATTTCCACTTGTGCAGTGCGTCACATTGTTATCCAATACAAAGTGCGACAACCTTTCTAACAAGGTAAAAAATAAAAGTAAATTCTAGAACTCTTGTTGAGGAATCTTATCTTAACCACCTAGACTCGAGCGCCTACCTATGTGGGCCTCATCCCTGGAGTGATGGATCTAATCCCACTCATTATGGAACCTATTCCCCATTTTTTTGGATCTCATCCCATGGAAAATGGGTCTCAAACCTCCCCCTTCTCTCTTATAAATACAATTCTACTGAATGGAGAAGGGGTTGAATTTTTTAGCACTTAACTTATGCCCTTATGCTCCCCAATTGAGAAGGCTTGTTGTGTAAAGGATGATTGGATATCTTTGGAGTGTGTTGATGTTGATGGATCCTTCCAACATATAGTAAATCTCACTGATATGAAGTCCCATTACAATTCACATCGTTTAGTGTAGGAGTCCCATCACGAAATATGGCCTAACTGCCATTTACTTAAAGATTTACCTTGGATTGAGTAATTAGCATAAGAGAGTAGCACACATGTACTTTTGAATGAGAAAGAAAGTATGCCTTGTGGAATGTCCAATTATAGAATGTATCAAGGTTCTTTTAGTGAAAAGAACAAAAATGAGCCTTCAAGAGATAAGTATTAGTACTAATCTAGTGAAGACACACGAGCATATGCCTGAAAGAATCATTAGACATCAAGTGAAATAGTTCACATAAACGCAACGATCATTATAACCACCAAAACACACTTTCAATAAGATAAGCACCAAATCCACTCAAATAGGTAGGATGACAACTACTAAGAAAAATGCACACAAAACTAAAGTGAACATTATAAAAACCCAAACTTTTCTCTTGTACACGATCAAACTAATGCCTCTGACCCGTCCCTAAATGTCACATAGTTACATAATAAATAAATATATTAAAATTTATGATACACACTCTCTGTATATATATATAAATTCTAATTCCGTAAATTCACATGCTTGGGTGTGTCAAAAGGCTTAGTCGTCCATTGTAAATAGCTCTTGGGATAAGTATTTTTTCTTTCAAAGAGGAATTTGTAATGGTATTTGTCTCATCTTCAGCGAGACCCACAATGGACTCAAAAGAGGCTGGCAAGTTGTTCAACAAAGAAAGAAAGAAAAAAATTAGGCAAAGTCTAATTAATAAATAAAATGATTTTTCTTTGCGTGAATCTAACAATACAACTTTTGAGATTATGATTTCTTATTATTTAACATGCATTTTTCAATACATAAATAGATTCAACACCCTAAAAAATTCCAACCATCACAAATTAAATAATTAAACTTATGATTTTTAAAAATCTACCAAAAAAAACAATTTCCTTAACAAAACCACATAGGAAAAAATTAATTATATTTTTGAGGTAATGCTTAAATAATTGAGACACAAAGGCCCTTGACAATTTTCTGTTCACACACAAAACTACGCATCAAAACCGTTCTGTTTTTTTATTTATTTCCTTTATTCCCTGACAATTTTCCACAAAGCTACCCGTCAAAACCGCTCCTTTTTTACTATTTTCCTTTATTCCCTTTTTACTTAGCTATTGTTACGACGGTTTCCCTCTCTTCTTCTTTTTTCAACTCTTATATATAAATATATCTACTTTATGGGAACGTTGACTAATCTCTCTCATTTTGTAAATAGGGCACCAACATAGCGAGAAGATTTTCACTTTCGCTTTACATAAACTTCTTTATTGGAATTTTTTAAGTCAAATTCAATCCAACTACAGTCCCTCGTATTTATGTTAATACTTATTTTATTCTAATTATTAAACTTCTTCCTTGACATTTTGTCAAACACAATCCAACTACAATACCTGATATCCTTTTAAGTTGATATTTCATTTTATTCGCATTATCGGCATTATACAAATTTCCTTCTTGGAATTTTGTCAAATCAAACTATAATAATTCGTATTCAATTTAATACAATTGTAGAATTTCAACTATAATCCTTCGTATTCAATTTAATACAAGTGTAGAATTTGATAAAGTTTTTAGTTTAATGGCTTTTTATAAGTATTTTTAATATGAAATTTAAATGTGAGTTATTTAAAATATATAAATAAATTCCAATGTTGTGAAAATCATGATCGAGATTAAATTGGCGCGGGGAACAAATCAGAAAAAATCGGAATTATCAAGAAAAAATTGTTTGGTACAAAAATATTCATTTTTTTTCAATTTTTTTAATATCTAAACCATCTACAACATAAAATAAATATATTGACACATAAATATGATTAAAAAACTAATATATAAGATGTTTAATATCATTTCTAGCGCTAAAATCACACATAACATTGAATCATGTCCTGAATAGTGAATCCTCTTGAGTGCTAACTCAACCTCAAAATATCAACAAAAAATATGATAATGTATCTCATCATGTCATAATGTCATATACAATAAAATGAAAATCTAATCTTATTGATTTCCTCTGCCCCTCTTGCGAGAAAATGCCACAGCTTTCCCTTTCCCTCTGGATGTAGACGCTGGTGCCTGTGCTGGTGGAGATGGCAGTCGAGTTTGATGTGCTCTAGAAGCTGAAGAACTAGAAGTAGGAGCTATAGGAGGTAGACCATGTCCTCTACTGGTGGCAGGGGTAGCTCAGACAGGTGGTGTCACCTAGAAACATTACAATCTCCCAATCCTGAAATCCTGAAAAACTGATAAGTCTGCTGGATTTTAAATGAAATCTAAAATTCTACTTTCTCCATATGAAATCCAATGAGCTTGGAACCACTCTCAAACATCCTGAGTCATTTCATGGTAATGTTAAAAATTTAAGTAAAAGGATGAAAATGAAGATTAAGGAGAATGTCACTTTTACTTTAAGAATTTAACGTTACTATGAATAGCGTATCCATACTAGGGCCTAGACTTGATCATGCTGCACTCAAAAATTAATTGTTCCTTTCAAAAAAAATTGCATGAAAAAACCTAAAAAAAAGTTATAAAACTACGTTGTCGCGACCCCATCGATTTTTTAAGTTTTTATCGCGATTTTTTCAATAAAAATCGGCAAAAAAAAATCCGGCGGTTTTTTCTTTTCATTATCACGATTTTATCGGCAAAGGGAAAAAATAACGATTTTATCGGCAAAGGAAAAAAATAACGATTTTTTCATTTTATGGCGATTTTATCGCGATTTTCACAACACTGATAAATTCAACCCATTAAAAACCTATTTTACAAATTACTCTAATAAAATTTATATTTAAAAAAAAATGACAGCATCTAAGGTGCTAGCCTCTACGTTGTGCACGCAAAACCCCGACGGCCACACTTCAAATTTTCGCCACTTCAAGTGGGCATCGACAGTCATGGGCCCCCGGTTGGCCTTGGTGCCAACTTGGGGCCGTAACAACAATGAAGGCTATGAGGTATACGCAGAGTACGATGGGATGGGGATTAGGATTGGGGTTGGGGTTCGCGTTGGGGATAGAGATGCACTGTACGATGGGATGGGATTAGCGTTGGGGTTGGGTTGGGGTTGGCTTTGGGGACAGAGATGCAGAGTACGATGGGGTTGGCGTTGGGGTTGGCTGGCAAGCAACGTTCAAATTTGGATTGTTGTTTTAAATTTTATTTGAAATGGTATATATTTATATAATTTTTCAAAGATGAATGGTTATAAAATTGAAGTGTATATTAAAGATATCACAAAAAAAAATTGCAAAAATAAAATTGTGTTGTAAATTTTAAAATCTTAAAAATTTAATAGTTGACCAATAAAAAATAACATTTTTCAATTAATATGACAAATCCCTTTTGTTGTAGATACATAGTTTTTTTTGAAAGCCACAAATTTGTCGCCTCACCCAATAATTCATGGAATAATAAATAAGTTATATTTTATTATGGCTATTTATTAAAAGCCAAAGAAGATGCACAACTTATGTTACTTGGAACAAGGAAATTCCAAAAAAAAACAACTTGAGATTTTCCAACAGGTGAAAAAAACCAAAACATTTTTCAGAGTGGTATTTGGAGCCCAACCTAAACCTCACAATGAAATATTGAGGAATACAATATTTTCTTGATAGGAAGATAACAAAGAATATCTTCCAACTAAAGACTTGCATTAAGAAGTAGTGACTTGATTTTGAAGAGGGACGGAATCCCCAAATACTAATCAACTCACTATATTAAGCCAAAGTTCTAGCTTAGACACCTCTAGTATGATTAGATCTGAATGGACAAAAATAAGTAGAAGTTCTTGCCTAGAAGCCTCCTATATGATTGTATTTGAATGGACAAAAACTAAACGAATGCTACCGGTGATGATATTGAAATTTGTATGGGTTTCTATTTCATTCTCAATCAGTAGATTTGAACACCGGATCAACTAGCCCTACATTTATTTTGGTTGTTTATTAAAAGTAAAGTACAATCTAGCATTGGACTATGGAAGATAACTTGATCTCTATGGATGACGAGTCACAAACTTGCAATTCAAATGAAAATGGAAAAATAGATGCTGTCTGCAGAGAAAGGGCACCTGAGGACAACCGGGAGGAGTGAGATCCAAAAGTGCGTTTGAAGTTGTTGAA
This sequence comes from Pinus tabuliformis, assembly GCA_031772625.1. NCBI lineage: Eukaryota > Viridiplantae > Streptophyta > Pinopsida > Pinales > Pinaceae > Pinus > Pinus tabuliformis. Next base: position 891,541,951 of record CM062807.1, on the reverse strand, counting down.
TAGGTCATTGGTTATTCAATTTGCTCCATCCAAATAGTGCCAACTTGGCTATTCGATTTGCTCCATCCCCTTGTGTCGAGTTTAATAGCACCAACTTGGTTGACGAATCAATCGAGATCAAATTCAAAATTAAATTAATTGAGTGCATTTGTACATGGCATCACCGCTTTGTCTTGAACAAATTCCAGAAGTGAAGTGGATGGTGGATAAATTAGTTCATTTGCTTCCGAAAATTCAAATTAATGGATGAAAATTTAAAACTTATCATTCCTTTCCAAGAGTAAAGGTAGAAAACAATGATTTCAAAGTATTTATCATATGATTCATTGATCCCTATATTTACGATAGTTTCTTTTTAAAATATACGTACCCCTATTTTTAGGGTAGTTTCCTTTAAAACCGTGTGAATCAAAATCAATATGTCCCTTTGTAATGGATGCGAGAGCATATTATAAATAAATTAGTGTTGTCCTCTACTTAAATGAATGAAATTTGCCAAACTCAGTCCAACTACAATCCAATCCTTGGTATCCTTTTACGTTGATATTTAACTTTATTCCCATTCTTGGCATTATAAAAGCTTCTTTCTTGGAATTTTGTCAAAATCAAACTCAATTCAACTATAATCCTATCCTTCGTATTCAATTTAATATCATTGTAGAATCTCGACTATAATCCTTCGTATTCAATTTAATACAAGTGTAGAATTTAATAAGGTTTTAATTTAATTGTGTTTAATAGGTTTTTTTTTATGAAATTTAAATTTAAATGATTTAAAATATATAAATAAATTCAAGAAATTAAAAAACCACCATTTCACAAATTACACTACTAAAATTTATATTTATTAATTTAGAAGTTATTAATATGTAAAGAAATTGAAACAAATAGATATGAAAAGAAAAACGTCAAGATTAATAAAATAGAAAAATGTCAATATCACGGGTTTAAACTTTACAGGGATTGAATTCGTTCATGGGCTTGAAAAGGTTTCTTCCTTACCGTAGGAATATATCGGAAACGCACACACATCAGACTACGTGTACCATTCTATTTTCATGAGATAAATGGCCTGTAGGTTTAAATATGTATTTTTTGAATATTTAATTAAAAATGGATTTGAGCGGGATTTAGTTTCCATTCAAATGTTATAGAAATATATTGGAAAAATGAACTAACCTAATACAAATTTGACAAAACTTCAGTCAATAATAGGCGGAATCCAACCTAAACTCAGTTTAGATTTAAATAAAAAAAATAAAAAAAAGTGTAAACTGAACCCCTTGAATTCTGAGTTTTTCAAATTTGACAAAAACTTCAGTCAATAGATGGAATCCAACCTAATCTCAGCTTAGTTGAAAATAATGTAAACTGAACCTCTTGAATTCTGAGTTTTTAAAATTAAAACAATGGGAATATTTGACATTAAGGTAAGGATTTTAATTTGATTCATAGATTTTATATTGCGCAACAACTCAACGAGTGGACGGAACCTGAACCTTCTATGTCCGAACCTCTAGTTCACCGCATTGATAAAACCGCGTGATGAAATACAAATACTTCTGAGTGAATGATAGATACCATTATTGTCGTTAATTTGTTTTCAGAGCGCAGCCATAATTTTCAACGAATTTTTCTTTTACCTCAAAATGACGTACTTTATATCTGCAAGCACGAAAAAATGTAATTGCAATCAAGTCATGGAATTATAATTTCAGATTAGGGGAAGAAAATTGAGTGAAGAAATTACAATAACACAAATTAAAAGCCTAAAACTACAGCGTAAGGACAGTATGAACAAACAGGGAAAATGTAATTGCAATCTAAGCTAGGTAATTGGAAATTAGATGAGAGATGTCTAATGTTGTGCAGGACCAATAATTTATATAATACTGGTCCCACCAAACCACCAAATATTGAGACCTTTACAACCAATATTTAAACAAAGATAAATAACATTAAGTGTAAATAACTATTAATTTATGTCCAAAATTTCCCAAAACATTGACTGGGCCCACAACTGTCCATAAATAGTATTTTAATACTGAAGAGTGCAAACCATATTGACCCAACTAGAAAACAGATCAAACCATAAATGCTTTCAAAATGGTCTATTCCAGAAATACAAAATAGTAGTCCCTTCAACCCCCACTCATCTTTGTATCCCAAATAAATATCCACACCTGCACATAATAAAAGTGAATGTATGTCAGCCATAACTGTTGTTTGGTCAACATTTAAACCCCCTATGTTCAAAAAATGACATCCAACCCAATAACATTTAAACCCACTTTGTTCAATAAATGACACCCAACCCAATAACTTCAATAAATGACACCCAACTCATTTTATTTTTCATTAAAACAAATCAAAGCACATGGATCAACAAATAACAAATTCCCAACCATTAGATCACATCAAATTAAATCCAGACCACACATTCAAAATTAAGCCATTGCAATCCATGTTCATCCTTACCACCAATCCAATGTTGAAGTTGCATGTTATGCTTTCAAACTATTCACCAACTTTGAAGACAAAACATCACAGAACAGTTGCCAGTATATCCAGGTTAGTTATATCAATTACAGCACATTTTTCTTACAATTTTGTTTTCATTTATCACAGTTCTTACAGATTTAGTCTCAATTACAGTTTCAGTTTCATGAAAATCAACACACAGCCTATAGTTCTATTTTCATTTCTTACAGTTCTTACAGTTTCAGTTTCATGAAAATCAACACACAACCTAGGGTATTCTCTCTTAGGTCCATAATGCTTATTTTAAGGGAAGGATAAAGACTAACAATATGGAAAGCTAATGGGACAATATTAATAGTATCAAGTTGGTAAATTAAAAAAAAGTTGGTAGATGAGACAAATTAATGAAGAAAACGACTCTAGTCAGTACATGAAGAGAAACAGGGTGTCGCTTGTTGCCTTTAGCACATCAAGAATGTCATGTTTAAATACATAAGCAACATGCAACAATAAAAAGTTGAGTGAAAAGAGAGGAACATGTTGAATGGGGATTTGGACAAAGAAACCCTGAAGAACCACATAGGTAACATAACATATTGAAGGGATTAAGAAAAAATGAGAGTCTGACAAAGAATGATCATAGGGATTCAAACAAAACGCAGCAAAATCTAAGTATGCCGGCAAAATATTCACCGACATCAACGTGAAGATTGGACTAAGAGATATCATCCTTCCTGGAGTCAATGTAAGCACAAAAATGTACATGCAAGATCCATTAAAAAAAGATGAACATGTGGTTCACCTCATTTACATATAGAGAGGAAGTTGAAAATCACCATAACTTGAAAATCCCCCAACTTTTAATGGTAGCACCTTAGGTATTGCAGCAGAAGTTTGGTTGCTTGGACATTTCTCTAGTGACATGAAGGCTAAAATAGCAACTTATCATAAGACAACATGCAAAAATATGTAGGAACATGATGATCAACTCAATTGAAATCTGTTTAACCATAATCTCACAAGGCAATTTCTTTCTGACAATCATTTTTAACAAAAGTTTAATGAAATTTTATAATAAGAAACAAAAACTATGGCCCAATTGGAAGATAAGCATAGGTTTATTGTCCTTGTGTTGGTTGTAATATAGATCATAAGCTTCAGATGAGTTGCTTAATTAGTGGTCAACTATTGCAATACAACTTTGGGTGTTGGAACCGAAAACCTTGTATGAGGCCACCAATAAACATTATCAAGACTAATGGTAGCATAAACAAGACCTGCAAAATAAAGTGAAGAAAAAGTTGAAAGGAGAAAAGGAAAAGGGGGTTTAGATCATTCTTGAAATATGATCAGAAAGTAAACAAAACAATGTAAAAGGAAGAAAATAACATAAACAAATGAACAAGAAGCAGTGCAAGGGCCCTATTGGAAGGTTGTGGTACACAAGAGGAAACCTATCAAAATGAAGGACCACAAAGAAGGCACAACCAACCTCAAACTATTGCAAATGTGGCAAACTGCACCCTCATTACTCCTATTCACTTTATCTAATTTGATATATGAGGTCAATAATTACTCAAAACTTTACAAATTGATAATATGCTTTCCTGATTTAAGAAAAAGGCATGGACTCTCTTATATATGTAGACAAGATGTAAATAAGAGTTGTAGTTGAAATGAATGTTTACGTGACTCGAAACTTCAACTGCAAGTGACATGAGGAAAAAAATTGTTATGGTGGAAAAGTTGTGATCAAGAGTGCTTCTGGGGGTCTCAAGTCGGAGCCTTGGTCAAATTAAATACCATGCTTGGTTTGGCCAATGATAACTCCTTGATATCCAGAGATCCATTTCTAGAGAAGTGCATCCTTATAGAAAAAAAAAAACTAGATAATGAATGTTAAGAGGGATAGGTTGTAGTGGGAAGAACTAGAACTGAATTGAACTTAGAACTTAACTAGATGTTTAACTAAATTAGAGGCTTATCTGAAGACCTACAAAAGCAATACTCTAGTTCACTGAAGGTGACACATGCATGCACCTTCTACCAAACAACAACCTATATTTCTATCTAACTTCACCCTCATTATCGAAGAACAGACCTAGAACAGACTTAGAAGGGATTATGCAAGTCCACTTGGTGAGACAGCGGGGGCCTTGAATGAATTCAATTGCGATAAAAAACATGAATCTAAACAAATTAATTCAAACAATAGTAACTACCAAATCATCTCATGGTATCTTAACTATAAAGACAAATTATCAAAACAACAAAACAATATTTTAAGTAGTCAAACCGAACAAGAGCTTTGTTGGGAAATGCATAAAAAAACCAATCAATACAATCATGGTATTTTAAGTGTAAAGACAAGTTATCAAAAGAACTATCACTGATAATTTTGAAGACATACAACAAAATGATTCTATATATTTGATTTTTCAAGGATACAGACATACATGCTAATAATTTTCTGTAATAAAGCAGAAGTATTTTTGCCTTGTATTAAAGCATAATTTACAAATATTCTTATCTAAATGCATGCAATAATTTTACAGGTTGTTGCATCTATGGAAAAAGGTAGTTATGTTGCTCGTATAAGGAGAAGTGGCAGGAGAGTGACAAGGGGTGCGCAGCTGCGATGCACATCGTTTGATGAGGACAAGATAGGTGATGTCAATGTCAACAATGCCCCAAGGAACATTGTTGAGGATGACCATGTGACTGAAGCTGATGTTATCACAACATCAGCCACAGAACCACCGTCAACAACAGTCCACGGGGCAAGTTCTACTAAAAAGATCAGTGCTATAAGAGGATGGAAAAAAGAAGAAATTTTAGTTGCAATTGATGACATAGAGTTTAATGGATACTCAGTTTGGGCATCTGCAAAAAATCATGGTATTCCTTCCTTATCAATACATTATTGGATAAATGCACTGACTCATACATAATGTAGAGGGCCTCTTACAGTTATGACTGAGGAGTAGGAGGCCGAGGTGGTTGAGTGGTGTAAAGAGATGGCCCAATTGGGACATGGGCTAGAGTTGATACAACTCAAATCCATAGTTGCTCAAATCTGTCAAGGGAGGCCAAACCCATTCAAAGATGGGTTTCCTGGTAAATCATAGTGGTTTGGGTTTAAAAAAAGGCATCTAGAACTTGTATTGTGTACTGCTGAGGGTCTTGATAGAGACAGAGCATTAAATTTGTGCCATGCAGTTGTGAAAACGTTCTATGACACACTTTCTAGTGCTTATGATAAACATTCTTATGAAGTAGACCATATATGGAACTGTGATGAAACAGGTTTACAGGCAGGGAGGAATTGTGGCATGCGGGTAATTGCCAAGAGAGGGAGCCGAAATGTGCCAAAGATTTTGCCTAAGAGTAGGGAGTGGATAACTATTTTATGTTGTGTCAATGCAATTGGTACTTCAATCCCAATATTTTATCTATTCAAAGGTAAAAATCAACTGAAAAACTATATACAGAACTGTGAACCAGGTGCATGCATGGCTGCACATCCCCGTGCATGACCAATTGACATTACCAAGCCAAGTAACCCCACCTTCATGGCTAGCAGAAGCAATGATTAATATGAATGCACATAGTGTCTCAACAACCAATGAACAAAGCATGAACATTCCCTCACAGTGAAATTGTTCATTTTTTGTAGACAATAGATCAATGGAAAAAGATGAAGCACATAATGAGGCATCAAATGAAGATAATGATATAGGTCAATCCGTTCCATCAGATATTGAAAGGGAAGTACCAAGCAATGACATGCAGGTGGGAGGAGTGGAGAAGATACTTGGTCGGTTGATGCAGGAGCATCAAGACCATTTTTTCATTTGTAAATATGTGATAAAAGGGGGTGTGACAATTTTGATATTTTATTAATTAATTTGTTATTAAAATAGGAGATAATTATGAGAAGTGAGGATTATGTAAATATTCTTTTAATAAATAAAAGGATATGAGAGAAATAGTTTAGGAGCAAAGTTTTGGATTAGGATTTCTATGTATGGGATTAGTTGAGAATTAGGTGGAGAGATATTTTGAGTGAATTAAATGCATTATTTGTGTATAAATAGGAGTGGTTTTTGTGAAGAAAGATAGACTTGAATAGTTGGAGTGTAAGAGTGATTGAGAGCAGGCTTGAACAGCCAAGGCTGTAAGCCTCTGGCAAGTTTGTAGAGGGCCATCAATTCCGAATATCCGGCCAAGACCAAAGTTGTAAGTAATTTTATGTGTTTCAGATTATATACATTGGCTGATTGATTGTGATATGTATTCCTGTTAAATGTATATATGTGATTGAGGTATTGATCGTTGGAAAGATCGAGCAAAGGAAGTGTGTAATTGTTGAAATTGTAAGATCACTTTATGCGCCGAAGCTAAAAAAATGGATATTAAATGTTGAACAAACCCACGCATAAGCTTATTTGTGTCAAATGAAAGAATTTGTAAGGGTTAAATTTAACATGGCAATGTTAAATTCATATTTATGAATATCGACCTGTAGTTTGATTGATAGAATTGTAAAGAGAAGAGCGCCTGCAATGTGGAAATTGTTATGCATGAAAGGCGTTACATCTCTGCATATAGGGTGTATGGTAATGCATTGAGTCTACAACGTGGTGTGGAACTCTATGTAAAAACTCTGTTCTGTTAGGGTCATTGGTTATTGAGAAAAACTTGTTTAATTCAGTGTCATCAATAATGGATGGAATTCACTGTTGCATAATGTCTAAATGAATTGTAATTCATCGAAGGGCGGTAGCATTGATTTGGCGTAGATTTGAATAGTCGATAACTTGTGGGTCGTAGCTGTGATCTGGGCGCAGGGAGTTTTGTTAACGTGAAGAATCAAATCATTTTCAATTGGTCGACCAGCGCTATGAAGTTTGGAGCTGTATCGGAGAGGAAGAACTACAGCGTATAATTGAGATATAATACTCACAACGATTGCCAGAAGCCTACCTGGCAATTCGAAGCATCGATCATAATTTGTGAAGGGTTTAAAATTGATTTCATCAGAGAAAAACCAGAGAGCGGCAATGAAGGTAATCAGTTTCAATAATTCATTTTTGTATACACTGAATTAACATCGGAATTGCAGAAAAGAAGCACCAGCCAACGAGCTGGAAAATTCATTGAATTACAAGGCTGAAGAATTCGATCTGGCAAAGTTGAATTATAGCGTTTTCAGAGTTGATAAAACACTGAATTTGACAGCGTGGAATGAAAGGTAAACAAACGCTGGGGCAAATGAAAAGCAGACATTTAAAGATCAAATGAATAGAAGTTATGCAGACAATAACTAAGGCGCAGTGATTGCCAGACGGTGTGGATCAATCTAATTGCAGAGAAACGTGGACAGCATGATGATCCAACTTTGAAATAGTGTCAATGGTTTTAAAACCCAGTCAAAATATTCAGTTGCAGAGCGTTGTTGAATGGAAGGTATGTGGTGTTAGTATTCAGCTTTGAAACGAAATTCAGTTTATATGAATTGGTTGCAATAGCAGAAAACTGTTTGCAAAAGTGTGGGAATGAAGTTGAATGTAATAGGATGGAGAAGATCGCTTGCGCAGAGATATTGTTGACAAGCGATGGAGCATTGGATAAGAATGAAATTCTGACATTCGATTTTAAAAACTGGTAAGCAGAATGGAAAGGGCGCACTTATATATATTTGATGTTTGGTTCAATAATGTTAAGTTGTTGAAAAAAACCAAGGCGCATTTGTTGTTGAAATTTGATTGTATTAAAAACCAATGTGAATGTTGGTGATGGAAATGAGGAGATCAGATTTTTTTCATCTAATATAGGTGATCATTTGAATGTCAATGAAAAGGTGCATGTGTTTCCAAGCTTTGGTTGGAATTTTTTTTAAACCATAAATGGGTGAGACAGCTTCCGCAAATGGAAAGGACTTGAAATTACCTAGTGTGAAGTTTATTAGGTCGTTATGATGAATCCATAGGCTGATATGCCCATGAGTTTAAAGATTCTGGGTATTGCAGGCTCTGCCTGCGTCATCGGTTCCTAAAGCTACCAGTAGAGAGAGTATCAATGAATAAAAAGCAAGGTGCACTGGGTAGTCTTCGTTTGGGCTAACGCTCATAGTTACTCACCTCAGAGGACTATATAAACCTGTTAGTTGAGTTTGAAAAAAATAAATTTGAAATGCAAGAATTATAACAGAAAAAGAAGGATCTAGTCAAGGAGAAGAAGGCAGCAAGGATTGTTGCATCGCAACGTTGAGAAGATGAAAGGATTGAAAGAGATAAAGAAAGGCAAGTTAAGGACCAATAAAAACAAATGGCAAGACAAGAAAAGGAATTAAGAAAGACACAACAAATGCTTGAAAAGAAACAAGGGATGATCAATATGGTTGACAATGATACAAGCATAGTTGATGAAACCAAGATTATTTCAAACTCATTGGACTCCATTGCAGATAATACACCATTATTCCAAGATCTCATAAACATTCAAGTGCCTCACTATCAAACTGAGGGTTTACCCACTTGCCTTATTCCTACCAGAGTTGGTGTCAATTCTATGTATGCTCATTACACACCTTCACTTAATGCAGGGGTCATTGGTGCAAATGTGAGGTATGGGTACTCAATACCTCCATGGTTGGAAGCTGCAAATTGGACTCAATCATATGCCAGCAATCAACCATTTCCTAATCAACCCTTTTTTAGGTAAGCCAATCTACCTGGCTAAGAAGGTAACTCGGGGAGTTTTGGCACTCAAGATTCTCAGGGCCATAATGAATAGGGGTGTCATATGTTTTTGGTTGTAACCACATTATGATGTGGATTTTGGATGGATTGTATCTTCTTCTTGTCACAGAAACATTTTGGCTTACAACCTAGGTTGTTTTATTTCATACTGTGTGCAACATTGTAACCAAAATCCATTTTAGAAGGAACATCTATAATCTATTATAATGTAGAAATCTTACAAGATTCTCAGGGCCATAAAGAATAGGGGTGTCATATGTTTTTGGTTGTAACCACATTATGATGTGGATTTTGGATGGATTGTATCTTTTTCTTGTCACAGAAACATTTTGGCTTACAACCTAGGTTGTTTTATTTCATACTGTGTGCGACATTGTAGCCAAAATCCATTTTAGAAGGAACATTATCGCTCTATAAATTTATTTCTTTGAAATGCTAACAACATTATGGTTCTATGCATTCACTACATTGAAAAGCCAACAACAGCTTGGTTGGTTGTAAAGCAGTTTTGTTTGCATGCTAAGCAAAAATGTTTATAAAAAATTGATTAATAACACTAAAAAACTATTTATTACAGTGGAAGAAATATAATTTGTCCTGGTTAAAAATATAAACAAGGATCAAGTCCCGACTTGCCTATCTATTGCAGTGGAAGAAATATAATTTGGGCTGGTTAAAAAACCAAACAAGGATCAAGCCCTAACCTGCCTTTCGTTATTTGACTACTCTCCTATTGAGATACATGGCTTCTTGATCAGGCCTGAGCCATGTTCTGGTGTGGGTTGATTGTCAAACACCTCCCCTCAATCAATACTCATAGTTAAGATTTAGCTATAAGAAACTCATAGCATGCAACCATGCCTTCCATAACACGATGAAATTTAAAATTCCAAGATCAAGCAAGTAATATTCATCTAGTGATGTGCAATAGTACCTAATTTTGATTGGGCAAAGTCTGAATAGTACACACACAAAAAACCATGATTTTTGTTGAGAAAAAATCTGAAACAAGTCATTCAACTTCATTATTTACAATATAGTAAAATCACTGAAAAAATTAACCAATACCGGAAGTTCCAATAAAATAAATCAAAATATTTGAATGCAAAATTACCACAGAAAATATACATAGCATCTGAAAACCCAAATCTACTAAAAAGAATTAAAACTAACAGACCTAACAAAACACAACTAGTGTAAAAGCTTGAATGGACTACCTCCTTGATGAAACTCAAATTTTCAATTAAATTAATCATTTGTTACTGAAAGCATAGACCAAAAGTGTAAAAGAACAAAGATTCAGAGCCACCAAAATAGCAATACGCAGGAAATGGTCAACATTCATCCCCTGCAGACAAAAACGCAGGGCCACTAAAGAAATCAACTGTCAAAATTTTAGAAAATGTTGCCATTTCAGCATCTATAAATTGCAAAAATTGTTAGCCTCTCTCAATAAACTACATATTTAATTTTGCTTCTTAAATTTATTTAGCATGCCAGTTAGAAAATTTACGGCAAAAAATACCCCTTCCCAGTATAACAAACTAGCAAGAAATGTCCAACAAATGCTTCAAAAGCATTTCACCGACATTTCATAACAGTTTCCATATTATAAACTTTTCAAGATATGGAAATCAAAACTTGTTTTTCGATGGCAAATATGTTCTACAATGACCAAAGTCTAGCCAGGCATCTCAATATTTCGCTTCTTTTTGTTTTTGATATCCAAAGAACTTTATCAAGTTACTGTAAGCAACAGTAATAACATGGTGTAATTTGGAATTCCAAGTTCCTATAACACTTACAAAATGTAATGAATAAATTCTTGAGTGTTGCTTTAAATTCCCAGGCCATGCTGATTCAAAGATATATGTTTTCTTATTTTGCGAGGAGTTGTTACAATAGCATCTGAAAACCCAAATCTACTAGAACAAAGAGCATACATAGCAATACGCAGGAAATATACATACACAGAAAATATACATAGCATCTGAGAGCATACATAGCAATACACAGAAAATATACATAGCATCTGAGAGCATAGACCAAAAGTGTAAAAGAACAAAGATTCAGAGCCACCGAAATAGCAATACGCAGGAAATGGTCATCATTCATCCCCGGCAGACCTAACAAAACACAACAACTAACAGACCTAACAAAACACAACAAGTGTAAAAGCCTGAATGGACTACCTCCTTAGGCATTCACATTAGGCATAAGCAAAACCCTAAACCTCAAAATTCATACATTCACATTAGGCATAAGCAAAACCCTAAACCTGCGAAACCCTCAAAACCCTAAACCTGCAAAACCCTTTGAAATCCTGAAACTCCAAGAGCAAAAATAACAAAAATTCCAATAGGAAGGTGAGGTGTTGAAAAACACAGAAGGTGAGGTGTTGAAAAACACAGTGGCAATGGCTGGTAGGATTTTTCCTACTGGATAGACATAGAAGCCATGTCCAAGCGTCTTCCATGTCCAGACCTTCTCCAGAGCTCGCCAGACCTTCTCCAGAGCTCGCCAGACTTGCAACCAACTTGGAAAACATGAAAAAAGTTGGAAATTAGCCAATGGCATAAATATTCACAGACATTTCGAAACAAAAACCATAAAAACCTGTAAATTACCTGTAAATTTACCTTCGACCTCGAACTGGCTAGAAATTGGTACTAGCTCCTCCCCAAACAATAGGTCGCGTGAATGAAACAACCACCAAGGTATTTGTAAACCCCTGGCGGTCCAGAATGAACAACAATTGCAGGCGGAATGAAACAAGAACAGCAGAAACCCTGTTCCGTTAATGAGCGCGTGCAAGCAAACTAGCCCGGTTAGCAGGTCAACAATGGCAGACAAGGCACACAGGTAATGGAGCCATCCCGCGCCATCGTCGGTGGAGGGCTTTGCCCAAACACTGGACCTGAACAAAAATACACAGAGCAAAACAGACATCGCGGAAAACAGGAGGAAACAACCGAAGGAAAGGTCAAAATTAGGTTTTTGAAGGGCTGACACCCACCACAACACGTGGCAGGACACGTCAGGCAGGTGTCGTACATGCGGGAGTGGCATCCACGTGCCCGTAGCTGAGGTGGAGGGGAGGGCGCACAGGTAATGGCGTCCCTCCCCTAGCACATTTCATTTCCGAATTGAGGGAGGTAATTTAATTTTTATTAAGAAAGTAACTCAATGGTTTATTTATTAGCCTATATTTATTTTAAATATGGATTTAATATGAGTTTAGAAAGATTTATTTTTTCATTTTCAAATTTTTTTATGAGTAGATATTATTTAAATGTTTTGTATAGTTATTTAATGTTTTTTTAAGATTTAAAAAAAAAATATATATATATATATATATATATATTTTGGTTATGGGAAAAATTTTATTTTTTAACTTTCATGACAAACAAACACTGTTACACATTATATGAGACTTTAGAATAAACCTCTCTGCTCAATTATATCGAACTGTGAAATAAACCTCTCATTCAAATATTCAATTTTTTGTTTTTTTTATAAAGTTAAACTCAAATATTCATTTTTTTTATTCTTTTGGCTGAGCTCACTCGAGAAGAAAAACGCATTTCGAAGTGTAATACGCATGACGCGATAAGCCAATGAAAAGATTCATTCCAATCTTATTGATCTGTGCAGACCTAGCATTTAGAGTTTACCACTGTATAAATGTTATTTAATCTGGGATCCTGCAGTATCGACACTTGTTAATTGATTGTATTGTTAGTCTTTCGTGATATAAGATTAGCCAGATAAAATTTCCAAAATATAATGGAATTATATCAGAATATCCATTACTGTTTGTGGAACGTCATGGGAATTTGTAAGAACAACTAACTATTTTACGTCCTCTACCGTCACTACTGCTATGACGTTTCAAACTCCGAAGAGTTGACCGCTTCACCCCCTAAAAGTATATTTGTTTAATTGATGTAATCGACTTAAAAATCTGCTATAAATAGAAGGATCACTGAGAGGGGCCAATCATCCACTCCCGGTTTTTTTTATTGTTGGTATAATTAAACAACTGTAATTGCTATTAACTGTGTTTTTTCTTTGTATTTGTTTTTATCATCTATTATCAGAGCCAGTTTGGAGTTTGTTGGAAGTCTTTATTCCCCAAGATTCGGTGAGAAGCCATTCCTATGTCCTAAAATTCGTTGTTGTGTGAGGATGAACAGAACTACTGTGCAGAGAACTTGTGACTGAAATAGTTGGTGTTGTTAAGGAATTGTTGCAGAGTGGATTTGGAGTTGTTTAATGTTGCATTGAAACCGTAATTGTATTGGAATGTGAAAGCTCTGAAGTTGGAGTTGTTTAACACTTCAAATTGCTGCATTGAAACCTTACGACTATTGGTATGTTTTGACGTTGTCATTTAAAAGAGGGTTAAGTAATTTGGAGTTCAAAAAATATTGTTGCAATTATTTTCCCCGTGGAAGTTAAGGAGTGGAGTGTATGTAGAAAAAAAGTAGAATTTCTCTATTTCCTTTAGCACTTTAGCACTGTTTTATTCAGAAATGTGCATAAAAGTATTCGCCTCAGTATTGAGGATATATATATATATATATATAGTTTATTTTGAAGGAAGAACTTTTTGGTTATTTGGAGAAATTAAAGTACTTTGTAAAGTGAATTAAAATGGCTTCAAATACCAATATTATTTAGTCAATTTCTATTTCTCATTTTAACTAAGAAAAGTTATGATTCATTTATTCGAATGAGAACACTCTTGCGTTCTCATGATATTTGGGGATTTGTTATTGATAGGTATCCTGAGCCTTGTTAGTGAGGTAGCAAAGATGGCTCTTACAAATGTTGAACGAATGTTGTTGAGAGAGAACAAAAAGAAGGACAATAAATCTCTTGGCCTTATTCAACAAGGCTTAGATGACGTGATACTTTCAAAAGTCTCAAATGCAGAATCTTCGAAGAAGGCGTGGGACACTCTTGAATCCTGTTATCAGGGTGTAGCGAAAGTAAAGAACGTCAAGTTGCAGAATTTGAGAAGAGATTTTGAGAATCTGAAAATGAAAGACAATGAAACTGTGGATGCTTTTATGACTCAAGTCATGAGTGTTGTTAATCAATTGTGACAATATGGAGAAGACCTCTCAAACAAGAGAGTGATCGAGAAAGTCCTTCGAAGTTTTCCAAAGAAATTTGAAGTGATTGTTGTATCCATAGAAGAGTTCAAGGACACAAGTCAAATGAAAATTGAAGAGTTGATTGGTTCGTTGATTGCACATGAATCCAGGATGTCAAGATATGATAATAGCATGTTGGAGAATGCCTTCAAAACTCAGCTTCAATTTCATAGAGGAAGACATAGAGGAAGATCGAGCAATAGAGGACGAGGTGGCAGAGTAGCTAGTCAAAGACGTTCGCGAGATAATTATGATCATGAAGATAAATCTCAGCAACATCCTTCTAATTTAAGGGGGAGTTACAATAGAACCTGGCATCGGGGAAATCAAATGTATGATATGTCTAATGTTCAATGTTATGATTGCAAAAGATATGGCCATTTTGATACTAAGTGTTTGAAGAGGCAGGTAAATATTGGTAAGCAATCTGCACACATCTCAGAAGAATTTGAAGATAGTCAGAAGCCAATGTTTATGACTTGTAACGTGACTCAAGAATGTTTAAATGATATTTGGTTTTTAGATAGCAGCTGTAGCAATCACATGATTGGAAACAAATATTTGTTTTCCAATCTAGACACTAGTATTCAGTTTGAAGTCAAGTTGGGTAATGATATTAAGGTATGTGTAAAAGGTAAAGGAATGATTGTTGTTTATACTAGAGATGGTGATAGAAGAACAATTGATGATGTCTATTATGTACCTAGCTTGAAATGAAATTTGTTGAGCATTGGACAATTGATAGAGAAAAGGTATAGAGTATTCTTCAAGAATAATATATGTACTATCATTGACATATATCCAACTAAGCAGCTGATAGCAAGAGTAGAAATGAAAAAGGATAGGGTGTTTCCGCTTATGATGAGAAGTGAATTGTCTCCCTCCTTGGATCCTTACAAAACTGAGAATTTCGACGAATCGTAGTTATGGCATTTAAGATATGATCATTTATATTTTGGTGGTTTAGATTTGTTGTAGAAGAAACAGATGGTGAAAGGGTTACCTAGTATTCAACAACCGACGAGCTCCTATGAAAGTTGTATACTTGCAAAACATCATAGACAAAAATTTGTATATGGAGTTTCGTATATGGTGGGAGCTCCAATAGAGATTGTTCACACAGATTTATGTGGACCAATGCAAACACCTTGTTTGGCTTGTAACGTTTACTTTTTGAATTTTATTGATGACAATAGTCGAAAAACATGGTTTTATCTTCTGAAACAGAAATCTGAAGCATTTTTTGTATTTAAAATATTTAAAGCTATGGTTGAAAAGGAAAGTGGAAATCATATTAAAATTTTGAGATCAGATAGAGGGGGTGAATATATGCTAACAAATTTCATTGAGTTTTCTCAGAATCAAGAGGCAGTTTACTGCACGTTATACTCCACAGAAAAATGGAATAGATGAAAGGAAGAATCGAACTATTATGAATATGACTCGAAGTATGTTGAAATAAAAACATCTACCAAATGAATATTGGGGAGAAGCAGTTTCTTGTGCTATTTATATTATTAAAAGAAGTCTGACTAAGAATGTGAAGGATCGAGTCCCTGAAGAAGCATGGAATCGTAAGAGTTGTCATATATCTCATTTAAGAATTTTTGGTTGCATTTCTTATGCACCTGTTCGTAAAAAATTGAGAAAGAAGTTGGATGATAGAAATGAGAAATGTATCTTTATTGGATATAGTGACGAATCTAAAGCATATAGACTTTATAATCCCATCACCAAGTAATATATTATCAGTAGAGAAGTTGAGTTCAAGGAAGAAGAAGCTTGGGATAGAAGCATAGATAAATCCATTGCAGAGACAATTTTATTATCTCATGGAGATGATAATGAAGATGAGAAAGAAGCACAAGGTGGACAACCAATTCCATATACACCTGCCGCAAGCATGTCAGAAAGCTAAGTAATGATTCTAATTCTACAATAGCTACATTCAAAAATATAATTAAAGGTCATAAGACTAGAAGCTTAAAGGAATTGTATGAGCATAATGATGAAATAGATCAAGTTTCAAATTTTGCATTACTTGCATATGATCCAGTAAATTTTGATGAAGATGTGAAAGAAAAAGTTTGGATAAAAACCATGGATGAAGAAATTGATGCTATAGAAAGAAATAATACTTGGGAACTTGTAAATTTTCCTGAAGGTAAAAATACTATAGGTATTAAATGGATTTACAAAACTAAATTGAATGATGAAGGTGAAATTGAAAAGCATAAAGAACGACTTAGCTCAGGGTCTCAGTCAACAACCTGGTATTGATTATAATGAAACTTTTGCATCTCTAGCTAGACTTGACGCAGTAAGAATCGTATTAGCTATTGCTGCACAAAATAAATGGAAAATATTATAGAGTTGAGACTTCTGTGATCCATAATATGTTTGAGAGAATAATTTCAGCAAAATCACATAAAAAATCATTTGTCGACGCGTTTCGAACCAACCAGTGTGGTTCATCGTCGGGATAAGTTGAAGATCAAACCTGAGCGATACGTTAAATAGGGAATGCAGGTCATTCCAACAGCTATATTTGACCGGGCAACAAATAAAAAAGACTTCTAACGGCTAGATTTGACCAAGGCCCAGGGGGAGGGGTCAAGGTTGTTAAAAAATCTTTTAAATAAATTATTAAAATAAATTTATATTATTAATAATATTATTAATTTGAATTAATATTAAAAAGTATCAATATTATGGAATAATTCTATTAAGAATAATATACTGATATTAAAATTCCTAATATCAAGGTAAATCCCATATTTTTTTTTAAGTGACCATTGTTTTATATAGATGTTAATAAATATTATTGCTATTATTAACTTCAAGTTAATATTACTAGTCTAGGGTAAATAATCCAATATTACTAACTTATAATGTGAATAATTCTACTAATATTATTAATATTAACTATTTTATTTATTTATTTATTTTTATCGTAGTGATATAGTTATAACGCTTATTATAATGGTAAATTCATTTCTAAAAACAAAAGTGACCTAATGTTATATTAATAAGATAATACTAATATAATGGTCTAGGCTGAAAAATTCATTTATTACTGATTTTAATGATAGTTTATTAATGATTAATTGAAAACAATTAAAACCTGATCAAGGGAAGAAAAAAGATAACAAAGGAAAAAGGAAAGCTTAAGAAACCAAAAGGCCAAGGAAAGGAAAAAACGACGAACGGGATGAAAGGCTAGGAAGAAAGGGCTAGGATCCAGCAACTACTAATCTTCCAGTTGTCATCCCTATTGAGATTATTAGGCCTTTTCTTGATTTCAGATGGATGTTAAGTTTGCATTTTTGAATGGTTTTCTAGAAGAAGAGATTTATGTGAAACAACCTCGTGGATATGAAATTGATGGTCAAGAAGATAAAATTTACAAATTAAAGAAAACATTATATGGATTGAAACAAGCACCCCAAGTATGGTATGGTAGAATTAATGAATATCATAATAACAATGGGTTCATCAGGAGTCCGAGTGAGCCAACTTTGTATGCACAAGTAAACAAGGATGGTAAAAATTTGATTGTGTGCCTGTATGTTGATGATTTGATTGTCACTAGAGATATCTCAATAGATGATTTTAAGACAAGCATGAAAACATAATTTGATATGACTGATTTAGGCCTAATGAAATATTTTCTTGGCATTGAAGTAACTCAATCTGAAGATGGTATTTTCATTTGTCAATCTAAGTATGCAAAGGATATATTGAAAAGGTTCATGATGGAAAACTGTAAGCTAGTTGTAGTCCCAATTGCAATTGGTACAAAACTCAGTAAGGATGGTCATGGTTCAGATATTAATCCAACCTTGTTTAAACAATTGGTTGGAAGTCTTATGCATTTGACTACAACAAGGCCCGATATAATGTTTGGTGTAAGTTTAATTTCCAAATTCATGGAGTCTCTGAAGAGTACCCATTGTCTAGTTGGAAAAAGGGTTTTCAAATATGCTGTTGGAACAAGACATTATGGTATCATGTATGAATCTGATTTAGATTTTAAACTAATTGGATATACAGATAGTGATTTTGTGGGCAACATTGATGATAGGAATAGCACATCTGGGTATGTGTTTAGTTTTGGTTAAGGTGCAGTTTCATGGGAATCAGTGAAGAAATCCATTATGACTCTATCATCAAATGAAGCAGAGTATGTTGCAATGACAATAACAACATGTCAAACTATGTGGATGAGAAGAATTTTGAAAGAGTTGTTACATGAACAGAAAGAACCAACTCGAATTTTCTGTGACAACAAATCTGCTACTACATTATCAAGAAATCAAGTTTTCCATAATAAAAGTAAACATATTGATATGAGGTATCATTTCATTCGATAATTAGTACGCAATAATGGAATATGTATGGTGTTCTGCATATTAGAAGACCAGTTTGCAGACATATTTACAAAACCATTGGGAAAAGAATTGTTTGAAACTCACAGGGAAAACATAGGGGTCTGCATGATGTAACGCCATTTTGATGTAATAACAAAGTTTTGTTCTTTTTTGTGAAATAATTAAAGGGGAGAATGTCAGAACAACTAATTATTTAACGTCCTCTATTGTCACCACTACTATGAAATTTCAAACTTTGAAGTGTTGCCGCCGACTGATCACATCGCTTCACCTCCTCAAATCTAAAAGGCCAACACTGAATGCAAAGGGGTAGCACCACATAAAAATACATTTTCTTAATTTATGTAACCAACTTAAAAATATGTTATAAACAGAAGGATCATAGAGAGGCGGAAATCATCCACTCCTGGTTTTTTATTGTTGGTGTAATTAAGTAGTTGTAGCTGCTATTCACTGTGTTTTTTATTTGTATTTGTTTTTATCATAATCGTGTTGTGGATTTTAGGGACACTATCATGGGATGCAGCAACACAATTGGTGACACCGGGAAGATGGAAACTTCTCATACAGAATGGGAGTGTCTACTATGCACATGACTGCGAATTATCTTAATACCATTGTCATGTTCGACATGACCAACTTTGGTCCTTCGCTGTTGTTTCTGGACAATGGTCGATTTCACGACAATCCAAAGGATTAGGCTCTTGCTCACAACTGTTTGGCTCATTCCATCGAATACAACGTGCTCACCAATATGATCAGGCACATCATGCTCTTCATTGGTACTTGGTGTTCATCTAGTGCCTTCGCCGCCAATGGGATGCTCGTTTAGACGGGTGGTCAGAGAGATGGGGGGAGGGTAATCTGCTACTTCGTCCCCTGCTCGAATGACACTTGCGACTTGAATGAATTGCAGTATTCCAGTCTCACTGACATCTGAGGGTACACATCCAACCAAATCCTTCTCGACAACAACATCATTGTCGTGCGAGGTACCGACCATTTCACCGACAAATTCGTTCTCAAAAGCCCCGGTGAGGGAACCTTCAACCTGCCTTTCTTGTCTTAGACATGAATCAGTGCATAGATCGAGACCAATCTATACCAAAGCGTTCATGCAGGCCGTGTCACCCCTCACCTATGTTGTTCCTTCCACACTTCAACTTGCTTTCTCCTAGTCTGCCCATCCTGTCACCCGTCTCTGTGTTGCCCACCTGTCGTCAAGTCGTGCAAGTCACATTTGGGTGCCAGGGCACCCTGGCTCTGTGTGGGTGCACCCAAGGCATGCACCCTTGTTCCAAGCACACGACGCCCTCGGGTCCGCTTCACTTTTGTTTTGTTTGGTTCACCCAGTCATGTCACCCGTCATGTCACCTATTGTGCACACCACCTTTCCCATGGAGGCCCAAACCCCATGCCTTCGTGTGGGCGCATCTAAGGTGCTCGCCTCTCTGTTGTGCAAGCAAAACCCCCACAACCACACTTCAAATTTTCACCAGTTCAAGTGGGCATCGATAGTAATGGGCACCCACTTGGCCTTGGTGTTAACTTGGGCCTTGACAACAATGAAGGCTATGAGGTATACACAGAGTACGGTGGGATGAGGATGGCGGACGAGCAACGTTCAAATTTGAAGTGTAGGGTCTAAATTTTATTTGTAAGGGCATATATTCATATAACTCTTCAAAGATGAAAGATTATAAAAAAAATTGCACTTCTATTGAAGTGTATTTTAAAGAGACCATAAAAAAAGCCATAATAAAATTGTGTCTTTTTAAATTTTAAAATATTAAAAATTTAATAGTTGGCCAATAAAAAGTGACATTGCTCCATTTATATGACATAATCCCTTCTGTTGTAGGCACATAGTTTTCCTTGAAAGCCACAAATTTGTCATCCCACCCAATAATTCATGGAATAATAAATAAATTATATTTTATTCACGCTATTCATTAGAAGCCAAAGAAGATGCACAACCTATGTTACTTGGAGCAAGGAAATGCCAACAATAAAACAACTCAAGATTTTCCAACACTTGAAAAAAGCCAAAACATTTTCCACATTGGTATTTGTAGCCCAAGCTAAACCTGATGATGATAAATTGAGGGAGACAACATTTTCTTGATAGGAGGATAACAAAGAGTATCTTCCAACTAAAGACTTGCATTATGAAGGAGTAGTGAGGTGACTTCGAAAAGGGACCGAATCCACTTTCCAACGTGTGAAAAAAACCAAAACATTTGTCACATTGGTATTTGTAGCCCAACCTAAACTTAAATGAAAAATTGAGGTAGACAACATTTTCTTGATAGGAGGATAACAAAGAAAATTTTCCAACTAAAGACTTGCATTATGGAGTAGTGACATGACTTTGAAAAGGGACCGAATCCACAAGGATTAATCAACTCACTATATTAAGCCAACGTTCTTGCCTTGACACCTCCGATATGATTGTATCCAAATGGACAAAAATAAGATGAAGTTATTGCCTCAACACCCTTTCTATGATTGTATTTGAATGGACTAAAACTACACAAACGCTACTAATGATGATATTGAAATTTGTATTGCTCCCACCTCCTATACTACTAGGTTTCTATCTCGATCTCAATCAATAAATTTGAACACCGGATCAACTAGCCCTACCTTTTCTTTTTTTGTTGATTAAAAGCCAAGAACAATCTAGCATTAGACCGTGGAAGATAACTTGCTCTCTCTGGGTGACGAGTTAGAAACTTGCAATTCAAATGAAAATGGAAAAACTAGATGCAGTCTATAGGGAAAGAACACTTGAGTACATTCAGGAGTGGTGAGATCCAAGAGTGTTTGTGAAGTTGTTGAATGGGTCATTAGTTATTCAATTTGCTCCATCACCTTGTGTCGGGTTTAATAGTGCCAACTTGGCTAACGAATCATTGAAGATCAAGTTCATAATTAAATTAGCTGAGTGCATTTGTACATAGCATCACCACTTTGTCTTCAACCAATTCCAAAAGTACAGTGGATGGTAGTGGATGGTAGATAGATTAGTTAAATTGTTTTTCAAATTAATAAACGAAAATTTAGAACTTGTCATTCCTTTCAAGGAATTAGTGTAAAAAATAATAATTTCAAAGGATTCATGATATGATACATAAACTTATTTATTGGAATTTTGTAAGTCAAATTCAATCCAACTACAATCCCTCGTATTTATGTTAATACTTCATTATTTTACGATTATTCGCACTATATAAACTTTTTTCTTGAGAGTGTGTCAAACTCAATCCATCTACCATACTTGGTATCCTTTTAAGTTGATATTTCATTTTATCCCATTCTTGGCATTATATAAACTTATTTCTTGGAATTTTGTCAAATCAAACTCGATTCAAGTGGAATCTTATCCTTCCCTTCAATTTAGTGAAAGTGTAGAATTTCAACTATAACCTTTCGTATTCAATTTAATACAAGTGTAGAATTTAATAAAGTTTTAATTTAATTGTGTTTTATAAGTTTTTTTTAATGAAATTTAAATATTATTTAAAATATATAAATAAATTTAACAAATAAAAAACCATTTTACAAATTACACTACTAAAATTTATATTTATTATTTTAAAAGTTTTTAATCAGTAAAGAAATTGAAACAAATAGATATGAAAAAAAAATGTCAAGATTAATAAAATTGGCACAAATAAATCTTTTTTTTTAATCTAGGATAATCGGTAATTGGTGAGAGTTATCCTGAACAGCTCAGGGTCAAATCCAATTGACTGCCACTATAAACCTAGGCTAGGTGCAACAGCCTGCAAGCCGCACACAATAGCAATTAACTTATCCCTCAACAAGAGCCGAGATATTCGCTCAAAAGTTGCCTAATCTTCTAACCAAAACACAATAGACCATATACTTCATTATTTTATGATTATTCGCACTATATAAACTTTTTTCTTGAGAGTGTGTCAAACTCAATCCATCTACCATACTTGGTATCCTTTTAAGTTGATATTTCATTTTATCCCATTCTTGGCATTATATAAACTTATTTCTTGGGATTTTGTCAAATCAAACTCGATTCAAGTGGAATCTTATCCTTCCCTTCAATTTAGTAAAAGTGTAGAATTTCAACTATAATCCTTCGTATTCAATTTAATAAAAAGTGTAGAATTTAATAAAGTTTTAGTTTACTTGTGTTTTATAAGTTTTTTTTAATGAAATTTAAATATTATTTAAAATATATAAATAAATTTAACAAATAAAAAACCATTTAACAAATTACACTACTAAAATTTATATTTATTATTTTAAAAGTTTTTAATTAGTAAAGAAATTGAAACAAATAGATATGAAAAAAGAAATGTCAAGATTAATAAAATTGGCACAAATAAATCTTTTTTTTTTTTTTTAATCTAGGATAATTGGTAATTGGTGAGAGTTATCATGAATAGCCCAGGGTCAAATCCAATTGACTGCCACTATAAACCTAGGCTAGGTGCAACAGCATGCAAGCCGCACACAATAGCAATTAACTTATCCCTCAACAAGAGCCGAGATGTCCGCTCAAGGGTTGCCTAATCTTCTAGCCAAGACACAACAGACCATATACTCAATGAGATTTGAACCTCCATCTCGTGGGTTTCACCCAGCGAAACTTACCGTTAAACCCCATATAAATGTTAAAAAGAGGAAAATGTCGATATTACGAGTTTAAACTTTAAAGGGGTTGAATTCGTTCATGGGCTTGAAACACATCAGAGTATGGGTACCATTCCATTTTCATGACATAATTGGCATGTATGTTTAAATATATATTTCTTAAATATTTATTAAAAATGGATTTGAGTGGGATTTAGTTTCCAATCAAATTTTGTAAAAAGAAATTGAGAACAAAGTGGACAAATGAACTCACCTAAGAACATTCAAATTTGACAAAACTTCAGTCAATAATAGGCGGAATCCAACCTAACCTTAACTCAGTTTAGCTAAAAAATAGTGTAAACTGAACCTCTTGAATTTTGAGTTTTTCAAATTTGACAAAACTTCAGTCAATAGACAGAATCCAACCTAAACTTCAGTCAGTAGACGAAATCCCCTTCTCATGACTGGAAGAGGTAGCGTACGAAGGAAGGAATCATGGACACAGTCTTGTGGTCATAAATGAGTTGGTCCAATTCAAATAAGGGGTTTTACTTAATTCTATGGAAATTCATAGAGTTCCAGTGTGGGTCTGGACTCTGCACCTCACATAGCATCCAATTACTTGCACGAGCCAATGAACATAGAGATCTCTCTGAATTAGAACATTGGGGGCTTGCTGAGAAAATGAAATCACTGGTGGTTGTTGTGTTTATGAAACCACTTATATAATAAATTACCAGTGCTTGAGGTTGGCTATGAAATTATTGGAGTTTATTGTGGTTGTGAAACTTTTCAGTCACTAATATAACTCAACTCAAACAGATTAACATGCCCTACGTTCTTTTATTTATGACCACTGAGTGATGTTTATTATCGTGATGAGTATGTCAATGTATTTATGTGATATACAATTAAATGTTCATCAACTATATAATTAGTCCCTGCCTCTGGCATAGCAGGGACTATAGCGTTTGATCAAGTGTTGACCAGGTATTAGTTGTCGTTGACTGTGTTGTTCACCAAAATTTAAGCCAAGGTTTGGGCATTTCAGTTTCGCGCAATGAAGTTTTAACCAAACTTCTGAATTTAGCCTCTTATTGCAGGCTTCACGTGCCCCAATGCTGTTTTTAGCGAGGGGAAGCTATTTTATCCTAAGTTTTTGAACTGACGGTAAAGTTTTTGAAACAAAGGTCGAAGCAAAGTTTTCAAAAGCTATTTTATCCTAAGTTTTTAAACTGAAGGTTGGGGCAACCCGTCGAGCTTACAAGCTTACACTTGTCACTGTTGCATAAACCCGTCGAGCTTACAAGCTTACACTTGTCACTGTTGGCTGCCAGGATTGTTTACAGCTTCCGCTCTTCATTCCATTGCATGTTAGCTTCCGCTCGGGTACCTGAAATTGTTTACGCTTCTTCCTGTACGTAGGATTAGTGGCAGCATCAATCCAGCTTGATAGAAGGGCGAATGCACCCATTTTCACCGGCCTGGTAAAACAGACAGCAAAATCACAGGGGGTTGCTAGCGTCGTTTAAAATCTGTCGAGAAATCCTGCAGAAACAAGGCAGTAGACATAGATATCTGATCTCTACCAGTGTGATGGTAATGACCAGAGGAACAAACTCCTAGAAAGAATCTATAGGAAATTCTGAAGGAATATTCAATTGGAAAGTTGTCATGCCATGTATCGAAGCCACCATGACCAATAACGTGCTCCTCGTCCATGGATTCCAGAACTTCATGCTCATCAAAGTTGAGCTTGTGGAAGGATTTCATCTCCCAAAAAGTTCGGCCTGTAAATTCGTTAGCACATATTCATTCAATGTTTTCTTTTCTTTCCATGCACATATTCTTGTTGTAATGACAGTGTCCAAATTATCTATTGCAAATATTTTTGTTATAATTAATTACATGAAAGATTTCATTGTTATTTATATTACTCTACTTCTAAAAATAAAAATAGAAAGGGAGATTGCTCGTTCAATACCTGGAACATTGATGTCCTTCCAGGACATCTTCTCCAATGAGTTTCTGTGTCCCAAAACAAGCTCCCCTGCATTCATGGTATGCCCCATTTTATCCAGTAAGGAATCATTACTTTGAAGCCTTCATTCTATATAGAAACCTCATAAAATTGTCAATATATACCTTTGTTAGTTGTTTTCTGAACATAATTTGTTTTTCTGCAAATTATGGTTTTGAGTGCGCCCTACAAAATGAAGAAACAAAATATAATCCTATAGCATAAACAGAACTAGCACCAATAAGCCAAGAAGCTTAATCTGTAGTCAAATCTATTTCTGCATTTCCTTCAGGTCCAAAAAAACAAGCCATTTAGTTTCTGTAAACACAAATTGACACAACAACACATTTATCCCGTTCAAGATGAGGGTATTTCTGCTCCTCTTATTACTTGATGACCAAATCCGTGCTTACAATATGCAAGTTTTTCATTCACACGAAACAATGGACTATATGTCCAAAGAAAAAAAAACAAATTACCTAGTCGTGCTGTAATTTCAATAAACTGTTTATTCAATTGCTTTGTAATATGACAAGATCCTTGAATGGTTCTCGAATCTCACCTCTAGAATGACAAACAGAAACATACAAGCCAAGATTTGAAGTCTGCCACTCAGGTAGCAGCACTATCACATATCAATCGCACAGAGCAATGTGTTCTGGTACGTCAGGTCATTCATTTTGCTCACTAAGACATTCACATGTACCTGTCTCAATTAAGGCACATCTTAAATAACAATAAAAATTATTCAAACCAAAAATTCGGAAACATAAAATAATTAGAAAATGCGATTTAATTTTGATTGCACTTTGAAAAGTTACAGGTTGAAATAACTTTCCTTTTTATCCTAATCGAGAAGAGAGACTATGTATGCTTTGCAACTTTTGAAACTGCAATTAGTCATGCCTGTTTTCTGTACCTTTCAATCAAGGAATGATTTTATGGGTTTTCAGCATATCGATCCATTCAAGACAAGACCTCTCTGTGTTCCTAAACCCCGGAAAACCATAGTCCTTGCTCTTCTTCATGCTCATGCTCATGCTCACACCCTTCATCAAACTCCTGTTCAATATTCTGTCAACAGATAATCACCATTGTTCCCCCACTTCTTCAAGCCTGCTCTCCACAAGCCCCTTCTCCTTCACTATTTCCTCCCACACACCGCTCTTACTTTTCATTTCCTCTGCCAAGGAAAATCAACGCCCCTCATAATCACCCGCCTCCACCTCCAGCTTCTCTGCAACCACAGTCCACAGATTTTTCCATCTGAATACATCCCCGTTGCTCACATTAAATACCTTGTTCTTCCCATTTGGTTCAACGCACGCCCATATCTGCTGCTCCGCAATGGGTTCCGCATCTGAAGCCTCCGAAAGCCCCTCCCATGTGATGGAATTCCCCGGGAATCTGAACTGCGTGCCCTCCTTGCAGATCGCAGCGTAAACTGCGAGAGAAACCAGGAAATTCATGGAGGAGTAGCTAGTCAAAGGAGAGAAACCGAATAATATTACAGCGGGGCGATTGATGGACCAGCTGATCTTAATATCACTCTCTCCTCCTAATTTTTCAAACAGTATGTCCTGCAACTTATCATGGTGGCTGAATTTCGAGCCATTAGTCAGCCTGGGAAGTCTCTCCTGATCCGGAACCTCGTCAGGATCAGTAATCAAATCCATGGCAGAAATATCATGAGCGCTAGGATAATTCTCCGTTCCCGTTTGCAGACACACATGTTCCAGATTGGGGGCATTGGGAATAAGACAATCCAAGACATTTGCAAGCATTTTACTGTTCAAATCGGCCTCTTTGATTCCTCGGCGGGCATTTGCGATCACCCAGAAGACGTGCGTGACATCAGTGAGAGGCAACATGGGTTGCATGCAAGCACGATGTGGACCCACAAGTTTGTTGCATTGTTTTTATCTCCTGATGTGAAATATTGTTTTAGTGAATATAAAGATTTTGATGATAGGTTTATTCGCTAGGGTGCAAGCATGACTGGTAGGGCCCATTAACACAACTCAACATCCCTTTATTATTGTTATTTGCAGATCTGTCAATTTGTGTGTTTAAAATTGTAGTAACTATGTGATCTAAATATTATATCGGCTTTTAGTTAAGTGCCCTCATGTTATCATATGATATCTATGCTCTGTTTGGTGATGGATCAAGTATGGTCTCTAACCTATATGTTTGGTTTCCTTTAAATATTGGTTTCTCTTTGAGAACATTAAGATTAAGATTGAATTCAAGAACATTCAATACAAGTATGCTTGGTGTCCAAACCTACTCACTAAAAAGCAAAGCCAAACCTCATGGAATAGCTCACTGTTGCATATCGGCAGGGACTACCGCTGCTTGCGGATCTTGTTCTTAATAGTTATTGAAATGAGATTATTCATGGATTATTTGAGTCATATGGTATTTTTTTAGGATCACAACTTATATCATAGGTTGGGTGAATGCCAGAATGCCAAAAATGTGTGGTATACATTGCACACATGGGTATGGAATTTATATTTCAATTATGAACCTTCAAGACATCCCAGACTTACGTTTGAATTGTCTAAGTGTATTGTTGCATTTGAAAATGACTAGAAATAGTATTTAAATTAATGATTATATTGAACACTCGAGTCATGAAAATATCTTCTATGTAATGAATTCACAATGATAGTTAAATAAATCTCACTCATTTAATTTGTTTAGAAGGATTGTGCATTTCCTGAAAGTCAGGCTGAAGATTGAAGATTTTCTTTTTGTAGCCATGTTGATTCACAACATTTGTTAAATATTATTAGAACAATGGTGTAATGTATTAATAGCCTGTTGTACTTGAGTACCGTTGTTTGAACTTGAGTTTTCCTATACAGACATTCACCAAGATTTGAATAGCATTGCACGAATAGCTCTCTCTCTCTCTCTCTCTCTCTCTCTCTCTCTCTCTACATACATACATATATATATATATATATATATATATATATATATATATATATATATATATATATATATATGTATATATATATCCGGGACACGCCCTCTTCCGGCCTCAATAATGCATCCTGGGTGATTATCCTCTTTCAGTCAATCACTCATGTATCATAGGTTAAAAATGGAAGAAACCAAATATATTTTAAAACATAGTAGCTTTCAGAAAGTTGTATTTGGAGATTATCTCATGGAGAACACTCTACATAATGATCATTAATCATCAAGAATATATAAGTTTAAATAAGAATAAGAGAGTTAGAACTAACACCTAGAAAGTAGGGACTAATTCCTAAACTAAGACACACGCACAACTAATGAACAGACTCTCTCCAATAATACTTATTCTCCATTAATTTCAACACTCCCATTTAATGGAAAAAGCGTTCACTAGTATGCATAACATCTCCCAAAATAATTCAAATTTAATTCTTCCAAGGGGCTTGGTAAAAATGTATGTTGAATTATCACAAGTATTGCAGTATTCAATATAAATTTCTTTTGACTGAACTTTCTCTCTAACAAAGTGAAACTGTGTATCAATATGCTTTGTGTTTTTGTGAAACACATGATTGTTCGCAAGTTTGATTGAGCTTTGGTTGTCACATCTAATAACTGTAGCATCTTTTTGTTCTTCTCTGGCATAATGGAGAAGTCTTCTCAACCAAATTGCCTCACACGTCGTTGCACGCATTGCTTGATACTATGTTTTTGTTGAAGACAAGGATACCATAATCTGCTTCTTACTGCTCCATGCGATGACATGGGACCCAATGTTGAAAGCGTAACCTGTTATGGATCTTCTGTCATCTAGATTTACAGCCCAATATGAATCTGAAAAACCTATCAATCTAACATCACAAGAATAAGTATATTTAACACCAAAGTCTAAGGTTCCTTGAAGATACCTTAAGATGCCTTTCGCTGCCACCCAATGATTTTCAAGAGGCTTTGACATGAATTGACTCAATACACTAACTGCAAAAGCTAATTCAAGCCTATTTGTAGTCAAATAAATCAGACTCCCAATCAGCTGTCTATACAATGTTGTATCCACCTCCTTAGAACCATCATTATTCTAAAGTTTGATATTATGTTGTAAAGGTACTGAGGCAACTTTGCACTAATCCATTTTGAATTTTTTCAATAGACTCCTGGCATACTTTCCTTGAGACAGAAAGGTCTGGCTAGAATCTCTCCAGACTTCAAGACCCAAACAATAGTGTAACTCTCCAAGGTCTTTCATTTCAAAAACCTGTGACATATTCACTTTGATTTCTTTAATGAGCTCATCAACATTTCCTGTAATAATAAGATCATCTACATATAAAGAAATCGAAACAATTTGCCACTTTTATCAAACACAGTGTACAAATTTGGGTCATTTTTGTTCCTCTTAAAACTATGCTCCAAGAAAAATGAGTAAGTTTTTTCATACCATGACCTAGCTCGTTGTTTCAAACCATATGATGCCTTTTTTGATTTGCAGACTAAATGCTCCTACCCCTGTTTGATAAACCCTTCAGGTTGTTTTAAATAAACATCTTCTTTCAATTCTCCATTTAAGAATGCAGACTTGACATCTAGTTGGTGTAGACTCCTATGATGCTTTGTAGCTAAAACTATCAACATTCTAATAGTGTTCAACTTAGCTACCAGAGCAAAGGTTTCCTCATAATCAATTCCTTCTCTTTGTGAGTAAGCTTTAGCTACCAACCTAGCTTTGTATTTGTCTACACTACCATCTGATTTAAATTTAGGTTTATATAACCACTTGCAACCTATAGGTTCTTTTCCTTCCAACAATTCAACTAAATCCCAGGTTTTCGTTTGGTTCACCCGGTTGTGTCACCCTATCGTGCATGCCACCTTCGCCCATGGGCACCGAAGCACACTACCTTCATGTGGGCATGCCCAAGGCACTCACCTCCGTTTCGAGCATGCACACCCCCATGGTCGCACTCCGGTCTTTCACCACTTCAAGTGGGCATGGGCAATCATGGGCGTCCACTTGGCCTTGGTGCCAACTTGGGGCCATGACATCCTCCCCCACTTCAAAACGATTGTTTTCCTCAACAACAACTTCACTTAGCAACTTCCCTACCAAGCCCAACTATCGGAAAGTGCCACCAACTCAAACTTCTGTCATCCCTGTTGCATGAAATCCTTGCCTTCTTCATATGAATCCTCACCAAGGCTCAAGTCTTCATGCAGTAAGACTCCTCAATATCATGGTCATCAGCCATAACTAGTTGCAATCCTCCACGTTGCCCCAACTCTCAGAAGGATTCCCCCTCCAACTTTGCTGTAATGCATCAATCACGAATGACATTGTGCCAACCCACTGCATTTCATCATGTGAACTATTGCTACCATATTCCAACTCAACTCCAACATGCATCTGTGCATTTGCATGCCCCATGACTTGAACTAGTTGGGTGATCAGTCCAACTATCACGTCCAAACCATGAGAATGCACCTCTTCATGCCATTGTAAGTTGTTTCTTCAACACTTCATCAGATCTTCAACTTTGATCAAGAACTCCTCCTATCATTCCTTCAATCAACCATCGTTCCATATTCATGTCCATGAAGAAAACTTCATCTCATTTCCAATATGTTGCACATCATCATTGTCAAAGGGAAAAGTCCTCACTTGCCTCATCGTCTCGTCCATATGCTTCCCTTGGTCAGAGACCAACAACCTCCATGTCCATCATAATGACTATGTCTCATGAGGCACAACCCATGCCTAAGTGCTCCCACTAAGGCACCTTCATCGTTGCAACCACCATCCAACTCCAGGGTGACTTTCTCCTATCGCATCCATTAAGTCACTCCTCTCGAACACATCCCATATTATGCCCAAGGTATGTGTCCCATACTGCATCAAAGTCAAGTCCAAAACTGACCTCAACTCCTTAATGAACTAGATACTCTAAGATCACCATCACATGAAGTCTTCATCGGCTGCAACATTCTTCAATTCATCATAGGCTCCTTTGAAACATCTTCATCTCAATACTTCAGGAAGACACACTTGTCTCAGTGGCAAGTCCCATCACAAGTTTCCTCTACTCTCTTCATCACATGAACACTCTCATAGATCACCCATGTCTTCCTTAAAAATGACCATGGCCTTGTTGTTTGAATGTGTCCAACATCCTCATCAGTCCATCTGCAAAACTCTTCATATGGCATCAACATGCCCATTCCACATGACAACCTCACTTGCCACTTATGCTTGATGCCCATATGCAACATCCTCAAGCTCCCTTGCTCAATGACCCTGCATGAAGTCTGCCATGCTCTTCTCTTCCACTTCAATCAAGTTAGCACCCTTCGTCTCCTGACCCTCATATCGCCATCGCAAGTCCCTTCCAACCTTGTTGTCTCCCCCACTAAATGTCTACCAAAGACTTCTCCTTAGCCCAAATGCGCCTTTAATGATGAAGTCCACCCTAAATACATATCATATATTTTCTTACAATGTGCGGGCCCTTCCTTCCTTCTTTCCATGAATCATGTCAGGCACTTAGCCAAATCTTCATTCGGCTAAGCATGACCGACTCATCGCATAAGTCCATCGCATTCCACCCTTGTCTCGGGCATTCACACCTTCTACCCTAAGGTCGAATACCACCCGAAGAAGTCCTGCAAACATCAAAATCATCTATCGCATAAACAAACACAAACTCACCCTCAACCTCCCAAGTGAAAGTCATTAATCGTGTGTTCCTCTCAATCAACACAAGGAGAACCATCATACGACTTCCATCAACAACTTCATCTTTATTCCATGGTTGCAATATGCACGAATCTGGTCCAACTTCGGCAAGCTTCCTCTTACCTTGAAGTTCTTCCTTTTTCATCGACAAACTCACAACACTTGTTCTTTCATACTGCCCATAAAGTCAATTTCTTCCTTCAATGGTTGTCACATGCCCAAATCGGGTTCAACTATGGTAGGAATCATCCCACCAAACTCTTCCTCTTTTGGCGATATGTTCACAACATTTACATCGCAATTGAGCATTAGGTCAATCTCTTCTTCACAC
Source organism: Pinus tabuliformis (assembly GCA_031772625.1). Classification (NCBI taxonomy): domain Eukaryota; kingdom Viridiplantae; phylum Streptophyta; class Pinopsida; order Pinales; family Pinaceae; genus Pinus; species Pinus tabuliformis. The sequence goes on along the minus strand of CM062807.1, from coordinate 891,509,464 downwards.
ATCGTAGTTTCTTCCTCTTCATCACAACTAGCAACTTCAACCTGCCCAACCTCCCAACTAAGGCGAAGAAGCTCCCTTCTAACCTTGTCTTCCAAAACTTCGTGTTCGTCTCACAACCTCAGTATTTCTTCCATCATGTGGTCCAACCTATCCATAATTGCATAAGTCTTTCATAGCCCTCTTACAGACCTACCATCATACTGCCCAACTCTTAAGAATCTCACAGCCTTGATTGCAGTCCTTCTTCAATTCTTCCAATCGCCCGCCTTCACAAAGTAAGCTCTAATACCATCTTCTCACCAAGTGGGTAGATGTATCTCTGCCTCCAACCTTCACAAAGTAGGCTTTGATACCATCTCTAATGGCCCCACGTTGTGGTAGCCGAAGACCACCATGGGCAACGTGAAACACTGACAATATTTCGTTGCAAATTACACAACTACTTTAACCCGGACTGCGCCTACTTCTTAACACTTCAATACTTAGTCAATTTTTCCAATTTAATTTTACTTCTTCAATTACTTCATTCAACCTTCAACATATATGCAATATCGCAATTTCAACATAAGCAACGGAAATAAAACTTCATTAACAATATGCAATATTGTAAATTCAATAATGTACAAGGATGTGTGATGGGAGGGGGAACTCCCAACAATTCCCTAGAACTTCTTTTATTGAACTTCAAATATAATACAACAATTTACAATAGGCCATCCATGGCTAAACCTATGCGCTGCCCAACTTTGCAAAGTTACAAAGAGAGGCAGTGGTTGGCCCATCCTAATACACCTGCCCAAAACACCAAGCTTCATATCCAAGTTTTTCCCAAACTGAAGGTTGACATCTTTCCCAACAGAAACCCAAAAATTAGCTCCCTAAACAACCCAGAAAACCAACCCTGTGATATGCTTAGAAAATTTGTTCGCTCGATTAAACCTCTCATTTTTGTGACATGCCTAGAAAAATTGTTCGCTCGGTTAAACCTCTCATTTTTGCGACTGTGCTATTTGCTGCGTTTTCCCATTTCGTGTCGTGCACCCTTCATTTATGCGGTTCTGTAACAGCCATGGTGAAAAGTTCATGTAATAAAAGTTAATAAAGGCAAAAATAATACCATGGTTAAGGGACACGCATTCCAAGCTGAATGTTGGGCAAAGATATCCTAGTGGGCATCACTCGATGTGTGTTTTGGCTAAGGAAAATTGGCAAAGATTAACGTTAAGGCATTAAAAAACAAAAAAAAAAGTTGAATTCGTTCATAGGGTTGAAAAGGTTTCTTCGTTGTCGAAGAAATATATCGGAAACACACACACATCAATCTACAGGTACCATTCTATTTTCATGAGATAAATGGCATGTAGGTTTAAATACTTATTTTTTATATATTTAATTACAAAAGGATTTGAGCGGGATTTAGTTTCCAATCAAATTTTATAGAAAAAAATTGAGAACAAATTGGAAGAATGAGCTAACCTAAGAACATTCAAATTTGACAAAACTTCCCTCAATAGAGGGAATCCAACTTAAACTCAATTTAGTTAAAAAATAGTGTAAACTGAACCTCTTGAATTCTGAGTTTTTCAAATTTGACCAAACTTCAGTCAATAGACGGAATCCAACCTAAATTCAGCTAAGTTAAAAATAATGTAAATAGAACCTCTTGAGTTTTGATTTTTTCATAATTAAAACAATGGGAATATTTGACATCAACATAAGGATATGTATACAACCATGAAAAGTTAAATCATTGATATTTTTTATTAAAAAAATAAAAATTCCAAGTTCTTTTCGATATAGGACGCGTCAGACCACGCTTCTCAAAATAATTACAATAACCACAGAATTAAAAACTAAAACTACATCGTTAGGACAGTATGAACAACCACGAAAAAATGTAATTGCAATCCAAGTCCTGGAATTATAATCTCAGGTGAAGGGAAGAAATTACAACAAGTGAAGCTGCGACGCAGCGAGTCCCTGCGTGAAGTTGAACCTGCCTTCTCTAGTAGCTGTTCGATCCAGGCCCATAACCTGAAATCTAGAAAGCCAGCCAGCTACATAGCATAAGGGATAGGTAGCATAAGTACCATAAACTGTCTTTTAACTGTAACTGTTTGAGCATTTTGTCGGAGAGCTAATAGCAGGTGGCCTAGAGACTTTCAGTCATTGATACAGGCAAGTGCATTTAATTTAATTAGCATTGAGCGGTCAATTAATGTTTTCGCTAGAAAGATTAATATTACAAAAATACAGGTACGGAAATATGATGTTAATTAAGCAACAAGGTTGGTGTTCATACAAAATATACTCAAGCTCCTGACTCGTAACATTTTGCCAACAAATACAGACAACTTTAGAGAAAGACAACTTTTGAAACTTGAATGATCCACAATATGTGTGTTGTTTTGAGTTATCTGGGAATCATTTTAAGAATTTTCAAACTCAAATGATGCAATGTGTCTATGTGTTCTCCCCAGTAAGAAACTCTTCATGCTATAGCAGGAGATATGAGTAAGTTACTTCGCGCAGATTTGAAGTAGTTCTCAGAAAGAGAGAGTAGACTAGTTCACCAGTTTCAGTAATACATAAATCACACAATTGCAATATATATAGTCACATGAACAAGTTTTAGTAATACATAAACACGATTCAAGATACACCAGTTTATGTTGCTAGCCCAAAATGACACAACTGCAATAGAAATAGTGACATGAGAATACAAGACAAGCATGAATGCTAAGAATTAGGACATTAGTGCCGCAGTCGAGCAGAGATGATAGAAGCATAAAAAATGCGAGTTGCAGCACCATGGTGGACCCAAATGCATATTTGAAGCATCCGTCGTACACCTGTAACAGATAAGGAAGCGGGGAAATAAGACATGTGAAGAATACAAGACAAGCAGGAATGCTAACAATTAGGACATTAGTGCCGCAGTCGAGCAGAGATGATAGAAGCATAAAAATGCGAGTTGAAGCACGATGGCGGACCCGAATGCATATTTGAAGCATCCGTCGTACACCTGTAACAGAGAAGGAAGCGGGGAAATAAGACAATGCGTAAGATGATGCAAAAGAGATGTTATTGTTTTTTTGGTTTCTTTTTTCTTTGTCTTTCGACTTTTACGATGTCAATAATCAGAAGAGTCATGAGAATAAGTGCTAAGAGAAACAATGCTGTGAGTTCAGTAAGTTGGCTTAAGCTAATGGATTCCATGTTATGTGAAGCGGGGAGGTGTATGTGAATATCCAGGTGCAGAAGAGGGCAATTTATACAAAAGTTCAACGTGTTTGTAAGGTGGTTTTAAGTGTGAATGGAGCTAAAATACTTGAGGCTCGGATGGAGCAGGGCAGAATTTAATGGTCGACATAAAACGAAAAGCTTACGTTAAGTGAGCAATCAGTGCAATTAAGTGGTCGATATGACATGGGAAGCAAATGGCATATGGAATGATGTATGTGGCGGCAGAAGTAAATGCGAAATTAGGTGATGTATTTGACGTCGGGCAATCTTGGTGGTAGATTGGGTCGGATAGGAAATCTATGTCAATATCTAGGTGCAGAAATCTTGAAGATCAGATTGGAGCAGGCCAGTATTTAATGATGGGCATAAAACGAAGACCTTACGTTAAGTGAGCGATCGGTGCAATTAGGTGATCGATCTGACATCGGGAGCAAATGGCATATGGAATGATGGATGTGGCGACAGTAGTAAATTTGAAATTAGGTGCCCCTTTGAGTCTGTGAAGACAAGAGCCAAGATTACAAAACGAAGGCAGAGTACATCAGCTGAACTTAGGGATACAAACTGTCAGAAACCTAGTCTTTATCATAGCTGTATAGCTCGTATGTTAAGTATGCGTATGCTATTACTCTGGGAAAGAAAAGTAAAATTATTGATCAAATACCTCCAAGTGCTGTCGTACATCTCCACCACCATTATAGGTGTAAGTATGCATTATGTGCTTTGAATAGGCAACCCCTGTTGACATCAAGGGATAATAAAAGTAACACAAATCAATTTAACTGCATGTGCAAAAACAATGTAAAGCTAGAAAAGACACAATGCTTGTGCAACAGCTTTCAACATGTAACTTCTTACCAAACAAATTGCCAGCTGGACTCCACACAACACGGTTTTCATACCTGTAGAGATTGGTGTATTCAATGGGTTTAGTTCAATATGGTCTCGCAGAAATTTTCTGTTTGCGTTGCCTAAATCTGAATACAACAGAAACGAAAACAAAAATCCATCTGGCTGTCCACTGATAGCCACAAAGAACGAAAATCTCTTCTGTTTTCAACATTGCAAACGAAAGATTCTGCCGAAGACTCTATACCCTGATGTCTGTTGATTCCATAGAAGTGCCATCAACAATTTCGCATATACTAAAAGTACCAACTGAGAGCTCCAGTGCTTCTTTACATAGTTTACTCCAGCACTTCTTAGATAGACGATCTTCCTGGGACAAAGTGGAGGATTTAAGGATGGGCTCTAAACAAGGAACCATGACCTTAGCTAAGATCTTATATATAGTATTGCAACAAGATATAGGTTTTCAAACTATGGCAGCAAATGGAAGTGTGTATTTAAACACATATCAAACCAACGTTACAAATATTTACCTAGAAAAAAGTAAGCTTACCATAGTCATTGTGTGAAAAGACTCTTAGACAACTCTTGCTTGGCATGTCCCACAATCTCACTGTCTTGTCCATCGATGATGAAAGTAAATACTGCCCACAACCATATTCAGGAGCTTAGCCACATGCTCAAAAAAAAACTCTTGCTCAGGGACTAGCTTTCAATGTTTTCTTTCATCTAATCACACAAAAAAAAACAATGATAATTGTACCCATAAAAGTTTAATCAAATTTTGTGCTAGAAAATCATATGTACATCCACACAGTCATCTAAATGATTTAAGTAGGCCTAAAGCAACCAGAGATTGTAGCAGATATGACAGCCCCATAAGAAAGAAAAGCCTAAAAGGCAAGTTACTAGGAATTGGATTCAGATGTACATACAGATCTGCCAGATTTAATCCTCAACATGAGATATGCCATATTAATCAGTTGACTCCATATTCCAGAGCCAATGTTTGGAGCCTGATGAAATTCCATTGGCTCAACCCCTTGTTTGCCATGGGATACAAGAAGACTTTAGAGGTTGATGACGTACCAAATGTTGCAGGCAAGGATACTGCTGAAGAGTCATATCGAGGACTTGAAACCAACTGGTGCTGCCAAAAGGTCGAGACAAATATACAGAACCCATCAATGCTAAAGGCCATTCTATCATCTGTTTGGAAGGGAATGATAATCAATGCTTTGTTTGCAGCCATATTTAGTTGTGAAACATATATAGATGATTGAGTCATTGGCCCAGAGACAATGGTATTTTGGAGCCCAGCAGCTTGGGAAACCATATATCTACGTAGGCTCCAAGAACTGAGAAGGGTTGCCTACCTGTTGTTGCATGAATAGTGGTCATGAGGGCCTCAGCAATACCAAATTCTTCATTCACCACCTGTAGCCAGTCCATGAGTATTCGTTTCAGTTTTTACGGTGAGCTAATTTTGACACATAGTTATGACTCAATGACAATGTTTGCAGGAAGTACATTTGTCGATGGAAAAATATAGATGCAACAATCTTAAGTACATTTGTCGTTGGAAAACTATAGATGCAAACAGAAAAAATACAAAAATTACCACAAAAAATATACCTTAAGATGTGCAGAAGCCTTCTCGGTTGTTGTAAAAGCTCCAGATGATTCTACAACATACTCAGCTCCATAGTTAGCCCAGGGAATCTTTGAAGGATCCCTGTAGCAGTGGTTTCCAAGAGATCATAGCATCATTATTCTCTAAATCATAGAAAATCATATGTACATCCACACAGTCATCTAAATGATTTAAGTAGGCCTAAAGCAACCAGAGATTGTAGCAAATATGACAGCCCCATAAGAAAGAAAAGCCTAAAAGGCAAGTTACTAGGAATTGGATTCAGATGTACATACAGATCTGCCAGATTTAATCCTCAACATGAGATATGCCATATTAATCAGTTGACTCCATATTCCAGAGCCAATGTTTGGAGCCTGATAAAATTCCATTGGCTCAACCCCTTGTTTGCCATGGGATACAAGAAGACTTTAGAGCTTGATGACGTACCAAATGTTGCAGGCAAGGATACTGCTGAAGAGTCATATCGAGGACTTGAAACCAACTGGTGCTGCCAAAAGGTCGAGACAAATATACAGAACCCATCAATGCTAAAGGCCATTCTGTCATCTGTTTGGAAGGGAATGATAATCAATGCTTTGTTTGCAGCCATATTTAGCTGTGCAACATATATAGGTCCATATCTGATAAACTTGTTCGTAGAGTACTTGGGAGGAACAGAGCATTTTTCCTATGAAGGCTATGTGCTGGCCTCTGTTTTCTTTGGTGCAAAGATGATTGAGTCATTGGCCCAGAGACAATGGTATTTTGGAGCCCAGCAGCTTGGGAAACCATATATCTACGTAGGCTCCAAGAGCTGAGAAGGGTTGCCTACCTGTTGTTGCATGAACAGTGGTCATGAGGGCCTCAGCAATACCAAATTCTTCATTCACCACCTGTAGCCAGTCCATGAGTATTCGTTTCAGTTTTTACGGTGAGCTAATTTTGACACATAGTTATGACTCAATGACAATGTTTGCAGGAAGTACATTTGTCGATGGAAAAATATAGATGCAACAATCTTAAGTACATTTGTCGATGGAAAACTATAGATGCAAACAGGAAAAATACAAAAATTACCACAAAAAATATACCTTAAGATGTGCAGAAGCCTTCTCGGTTGTTGTAAAAGCTCCAGATGATTCTACAACATACTCAGCTCCATAGTTAGCCCAGGGAATCTCTAAAGGATCCCTGTAGCAGTGGTTTCCAAGAGATCATAGCATCATTATTCTCTAAATCATAGAAAATCATATGTACATCCACACAGTCATCTAAATGATTTAAGTAGGCCTAAAGCAACCAGAGATTGTAGCAAATATGACAGCCCCATAAGAAAGAAAAGCCTAAAAGGCAAGTTACTAGGAATTGGATTCAGATGTACATACAGATCTGCCAGATTTAATCCTCAACATGAGATATGCCATATTAATCAGTTGACTCCATATTCCAGAGCCAATGTTTGGAGCCTGATGAAATTCCATTGGCTCAACCCCTTGTTTGCCATGGGATACAAGAAGACTTTAGAGGTTGATGACGTACTGCCCTGGACCAAAACTATTGGTGTGAACAACAACAGAGTTTGGAATAAATGACAGCATTGCACCAGTTAAAAATTGTAAATCTGATGGACCCCAGATGTTAACCTATTAAAACATAGGAACCTACAAATTTTAGAACATGATAAATTTTCACTAGTATAAGGATGTCTTAATACTTTAGTGTTCAATTTGACCTCCTAGAAAAAATCTTCCAACGCAAAAGAGGGCATAAAATTTGCTTACTGTCATTGCATCATCCCCTATGCCAGCCATCGTCAGGAGAAGACCTGCAAAGCACGATCATGGTGTAATTCCATTTGTGATTGCTTGAGAAAATCATAATCTAGGTATAGACACCAATTCAAAAGAAAAAGATCACTCCTGTTGCCTGCATATCAACCCTAGTTCTGCGTACAATAGATAAAAACTGACCAAATATTCCGACAACTAACCTGGAATGCCACCCGCAGTTTCTGAGCAAACCAGGGTAAGAAATATGTGATCTAACTGAGAGCCAACCCTTATAGGTTATCAGTCCATGTGCATAATAATCTTATCAAATCTAAGAGCGTGATATTTTGCTATTGGGTGTCTAACGGCTCAAGTAAACTTGAATATTTTATCTTACAGAGAAGGCAGACACATTAAGAAAACAATGATTTATAAAGCTGTATATAAGTGATCCAAATAACACTAATTCAAAAGCACAGCTTACTCTTGATAGCTTGAATTTGTGTTCAGCAGAGAAGCGTTGCAGCCCCTGATACAAAAAAGAATAGTCCATTCAGAGACATGTTGACCAGATTTTATGTTCAAATACATTGAAAATACCAGCACGATTACCCATACTTTTAACCCAAAAGCCGCATAACCTATGACTGTAAGCGATTCATTGAGTTCAAAAGGAAGCGACTAGCTGGCCTGTTTTGTCTAGGAATCAATAGTTGCAAGTACCAACCAGTAGTCACAGTTTCAAAACCCACAACGTGCTACCTACAAATTTTAGAACATGATAAATTTTCACTAGTATAAGGATGTCTTAATACTTTAGTGTTCAATTTGACCTCCTAGAAAAAATCTTCCAACGCAAAAGAGGGCATAAAATTTGCTTACTGTCATTGCATCATCCCCTATGCCAGCCATCTTCAGGAGAAGACCTGCAAAGCACGATCATGGTGTAATTCCATTTGTGATTGATTGAGAAAATCATAATCTAGGTATAGACACCAATTCAAAAGAAAAAGATCACTCCTGTTGCCTGCATATCAACCCTAGTTCTGCGTACAATAGATAAAAACTGACCAAATATTCCGACAACTAACCTGGAATGCCACCCGCAGTTTCTGAGCAAACCAGGGTAAGAAATATGTGATCTAACTGAGAGCCAACCCTTATAGGTTATCAGTCCATGTGCATAATAATCTTATCAAATCTAAGAGCGTGATATTTTGCTATTGGGTGTCTAACGGCTCAAGTAAACTTGAATATTTTATCTTACAGAGAAGGCAGACACATTAAGAAAACAATGATTTATAAAGTTGTATATAAGTGATCCAAATAACACTAATTCAAAAGCACAACTTACTCTTGATAGCTTGAATTTGTGTTCAGCAGAGAAGCGTTGCAGCCCCTGATACAAAAAAGAATAGTCCATTCAGAGACATGTTGACCAGATTTTATGTTCAAATACATTGAAAATACCAGCACGATTACCCATACTTTTAACCCAAAAGCCGCATAACCTATGACTGTAAGCGATTCATTGAGTTCAAAAGGAAGCGACTATCTGGCCTGTTTTGTCTAGGAATCAATAGTTGCAAGTACCAACCAGTAGTCACAGTTTCAAAACCCACAAAGTGCTACCTACAAATTTTAGAACATGATAAATTTTCACTAGTATAAGGATGTCTTAATACTTTAGTGTTCAATTTGACCTCCTAGAAAAAATCTTCCAACGCAAAAGAGGGCATAAAATTTGCTTACTGTCATTGCATCATCCCCTATGCCAGCCATCGTCAGGAGAAGACCTGCAAAGCACGATCATGGTGTAATTCCATTTGTGATTGCTTGAGAAAATCATAATCTAGGTATAGACACCAATTCAAAAGAAAAAGATCACTCCTGTTGCCTGCATATCAACCCTAGTTCTGCGTACAATAGATAAAAACTGACCAAATATTCCGACAACTAACCTGGAATGCCACCCGCAGTTTCTGAGCAAACCAGGGTAAGAAATATGTGATCTAACTGAGAGCCAACCCTTATAGGTTATCAGTCCATGTGCATAATAATCTTATCAAATCTAAGAGCGTCATATTTTGTTATTGGGTGTCTAACGGCTCAAGTAAACTTGAATATTTTATCTTACAGAGAAGGCAGACACATTAAGAAAACAATGATTTATAAAGCTGTATATAAGTGATCCAAATAACACTAATTCAAAAGCACAACTTACTCTTGATAGCTTGAATTTGTGTTCAGCAGAGAAGCGTTGCAGCCCCTGATACAAAAAAGAATAGTCCATTCAGAGACATGTTGACCAGATTTTATGTTCAAATACATTGAAAATACCAGCACGATTACCCATACTTTTAACCCAAAAGCCACATAACCTATGAATGTAAGCGATTCATTGAGTTCAAAAGGAAGCGACTAGCTGGCCTGTTTTGTCTAGGAATCAATAGTTGCAAGTACCAACCAGTAGTCACAGTCTCAAAACCCACAAAGTGCTTCAATTGCCTTCGCGACATGGATTCAATCGGTAATTTTAACGCTATACCGAAAGCAGATATCCCCACCATCGGGGACTCCAGTCCTGTGTGGAAAGCTCTCTATTTTTTTATGGCCTGGTAAAGCTATGATATTTTAGTTTAACTTGAACTCACCTCTCCAGCATTGAATATGAAGCGTTGTTGATCAAAAAACAGCAGAACAGATGGGGATGTATCTTGCGTATCCATCCCAGTCCCCAGAATCTGTAACAAAGATAACGAGGACAAAACCTCAGAAACCTAAAGCCAATAAAATAAAATTTAAAAGCAGGTTGGTATGATTCAGCAGGCTAGTAATAAAAAGAAAAAACGAATAATTGAAAGTTATATAAAAAATTATTAAATAAAATAATATGACAATTAGAATATATAAATATATAAAAGTCGCCACAGCTGGACCGCTGGACTTCATGCTAACCGCATGGATACCAAGTGTCGCGTTAACTGCACCCTAAGATCGCCATGATCGAGCGACGAAGCTGGAATACGTTGTAAGTAAAGATAAGAAATCAAAGAACCATCCAGATGGCGATCGACGAAGCTGGAATATGTTGTAAGTAAAGATAAGAAATCAAAGAACCATCCAGTATATGCCGTATAGGAATACCTGGGATGTTTCAGCCTCTGTGTTGATCCTGACGGTACAGAAAAGCCAGAGAACTTTCCTGCGCGTTTTTCTGCTTTCATTTTCCAGAGATAATTGGTATCTCAGACTCCCAGCTCCCGCTCAGAAAGGCCTTGCCCTGTTTAATTTAATCGTCTTCTTCTGGGCTTAGATGTGACAGAGAATTCTAGCTTTTAGGGGTGCCCTGTGTTCGATTTTGCGATGGCAATGGAGAAACAGAAAGAGACAGAGAAGGAATATCCAGGCCCTGGATTTATTTCAAGCTGCAAGGGAACTAAATTTTTCATGAAGACGATTATAATTATGGGTTTTTTGCTTATAGCAGGCCACTATTTTCTATTTGGAAGACAAGATTTCTCCTCCTGTAAATCTCTGGCACAAGCATTTATCCAGGGAGATTCGAACCCTGGTGCATACAGTGTCGAAATCAAAAAAACAGAGCTGAAGGATATGATCATGGCAAGTAAAATGCATAATACTGGTATTGTCATGAACAGCACCAGCAGAATCACTGAGTTAATTCATGTGAAAGAAGATCCAAACAAGAGGGTGTTTCATCTTTATGGGAGCGCTGCATACTTGTTTATCCAAATGGGCGCTTACAGAGGAGGTCCAGCCACGTTTGCTGTAGTTGGGCTCGCTTCCGAAGATTAATAAAGGGCAAGGCCTACAAAATGCTAGAGCGCGAGTTTGGAAAACCAGAGAGGATCGTCACCCCTATTCACTCTGCCCTGACGAAGAAATCTGATATAGTATTTAGTCAAATCTTAGGGCGACAACGCCTTTAGCTACGTTCTCTGATTCCTTAGCTACATTCATTCAGAAACTCTCTTTCAGCAAACTTCCCATCTTCCTTTTGATGTCTCAAAGCTAAAGGGGTTCGAGAAGCTCAGACATTTATGTTACAACCCAGAAGATTTACAGAACCTATTTCAAGTAAGTTCACCTAAAATATCTGGTTATTTCTCTTCTTACTTTTCCTGGAATATCTAAAACGCTATATCATGCGTAGTTTTATTAGTTTTAATAGTTAGAGTATGATTTTCATATATTCCTAATTGCATAATATGCAGATGCCTTCCAGTCTCAGACACATCGAATTTGAATTAAATTCCCCTCGCTTCCAAATCTCTTCCCAATGTATTCAGCAATTAAGCAATTTGCGAGTACTGAGACTGGCAAAGCCACAGTTCAAAAGCTTACCTGAAGAGCTAGGAGATCTGGGAAATGGTTTGGAGGAACTATTACTTGAAGCCCTCCCCCTTTTCGCAACTTCATCAGAAATCGCAGAGGCCTCCCGTTCCTCCCGTTCAGTAACTTCATCAGCAATCGCAGAGGCCTCAAGCGCTTACCTTACCTCCGGAGGAGTTGCTTCCTACCAGCTTTGGGCTTTGACAAGTGCGACTAAGGCTGCCAGCTGTTGAACCATGGTGCATCATGGCATGCACCAGCTGCCAATGTAGAACATTGCAACAGGGAACACCGAGCTTTACTAAACCGCATACCGGGCAGAAGTAATGCTAGCATTAAAACCAGACACCCGTGACGGTTAGCGCGAAAATGCACCAGGTTTATTCCTTTAAGCTATGGTCGAGCCTCTTCCCCCTCGGGAAGAGGCCAAATAAGATGGCGAAGTTCAGCTGCTAATGGAACTTAGCATAAGCGACTAACAAAGCATTTCAAAACTTTAGGATAAGCGACCGAAACAGCCTAATAACACAGTCAAATTAATGCTATCTCTGGAACGATCGATTACTATAGTCCCTGCCGGATGCCAGATGGCAGGGACTAAGAACGATCGATTACTATAGTCCGTGCCGGATGCCAGATGGCAGGGACTAATAATACAAATTAAAAAACTAAAACTACAGCATAAGGACAGTATGAAGAACCAGTCCTAAAATGAAGAACCAGGGAAAAAATGTAATTGCAATCCAAGCTAGGTGATGGGAAATTAGTACTTGTAATTTCCGAATTGAGCAAGGTAATTTTTTTTTAGAAAGTAACTCTATGCTAAATATAGATTTAATATGAGTTGAGAAGAGTTTATTTTTTTTTATTTTCAAATTTTTTATGAGTAGATATTATTTAAATTTTTTGTATAGCTATTTATTATTTTTAGATATTTTAAGGATCTAATCTCATTATTTGCAATTTTTTTTTTTTATAAACAGATATTATTTAAACGTTTTGTATAGTTATTTATTTTTTTTAGATTTTTTAAAAATTTTATTTTGTTTAACATGAGAAATATTTTAACTTTGATGATAAACTGACAGTGTTACACATCATATTAGGTTGTAGGATAAACCTCTCGGCTCAATCATACTAAGCTGTAGAATAAACATCTCGACTCAAATATTCATTTTTTTTGTTTCTTTGTCAAATTAAACTCAAATATTTATTTTTTTTGTTTTTTTTGGCCAAGAAGAAACCTCTAGCGCTAAAACGCATCTTGAAGTGTAATATGCATCATCTAGTTTAATGGATACACAATAAGTTGTTAGAACATTAATCACGACTCTGACCAATGGTGCCGCCCGCTATTCCCTCGTCACCAAGTTTAATTTCAATCGGCAGGAGTCGGCTATAGTCGGCAGATTTAGATAGAGAGTAAATGGTAGTAGGTGAATCCCTATAATGGGTTTTGTATAAATGTATGTGCTTCGTAAATGTAATGAATAAGCTCTTCCATGAGTCTTCAGTGTTTCTGTCAAGCGTTTCTGTTATGGTATCAGAGCCGAGGGTTTCGACTTAGTGTTTAAATGGCAGCAACAAAGGCCCATCCTGGGTTGTGAGTTCTAGGTGGTGTGCAGTCAAAGCCTGGAGTTGTTTGCTGCGGCGGAGAGTGCAGGGAGAGCGTAGTCCCAGAGACATTATGCAATTTTCCGTTGTGTGAGAGGCACTTTGAGGGGCATGTGGATTTGAGAAGCACTATGAATTTGTTTGAAGAGGGCGCTTGCGTGAATAGATTGTGTGTTTAACTGAGCCGAGTGCACCTGAGGAAACCGGCTAGCTAGTCATCGTCGTTTGTGAGGGCTCGATGGTGTGAAGAGGTCAGTGCGCTACGTTATGGTGTGGTTGTTGGGAAGAGGCTTGGTGCAGCCCAAGCTTGAAGACCTGAAAGAAGCTGAGTGTGTGAAGATCATTTGCCTGAGGAGCATTGGCCTGTGAAAGTTGTTGTTGTGTGAGGAGATCAGACCTTAGGTGAGCTATGAGAACATAGAGCTCAGGTACGCTTCTTGGAGGAGGTTGAGTGGTAAATAGCTGTGGGAGGCCACTTTTGAAGCTGAGTGTTTGATTGCAGAGAGCGTGAGCTCTTGCTGCTATGGGAAAGCAGCATAGTGAAAAGCTCTTATGGTGTGCCACTGTGTTGGAGAGTCCACAGTCAAGAGAGAGAGTGTTGTTGTGTTGTGAGAGAGTGTGAGCACAATGTTGTGTGGATCTCTAAGCGTTGTTTGAAGTGTGATAATGCTAGAGTGTGGAGGAGCCTGGAGGGCCGAGGAAAGGCTTTGAGCCTTGTCGTTGTTTTAAATTGAAGCAGCTATGTTTGAGAGCCGATCTGTCATCGTGCTCCCTGGAGGCATCAGGCATTTGTGTGTTGAGCTCCGTTGAGGCATAGAGTTGAAGGTCTGGTGGAAGTCTAAGGAAATCGACTGCCCTTTGGATAGTTTCCTGCTCGTTGGTTGCCGAGTGCACCTAAGGAAGTCGAACGGAAGAGGCGAGGAGATGTGTAAAGAATTTTGACTGTTCGTTGGCTTGCCGAGTGCGCCTGAGAAAGTCGGGTGAAGTCTGTTGGTTGTTTCCTACCGAGCCTGGACAAGTCTATATATTCTCTCTAGCGTGGTGTGAGCGATCTGCGTTCTGGTGTTGTCATTTTGCGCATGGAGAGCCGATCTGATCATTGTTGAAGCCACAGACAACTAGGATATACCCTGAGTGGTGTGCATGACAGATCCGCAAACAACAACATTTGGACCAATCGAAGTAGAGGCACCAACCAGCTTGTTTGTAGTGTCTACAAGAGGCTGAATCTAATTTGGAGAAGCTGTTGTGTTAAGTGGGTACCCGACATTTGTGAGAATGATTTGACAGAAATCCCTAATGTCCAGAAGACAGACATCATTGGAGTGGGCCTGTTGAATGCATGCGTGTGAGCTTAAGAGCCGATTGAGAAGATGCAGAAGCGCCGTTGTTAGTGAATCTGCGAGCTTGTCGCAGTGGTGTTGGGACTTGGTGAAAGCTGATAGTGGAAAGTCTATTGTGGCTTGGTGTTTGCCGCTTGTGAAGAACTGGAGTCTTGTTGTGGATTGAAGAAGCGTTGAAGCTAAAGGGTCGTGGATGTCGTTGAGTGCTGAGCAAGTTGAGTGATTTGTGGAGGTGATTGTGTTGTTTTGGTGCGGCCATATGACTCGTAGAAGGTCGAACCAAGACGTGGATGCTGAAGGAGTGTGAGCATTGTGTGGAGGTGATTCTTTGCGGAAAATTTTGTTGCTTCGGTTGCTAGTTGGGTTTGTTGTGAGACATCAGCTGTGTGGGATATTTTCCACAGTTGAAAAGTTAGATTTTATTTTTTAAAATTGGAAATGTATGCCACCCCTTTGGTTGAGTGAAAAGGTTGTGCAACAAGTTGTGTTGTCCAGTTGAGCAAGCGTTGCACAGATCGATACCGCTGTGTAGAGAGCCTGTTGTGTAGTAGAGTGCTACAGGTAGGGCCGATCTGCCAAGTTGAATGGTGTAGGTGGGTCTTGTTCAAGGTCGATCCTTGTTTGGTTCAGTGTCAATATTTATGTATGCCTGGTTTGTGCCTTGTTTGTGAAGTGTTATTGAGTGCGAAAAGCCAATTAAAGGCCAATTGAATGCATTGTTCAATCCACAAAGAGTGTTGTTGATAAGCACTGTGTGTGGTGGCTATCGTGTGTGGATAGCTGCGCAGAAGGTCACTAGTATGATTGGAGTACAATGCGTGGGATAATGTTGGATACTGATCTTTTTGATGATGCATTTTTAGAGAGCCCATTTGGAAGTATTTTTGGGCCTGGTAATATTTTTTATTCAGGTAGTATTTTTGAGTCACAAGAATTATTAGATCAACAAAATGATTTTATTGATGACCATAAATATCCAGAGATGGATTCCATTCCATATGCGAGCAAAACTTGCTTGTCCATGAACCAAATTGTTAATAATGTGATTGGATCCACTTCTAAGATGGCTGCAACAGTGGAGGATACTACCATGGATGTTTTTCGGAGGCTGCTCATGTTCGAGGATGAGTGCATTTTGGTGGCTCATAGAAAGTGGGGAAAGAATGAATTATATTACCTTGTTCGAGATCTTGCCTTGCATCCCAATCCAGAAGAGGTTGCTAATGTTAAGTACATAAGAAAAGAGCAGTTGAAGGAGCTCATAAGGAAAGCGAGAAAGGTGAAGATGAAACTGCATGAGCAAATGAGCAAGCATGGACCCTTTAGCAAGAAGGCAAAAATGAAATGTTTTGTTGTAAGCCTAGCTGAGACTTAGACCAGCAGGAAAATTAAAGTTTAGGTCATCATGATTAAGGGGAGGTGTTAGAACATTAATCATGACTGCGGCCAACGGCGCCACCCACTGTTCCCTCGTCACCAAGTTTAATTTCAGTCAGCGAGAGTCAACAAATTTAGATAGAGATTAAATGGTAGTAGGTGGATCCCTGTAATGGGTTTTGTATAAATGTATGTGCTTTGTAAATGTAATGAATAAGCTCTTCCATGAGTCTTCAGTGTTTCTGTCAAGTGTTTCTGTTATAAGCCAATGGAAAGATTCATTCCAATCTGATTGATATGTGAAGACCTAGCATTTAGAGTTTGTCACTGTATAAATGTTATTTAATCTGGGATCCTACAGTATCGACACATGTTAATTGATTGTATCGTTAGTCTTTCGCGATCTGAGATTAGCAGGAGAAAATTTCCAAAATATAATGAAATTATCTCATAATATCCATTATTGTTTGTGCAACTTCATGGTAATTTGTAAGAACAACTAATTATTTCACGTCCTTTACCATCACCATCGCTATGATATTTTAAAATCTGAAGAGTTGTCGCCGACTGATCACACCGCCTCACCTCCTCAAATCTGAAAGGCCAACACCGATGGAATGCAAAGGGGTAGCACCGCCTTAAAATATATTTGTGTAGTTGATGTAAACAACTTAAAAGTCTAGTATAAATAGAAGGATCACGAAGAGGCAAAAATCATCCACTCCCGATTTTTTTATTGTTGGTGTAATTAAGTTGTTGTAGTTGTTATTCACTGTGTTTAGAGCTAGTTTGGAGTTTGTTGGAAGTCTTTATTTCCTGAGATTCGGTGAAAAACCATTGTTGTGTCCTTGAAATTCGTTGTTGTGTGAGGATGAAAAGAACTGTTGTGCAGAGCACTTGTGACCAAAATAGTTGGTGTTGTTAAGGAATTGTTGCATAGTGGAGTTAGAGTTGTTTAATGCTGCATTGAAACCATAATTGTATTGGAGTGTGGAAGCTCTGAAGTTGGAGATGTTTAACATTGCAAATTGATGCATTGAAACTGTACGGCTATTGCTATGTCTTTTGACGTTGTCATTTAAAGGAGGGTTAAGTAATTTGGAGTTGAAAAAATATAGATGAAATTTTTTTCCTGTGGAAGTTATTCCTGCAAAAAAAAATTATGTGGAAGTTAAGGAGTGGAGTGTATGCAGGATAAAAGCATAATTTCTCTACTTCCTTTTGCATTGTTTTATTAAAAAATGTGTCGAACAAGTATTTGGCTTAGAATTGAGGATATTTTATATATATATATTTTATTTTGAACGAAGAGCTTTTTGATTATTTGGAGAAATTAAAGTACTTTGTAAATTGAATTAAAATGGTTTTAAATACCAATACTATTCAGTAAATTCCTATTTTAACTGAGAAAAGTTATGATTCCTGGTTTATTCGAATGAGAACATTGTTGCATTCTCATGATCTTTTGGGATTTCTTACTGATGGGTATCCTGAGCTTGCTAATGAGGCAGCAGAGATGGCTCTTACAAATGTTGAACTAATGTTGCGGAGAGAGAACAGAATGAAGGACAATAAAGCTCTTGGATTTATTCAACAAGGCTTGGATGACGTGATACTTTCAAAATTCTCAAATGAAAAATCTTCGAAGTAGGCGTGGGACACTCTTGAATCCTGTTATCAGGGTGTAGTGAAAGTAAAGAATGTCAAGTTTTAGAATTTGAGAAGAGATTTCGAGAATCTAAAAATGAAAGACAATGAAACTGTGGATGCTTTTATTACTCAAGTCATGAGTGTTGTTAATAAATTGTGACAATATGGAGAAGACCTCTCAAACAAGAGAGTGATCGAGAAAGTCCTTCGAAGTTTTCCAAAGTAATTTGAAGCGATAGTTGTATCCATAGAAGAGTTCAAGGACACAAGTCAAATGCAAATTGAAGAGTTGATTGGTTCATTGATTGCACATGAATCCAGGATGTCAAGATATGATGATAGCATGTTGGAGAATGTCTTCAAAACTCAGCTTCAATTTCATAGAGGAAGAGGCAGAGGAAGATCGATTAATAGAGGACAAGGTGGCAGAGTAGCTAATCAAAGACGTCCATGAGATAATTATGATCATGAAGATAAATCTCAACAACATCCTTCTAATTTAAGAGGGAGTTACAATAGAACCTGGCATCAAGGAAATCAAATGTATGATATGTCTAAAGTTCAATGTTATTACTGCAAAAGATATGGTCATTTTGCTACTAAGTGTTTGAAGAGGCAGGTAAATATTGGTAAGTAATCTACACACATATCAGAATAATTTGAATATAGTCAGAAGCCAGTGTTTATGACTTGTAACATGACTCAAGAATATTCGAATGATATTTGGTTTTTAGATAACGGCTACAACAATCACATGACTAGAAAAAAAAATTTGCTTCCAATCTAGACACCAGTATTCAGTCTGAAGTCAAGTTGGGTAACGATATTAAGATATGTGTCAAAGGTAAAGGAATGATTGTTGTTTATACTAGACATGGTGATAGAAGAATAATCGATGATGTATATTATGTACCTAGCTTGAAATGCAATTTGTTGAGCATTGGACAATTGATAGAGAAAAGGTATGAGAATTCTTCAAGAATAATGTATGTACTATCATTGACATATATCCAAGTAAGCAGTCGATAGCAAGAGTAGAAATGACAAAGAATTGTCTCCCTCCTTGAATGCTTACAAAACTAAGAATTTCGATGAACCATGTTTATGGAATTTAAGATATGGTCATTTGTATTTTGGTGGTCTAGATTTGTTACAGAAGAAACATATGGTGAAAGGGTTACCCAGTATTCAAAAACTGATGAGCTCGTGTGAAAGTTGTATACTTCCAAAACATCAGAGACAGAAATTTGTATCTGGAGTTTCATACAGGGTGAGAGCTCCATTGGAGATTGTTCACACAGATTTATGTGGACCAATGCAAACACCTTATTTGGCTGGTAATGTTTACTTTTTTACTTTTATTGATGACTATAGTCGAAAAACATGGGTTTATCTTCTGAAACAGAAATCTGAAGCATTTTCTATATTTAAAAGATTTAAAGCTATGGTTGAAAAGGAAAGTGGAAATCATATTAAAATTTTGAGATCAGATAGAGGTGGTGAATATATGCTAACAAATTTCATTGAGTTTTGTCAATCACATGGAATCAAGAGGCAGTTTACTGCACATTATACTCCACAACAAAATTGAATAACTGAAAGGAAGAATCGAACTATTATGAATATGGCTCGAATTATGTTGAAAGAAAATCATCTACCAAATGAATATTGGGGAGAAGCAGTAGCTTGTGTTGTTTATATTCTTAACAGAAGTCTGACTAAGAGCATGAAGGATCAAGTTCCTAAAGAAGCATGGAATGGTAAGAGTTGTCATATATCTCATTTAAGAATTTTTGGTTGCGTTGCTTATGCACATGTTCCTAGATAATTGAGAAAGAAGTTAGATGATATAAGTGAGAAATGTATATTTATTAGATATAGTGACAAATCTAAAGCATATAAACTTTATAATCCCATCACCAAGAAATATATTATCAGTAGAGATGTTGAGTTCAAGGAAGAAGAAGTTTGGGATGGAAGCATAGATAAATCTGTTGTAGAGACAATTGTATTATCTCATGGAGATGATAATGAAGATGAGAAAGAAACACAAGGTGGAAAACCAATTCCATATACACTTGCTGCAAGCACCTCAACAAGACAAGCACCAAGAGCCAATCCATTACAATTCAGAACACCGAGAAATCATGGACATGGCGAACCATTAGGTTATGGTGGACAACAAACAACAGGATCAGAGGTAAGTAATGATTCTAATCCTACAATAGCTACATTGAAGAATAGAATTAAAGGTCGGAAGACTAGAAGCTTAAAGGAATTGTATGAGCATAATGATAAAATAGATCAAGTTTCAAATTTTACATTACTTGCATATGATCCAATAAATTTTGATGAAGTTGTGAAAGAAAAAGTTTGGATAAAAGCCATGGATGAAGAAATTGATGCTATAGAAAGAAATAATACTTGGGAACTTGTAGATTTTCCTGAAGGTAAAAATACTATAGGTGTTAAATGGATTTACAAAACTAAAGTGAATGTTGAAGGTGAAATTGAAAAGCATAAAGAAAGACTTGTAGCTCACGGGTTCAGTCAACAACCTGGTATTGATTATAATGAAACTTTTGCACCTGTAGCTAGACTTGACACAGTAAGAATGGTATTAGCTATTGCTGCACAAAATAAATGGAAAATATATCAAATGGATGTTAAGTCTGCATTTTTAAATGGTTTTTTGGAAGAAGAGGTTTATGTGAAACAACCTCGTGGATATGAAATTGATGTCAATAAGATGAAGTTTACAAAATAAAGAAAGCATTATATGGATTGAAACAAGCACCTCGAGTATGGTATAATAGAATTGATGAATATCTGAATAACAATGGATTCATCAAGAGTCCAAGTGATCCAACTTTGTATACAAAAGTAAACGAGGATGGTAAAATTTTGATTGTGTGTGTATGTTGATGATTTGATTTTCACTAGAGATCTCTCAATAGATGATTTTAAGACAAGCATGAAAACATAATTTGATATGACCGATTTAGGCTTAATGAAACATTTTCTTGGTATTGAAGTAACTCAATCTGAATATGGTATTTCCATTTGTCAATCTAAGTATGCAAAGGATATATTGAAAAGGTTCGGGATGGAAAACTGTAAGCCAGTTGTAACCTGAATTGCAATTGGTACAAAGCTCAGTAAGGATGCTCATGGTTCAGATATTGATCCAACCTTGTTTAAACAATTGGCTGGAAGTCTTATGTATTTGACTGCAACAAGGCCCGATATAATGTTTGGTGTAAGTTCCAGATTCATGGAGTCTCCGAAGAGTACCCATTGGCTAGTTGGAAAAAGGATTTTAAGATATGTTACTGGAACAAGAAATTATGGTATCATGTATGCATCTAATTTAGATTTTGAACTAACTCGATATACAGATAATGATTTTGTAGGCAATGTTGATGACAGGAAGAACACATCTCGGTATGTGTTCAGTTTTGGTTCAGGTGCAGTTTCATGGGCATCAGTGAAGCAAGCCATTGTGACTCTCTCATCAGCTGAAGTAGAGTATGTTGCAATGACAACAACAACATGCCAAACTGTGTGGATGAGAAGAATTTTGAAAGAGTTATTACATGAACAGAAAGAACCAACTCAAATTTTCTGTGACAACAAATCTTCTATTGCATTATCAAGAAATCATGTTTTCCATAAGAAGAGTAAACATATTGATACGAGGTACCATTTCATTCGAGAATTAGTAAGCAATAATGAAATATGTATGGTGTTTTGCAGATCAGAAGACCAGTTTGCAGACATATTTACAAAACCCTTTGGAAAAGACTTGTTTTAAACCCACAAGGCAAACATAGGGGTGTGTATGATGTAACGTCACTTTGATGTAATAACAAAGTTTTGTTTTTTTGTGAAATAATTAAGGGGAAGAATGTAAGAACAACTAATTATTTCACATTCTCTATCGTCACCACTGTTGTTATCACAAAACCAGTACTAGGGACTGCAACCAAGCAAGGTCTCATGTAACTGTTTCAGACCATACTTTAGATTAGGAATTAGCCTTCCTAATCAGAGAGGGCTCTCTCACAACTCTTGACAAAATCCTTCAAACACTAGATGGCTAACTCTTTATTTACTTATGAAAGCATAACTGGTTGGAAACACATCAAACTGGCTCTCATTGGGCTATGGAGTCTATAATATCAAGTAAACAAGGAAAACACAGTGACCTCATAGAAATCAAGGCTCTTAGCATTACATGTCAAACATATTTCACCAAAACATAGCTTGTTGTATACACAGGAAGTCAGAGCATATAATTATGAATTCTGAGTGATTGCATACAACAAGACTATAAAATAACATAAAGCATAAAACACCATCACTACATTTGAACATGACAATCCTTCGAGAATCTTGAGAAGAGAATAACTCTGTTTTACTATTACTGTCAAAAAAGGTCTTACAATGGCCCAAAACAACACTGTTTTTCTATTAAGTATCCAACCCTTTTTACATCCTAATTTCCTCTATTTATATGAATACATTCCTCCCTTTCTAGAGGGAGCTCGAAAGCCCTATTAACTACTCCTTCATGCTACTAACTAATGCATTAATTACAAACATGCTGGGCTGTAATTACATAAAGTCCAAATCAAACTAAAACACTAATTATTTTCTCCTCGCAGGCTTGATGCTTTCTTGAATGCTGTGACAGCTGTCCTCCTTTAGTTAAGTTGAGATGGTTGAGCTTACAGATGCGATGAATGCTGACTTGGGATGCTTGAAAGCGCTGATGCCTCATTTAATGACCAGAAGGTGTGCTCCTATTTGTCGGCTTCTGTCTCCCAACATTCTCCTAAAGTATAGCAGCCTGCTCCCCAAATGTTTTAATAACCCCAAATATGGAATGATGCCAGGCTTCTGATGTGCTGTAGGTGGTATTTGATAGACAGCTGTTCTTCTTCCTCAACTCCCGCTCACCGTGTCAAACTAGCTGCTCACAGTATCACACTAACTGCCCTGCGCTTTAAATCATCACCTACAGCAGTTTCGTAGCGCGCTACGAAACTGCTGTGTGATTTAAAAACACAGTCCCCCTCACTGGTTTTCTGCTAACACTGTGCTACATTTATTAATGATCTTCCTCATTCCAACAAATGAACAACAATTTGCAAATAATCCTGTTTAGCTGCCAGGCTTCAATGTCAATAGCTTTTCCTAAAAACAAACTCAAACAACATGCCCGGATTCCTCTGCTTTCTGGAGATACTTTTAGGCCTGCCGAAAGGTTCTTGTAAAACTTGTGAAATTCCAAGGTATCACCTCCAGCCTTGCGGACTTCAACCATAAAAAGAGAAGGAGCTACTTCAAATACCTCTGTAGCTACATTCAAATGACCCTTTCTTCCAGTCTTTGAACCTTGCATCTTCATCTTGTAATTTCTCTTTTGCACATTGAATCCAAGAGGCTTTCCAGCTTCCTCAATTTTTGATACTATCTCATTTGCAGGGCATTTAGATGCAAACCTCGTTTCTCGCTTAACCATACCCATGTCCATTTCAAAGAGATTGCCAAGATTGAGACCCTGGGACATGGAGATAAGTTCAAATGTATTCATCACCTCTGGTTTTGTTTCCCTTTTTTTCTGTAACAAGAGGTTCTTCTGAATCATTGAAAACAGCATCAACATCATCCAGATTTACATCTTCTTCTTCATTAAACTTGGGTGGCTTATAACCTTTCTTGAACCATTCATTGTCTAAAATCTCAGGTACTGTAATTCGTGTCTTAGGGTTTGGGTCCAAAATCCTTGTAATTAATTTCTTTGCACCAGAAGAAAACCATGAAGGTCACGTAAAATCTGCTTTATATATCTTTTTATACAATGTCATAAGGTTTGGATCATCAAAAGGCAAGTAACCTGCCATTAAAACAAATAGGATGACACCACATGACCACAAGTCTGCAGTTGCCCCATCGTAACCTTTATCATTGATGACCTCAGGAGCAACATAATTGGGTGTTCTACAAGTAGTGTGAAGCAAACCGTCATCCCTGACTTGTTGAGACAGTGCACTTAGGCCAAAATCTGATACTTTAAGATTTCCATATGTATCCAGAAGCAAATTTTTACCCACCGCACTATTACCAAGAATGACAGCTTTTAACAGAGTTCTTCTACGAGCTGACATGATGAGCTCGAGCTTATGTTAAATGAAGAAGGAGTCGAAAAGATCTAAACTGATTTATCTACTGATCACCCCTTGCAAATCTCGATCAACGAGCATCTTTTTCTGCTCTGATACATGCTCATGCTCGAAAAATCCTCTGCGCCTTTGGAACTGTCTTGTTAGGCGATTCATTTGCAACTCGTATTCAACCTTGTGATCTCTTCCAAGCAGCAAAAAACTCTACTTGAAGTGACTTCAAACAGTTGCGCCCATACATCAAGCTATTATAATAGATATCACAGCTTCATTCACCGGTTCATATCACAGCTTGTTGCGTAGCTTCAAATAGATATATAGCGCATATATTTCCAATGAAAGTCTTTATTTCAAGTGAACGAATTCCTGGAAACAGAATTGCCAGATGTCTCATTATAACAACAGTGACTATTGATCACCCCTGCCACCTGTTTGCGTAGAAAAAGAGGTCTTATGAAGCTAGGCCACGATGATAATGAGCTACGTCTCTTTCATCAAACACTTGCGCCCATACATTAAGCTATTCCATGAATTTGCCACGGGACCAAAAGACGTGTCTCTTCATAGACTCTAATAATCCCGAAGACAAATCTTCCATATGGATATTGTCGGACAAAATGATACAAGTAATGCAGCGGCCTTAGCTCTTGGAAATCCCCTTGTCCTTCCACAACTTTTCGCTCTGTTTGCCTTTGATAACGCGGGTTCAATCCTCCAAAATAGTGTAAGAGGCTCGAAAACATATGACGAAGGTCCAAAGCTATCAGACATAACTCAAATATTTTTGCATGATAAGTTACAACAGATGGTCTGTCCATTTTAGAAGCGACAACTGCTAGCATTTCAAAAATGGCTGAAACAGAAGCTTCTCCATTCTCTACAGCCTTTCCATAAACTCTAACAATCGGATCAAGCAAAAGCCGCACTGAGATCTTTTCAGACATGAGAATGCGGATTGAAGCAGCCTTTGTGCATACTGTTGAACCTGAGTCAGTAGTAAATTGTGAATGCAACACTAAAAGACCAACAATTTCTTCCAAGTATGGATTCAAAAACCCGCCCAGCTTCTGCACAATTGCTTCTAAAACACTAAGAACAGAAATCAAAAAGGCTCCCCCAGAAGCTGTGTTCCCTTCAAAGTCTGCCATCTTAGACACTGTTGCTTCTTTATATGAAGACAAGCAAACCCGCCATGTCTTCTTAAGGATATATTTAATAATGTGAGGAAGATGAGCCAATGCTTGTGGCCCCAGTTCAGTAACAAAAGAAGCTATGCAATGCAAGCAACCTGAGGAAAGGGCTACATCATTTGCTGTGAGATTTGCAACAACAGGACTAAGACAGTCACTAAAGGTACTGGGAAAGTTCCCTACAAATTTCTTTGCCAGGACATCTAATGTGGCAACTGCTGCAATTTTCGCTCTCACAGAGGAATCTTCTGGGGATCTCACAAATACCAGTATTTAAGGTGACAAATCATTCTTCAACCATTATGTGAACATTGAAATGATAGACTAAGAGGAAACAGAATAAGCAACCGGTGTATTAGAAAAGGCAGCAAAGCCTTGAGCCACTTCTCCATTACCACCTTGATTTATATTGCTGATGTAGTTCCAGTTAATAATTCACTTTAATCATTCACTTCCATCCTTCTCATGCATTTGAATACAAGGTTTAACCCCTGAAGTCTGGGCCTTCAATGAAAACTCGAACAAATCCCCAGTTTCATAGCACGCTACGAAACCACTCAAACAAGTAGCGCTGCGAAACTGCTGAAAAGAATTCAGGCGCTGCGAAAACACCCACTCTTTAAGCCAGGCTAAAAATTTTTAACTACAGCAATTTCAGTGATAACAACTGCAATGACATTTCAAACTCCAAAGAATTGTCACTGACTAATCACACCCCCTCACCTCCTTAAATCTGAAAGGCCAACACCGATCGAATGCGAAGGGGTAGCACCGCCTAAATATATATTTGTTTAATTGATGTAACCAACTTAAAAACCTGCTATAAATAGAAGGATCACAGAGAGGCAGAAATCATCCACTCCCGGTTTTTTTATTGTTGTGTAATTAAGTATCTTTAGCTGTTATTCACTGTGTTTTTTCTCTGTATTTGTTTTTATCATAATTGTGTTGTGGATTTTAGGGACATTGTCATGGGACGCAGCAGAATAGTTTGTGACGTCAGAAAGATGGACACTTCTCATACAGAACGGGGGAGTGTCCTCCATGCACATGACTGTGACTTATTTTAATACCGTCGTCATGTTCGACAAGACCAACTTTGGTCCTTCGTTGTTGTTTATGGGCAATGGTCAATGCCGCGAAAATCTGCAAGATCAGGCTCTCGCTCACTACTGTTGGACACATTCCATCGAATACAACGAGCTCACCAACACGATCAAGACCCTCATGCTCTTCACTGATACTTGGTGTTCATCTGGTGCCTTCGTCGCCAATGGGACGCTCATTCAAACGGGTGGTTGGAGAGATGGGGGGAGGGTAATCTGCTACTTCGTCCCTTGCTCGAATGACGCTTGCGACTGGAATGAATTGCATTCTTCTAGTCTCGCTGACAACCGACAGTACGCATCCAACCAGATCCTTCCTGACAACCGCATCATTGTCGTGTGGGGTACCAAAGATTTCACCTACGAATTTGTTCCGAAAAGCCCAAGTGAGGGAACCTTCAACCTGTCTTTCCTGTCTCAGACATGAACCACTGTGCAGTTCGAGGCCAATCTGTACCGATGCATTTGTGTAGGTCGTGTCACCCATCACCTGTGTTGTTCCTTCCACACTTCTTCTCGCTTTCGCCCAGTCCACCCATCATGTCGCCCAGCTTCATGTCGCCCACCTGTCGTCAAGTCATGCAAGTCACATTTGGGCACCAAGGCGCCCTGCTTCCATGTGGGCGCACCCAAGGCATGTGCCCTTGTTCCAAGGACACGACACCCTTGGGTCCACTTCACTTTTGTTTTGTTTGGTTATCCAAGTCATGTCACCCTGTTGTGCACGCCACCTTTGCCATGGGCGCTCGGCCTCCGTGCCTTCGTGTGGACACATCTAAGGTGCACGCCTGTGTGTTGTGCACACAAAACCCCCACAGTCACACTTCAAATTTTCTCCACTTCAAGTGGGCATCGACAGTCATGGGTGCCCCCTTGGCCTTGGTGTTAACTTTGGCCTTGACAACAATGAAGGCTATGAGGTATACGTAGAGTACGGTGGGATGGTGATGGGGATGGCGGGTGAGCAACGTTCAAATTTGAACTGTTGGTATAAATTTTATTTGCAAGGGCATATGTTGATGTAACTCTTCAAAGATGAAAGATTATAAAAAAATGTAGTTCTATTGAAGTTTATATTAAAGAGACCATAAAAAAGCCATAATAAAATTGTGTCTTTTTAAATTTTTAAATCTTAAAAATTTAATAGTTGGCCAATAAAAAGTGACATTTTTTCATTTATATGACACAATCCCTTCTGCTTTAGACACATAGTTTTCCCTTAAAGCCACAAATTTGTCATCCCACCCAATAATTTATGGAATAATAAATAAATAATATTTTATTCACATTATTCATTAGAAGCCAAAGAAGATGCACAACCTATGTTACTTGGAACAAGGAAATGACAACAATAAAACAACTCGAGATTTTCTAACACATGAAAAGAACCAAAACATTTGTCACACTGATATTTGCAGCCCAAGCTAAACGTAACAATGAAAAATTGAGGCACACTACATTTTTTTGATAAGAGGATAACAAAAAATATCTTCCAACTAAAGACTTTCATTATGAAGGAGTAGTGATGTGACTTCGAAAAAGGATTGAATCCACAAGGACTAATCAACTCACTATATTAAGCCAAAGTTCTTGCCTCGACACCTATGATATGATTGTATTTGAATGGACAAAAATAAGACAAATTTCTTACCTCAACACCTCCTATATGATTGTATCTGAATGGACTAAAACTAGACAAATGCTACTGGTGATGATATTGAAATTGGTACTGCTCCCACCTCCTATGCTACTAGGTTTCTATCTTGATCTCAATCAATAGATTTGAACACCGGATCAACTAGCCCTACCTTTGATTTTGTTGTTGATTAAAAGCCAAGAACAATCTAGCATTAGACTGTGGAATATAACTTGCTCTCTAAAAATAGATGCAGTCTGTAGGGAAAGAACACTTGAGGACATTCACGAGGGGTGAGATGCAAGAGTGTTTGTGAAGTTGTTGAATGGGTCATTGGTTATTCAATTTGCTCCATCACCCTGTGTTGCGTTTAATAGCGCCAACTTGGTTGTCGAATCATTAAAGATCAAGTTCATAATTAAATTAATTGAGTGCATTTGTACATGGCATCGCCACTTTGTCTTCAACGAATTCCAAAAGTGAAGTGAATGGTGGATAAATTAATTCAATTTCTTCTGAAAATTCAAAATAATGGAGGAAAATTTAGAACTTGTCATTCCTTTGAGGGAGTGAATGTACAAAATAATGTTTTCAAAAGATTCATGATATGATTATTCACCCTTATGTTTACAATAGTTTCCTTTAAGATGTGTGTACCGTTATTTGGACAATAGTCTCCTTTAAGACGTACGTGAGAATCTAGACCAATCTATTTTTTTGTGATGGATGCAGAGCATATTATAAATTAATGTTGTCCTTTACGTAAATGAATGAAATGAGTTACTAGTATTGTCTTGTCATGACGCCTTAAATGAGATACGAAAGTAACCGACGAAGATTCTAAAAATATCTACTCTCATTATGCATGGTGGAAATCCCATGCTAACATAGAGGGAATTCAACATACATATATGCAAACACCCAATTGGTATTTCTAATGTCTCAGCGCTGGTTCAGGTCGTTCATCAGTACACAACTGTTCTTTTATTGGTCCTGGTGACTAGCAAGGTATCATGTGAGAAGATTATGGTGGAAACCTAGCGGCCTTGATTTGGTTATTGGAATTTTAGTTATAAGGGAGGGCCGCCATTACCTGTGCGCCCTCCTCACCATGTCGCCAAACGCCACGTGAACGCTTGTGAATGCGATACGACACCTGTCCACCATCGAGGTCCACGTGTTGGGCATCGTGTCATGTACTTAGAACTAGTTTCCGTGCCATTTCCAGGTTTGTTTGGGGTCATTGCTGCGATGTTCCATTTTCCCTTTGTCTTTCTGCTCAGGACCGGTTGTTGGGCGAAGCCCTCCGCCGAAGATGGCGCGGGACGGCCCCAGAACCTGCGCGCTTCGTCTGGTATGCAGGTGCTGATGTCCATGTTTGTTCGAGGTTTAGGGTTTATGGTTGGAACAACGCTTCTGGCTTTCTTGTGGTTTTCCGCCTGGATTTGTTGGTTGTTCTGGACCACCAGTCATTTAGGGTTTCTTTCGTGATGGTCTTATTCGCAGTTTTTGTTGTTTGGGGAGGAGCCGGTTGCAGTTTTACCGAGTTCGAGGTCGAAGGTCTTTTTAAGAGGTAATTTCTTAATTTGTTGTTCTATGTTGGTTTTTTTGGTTGTTTTCTATAGTCTAATGGTTTATTTCTTCTTGTTGCAGGTGTGGAAAAGGTCGTTGCAGGTGTGGAGAAGGTCTGGCGAAGGTGTGGCGAGCTCGAGAGAATGTCGGCAACCATCCATGGCCTCTGTCTGGTAGGATTTTAATCCTACGAGCAATTTCTCTGTGTTCTTCAACACAAACAACTCTATTTGGCTTTTTCGTAAACTTTCTATGGTAGGTTTTGAGGGTTTATGGTTACAGGGATGTCATCCCTTTTTTGTGGATATTTTGATGTTGTTTGTGGCTTTTCATGCTAGTATTTGTGAAATTTTCACTGTTATTGTGCTTATTCATTGTTGTCTGTGTACATAGCTCTAAAATTCTACTCCATGGTCAAGTATTTTTCACTTGGATTATGGAACTAGTCAAGTATTTTTCACTGAGTTGTTTTCACTGAGCCACACACACACAAGTATTTTTCACTGAGCTAGTTTCTTGGGCGGACGGATTCACCCAACGACCGGCCCCGAGTAGAAAGACAAAGGGAAAATGGAACATCGCAGCAATGATCCCAAACAAACCCTCGAAACCCTACGTCCAGAGTCTGTACCTCAATGATAACCTTTTCACAGGGGCAATTCCTGAAGAATTGTTAAGTTATGGTATGTTCTATGCTTATAACAGTTTACTTCTTTTTCTTATTATATTCCACCGATTAGCAATCACATGTACAAAAAGTAAAGTGCAGATAGAACATTAAACGATCGACAGCCAAGACAAGAGACACAAGATGTGGCGGCTAGCCAGGGACAAACCCCACAATGTGTGGGGAAACCCTTTGATCAAATCTTCTTTCATCTTCAATAATTCAGCAGAGAGAAATAGTACAATAAATCTGATTCATATCAGCAATAGCAAACCCTAGATCAAGAGCATCAGCATTAGCGGCTTCATTATCAAACTAGGGCAGACCATATCTCACAAATCGACTGTCGGATTGACTTCATTCCACCACCAAAAGTTTCAGCTTCCAGAGGAGGTTCAGATGAACCTACAGCATAGTTCAGATGAGGAGATATTCTAGGCCACGTAGGTCAATCTTTACTTCTGTTGTTGCAGCTTCAGTTTCAGCAGTTTCTAGCTTCAAACTAGGGCAGTCGATATCTTGCAAACCATTCATCGGATTGACTTCATTCCACCACCAAAAGTTGTGGCTTTCAGAGGAGGTTCAGATGAACCTACAACACAGTTCCAAAGAGGAGATCTTCTAGGCCACGCAAGTCAATCTTTACTTCTGCAGTTGCAGCTTCAAATTCAACAGCGTCCGGCTTCACATGTGTGAGAGAGAGACCCATTTCAGCGCAGTAGAGAAGAGACTCATTTCTGCGCAGTAGAGAGAGAGAGATGTGTGATGAGATGAGTGAGTCCAAATGAGGAAAAGTCCTCTTATATTTATACACAACGTTGGTGGGTGAATAGATGCGACTGTTGGGCTTCTGAGCCTACATGAGTTGTAGGTCGGCTTGATAATAATTCCATAATCAAAATAAATTCATATCTCCATGAATAATTATCAGAATCGAATGATATTTATATCAATCCTACACCTCTTGACGAGAGGAATCTAATAAAAATATTATCAGCCATGAATAAGATGACCCACATGAAGTTTTGCCTTGGTTGCCAATTTTAACACTCCCTCTCAACCATGGAGAACTTCATCTGCAATCTGTCTATCGGTCGTTATTATTCATCCATCAAATGCACTACCCTGTACAGCCTGACCCTTGCCCTGCTCTACTCTATTTTGCCTGTTCTGCTTTGTCTTGTTTGGCCCTGCACTGATCTCTACTGTTTTGCTCTGATCTGCTCTGCTCTTGCATTGTTATGTTCTGCTCTGATTTTGTCTGAATTATGAAGAAGAAGAAATGATCGAGGATGTATCATACTGACTCAAAGTCAGTCTCAGAGTATGTACCACTGGTCCCAAACCAGTCTCAACCAACCCGAAGTCAGCGTCATAGTGAGTACAACTCCACTGGTCCTAGACCAGTATCATCCTCCACTGACTCAAAGTCAGTCTCAGAGTGCATACCACTGGTCCCAGACCAGTCTCAACCGACCCGAACTTAGCTTCATAGTAAGTACCACTACAAACACTGGTCCCAGACCAGTATCGCAGTCTCAGAGAGTGTACCACTGGTCCCAGGCCAGTCTCAACCGACCCGAAGTCGGCGTCATAGTATGTACCACTCTCACTGGTCCCAAACCAGTACTGCACTGACACGAAGTCAGTCTCGGAGTATGTACCACTTGTCCCAGACCAGTCTCAACCGACCCGAAGTCAGCGTCATAGTATGGTACAACTCCTACCACTGGTCCCAGACCAGTATCGCAGTCTCAGAGAGTGTACCACTGGTCCCCGACCAGTCTCAACTGACCCGAAGTCAGCGTCATAGTATGTACCACTCTCACTGGTCCCAGACCAGTACTGAACTAGCACGAAGTCAGTCTCGGAGTATGTACCACTGGTCCCAGACCAGTCTCAACCGACCCGAAGTCAGCGTCATAGTATGGTACAACTCCTACCACTGGTCCCAGACCAGTATCATTGATCCCAGATCAATGGAGGTCGTCCTAGCGTAGGGAGTATGGTAGATACAACAATGCGTCCATTGGTACTACTAAGGTCCCTAACTTCATTTCCCTGCTCATTGATCAGATGAGAGGTACTTCCCATGAGTCCCAGAATGCATGGGTAGGATGCCTCGACAGGAGAACTAATCAATCCTGCTATAATTGCCATGGAGAACACATCAATCTAGGTTGCCATGGAGAACACATCAATCCAGGCCTCACAGGAGAACTAATCATCCTGCTACACAGGAGAGCGAATCATCTTGTTCCACAAGAGAGCGAATCATCTTGTCCCACAAGAGAGCGAATCATCTTGTTCTAGTGTGCACCACCAGGGGAGGGTGAGTCACCCTGTGGTCATATGTTGCTCCAGTAGGAACCGCAAGCTCTCAGAGCTCCCAAAGCTCAATGTATGCAACATGCAGGACCATTGTACAAGGGTTTCTTGCCGACTCCAAGTCGTTTGGGAAAATCACAGATTAGATCCTTCCTCGGGGCTTTGATAGGTGTATCAACCTGTACATCATCTTAATGCGATGGAGCATCCTTGCTCATCAAATTACCATATCCCAGATGATGTCTATCTGCTGGAGCAATCGACGAATATGGGATTCCTCAATAATCGAATCCCACCACTAGTTGTTATAGAGAATCACAGTGGTATCCAATGTAAATCCAAACAGCTCACTGAAGAGCTTTCGCAACCAGATTGCCTCACGCGAGGTCATGCTAGCAACAATATATCCTGCTTTGGCGGTGCTCAAAGCCATCGACTTCTGCTTCCTGCTCATCTAGGATATCGAAGCAGATCCCAAGGTGAAACAGCACCCGGAAGTGCTCTTACGGTCCACCACACTACCTGCCCAATCAACATCAGTATATCCAAGGTAGTCTCACATCTCCGGCAGTGTATCTTAATCCATGAGAGATTTTGTCCTGAAGACATCTCAGAAGATTCTTGGCATCAATCCAGTGAGGCTCAACCAAATATTAGCTCACAATGCTAACTACAAAACATATGTTCGGATGGAGGTTCACCAAGAACATCAATGCAAATGAGTTTTTGAAACTCAGAGGCATTTCCCAAGTCTGGTCTGACATCACTACCATATAACTTCTAAAAGTTAAGATCCTCGAGGTAGTCACAGGCTTGCAGTCCATCATACCGAATCTTTCCAATATCTTTACCACATATTTTCCTTGAGATAGGAAAATCTCCCTTGGCTTTTGCCACACTTCAAGTCCTTGGTCCTTCATTTCAAATTCAGAAGCCATCTCCCTCTTACAGTTGTGAATGAGAGGGTTTGCACCTATTAGAAAGAGGTCATCCACATACAACACCAGTATGAGAGGCTTGTCATCTTCAACCTTAAAGTAAAGGTTAGGATCAGCTTCACTCCTAGTGAATCCCAGCTTCATCAAGTAGCTATCGATCCTCTCATACCATGCTCGAGGTGCTTCCTTCAGCCCATAGAGAGCCTTCTTCAACCTACATACATGAGATTTTCAATCATAAATCTCAAATCCTTCGGGTTTCTCCACGTAGACCTCTTCTTTGATCAAACCGTGCAAGAACGCAGTCTTGACATCCATCTGATGTAGGTTCCATCCTTGTGAAGTGGCAAGGGCTATGATCGAGTGGATGGTCATATATCTGGCAACAGGTGCAAATATCACATCATAGTCTATACCTTCCTTCTGGGAGAAACCATGAGCAACAAAACGAGCCTTATACTTTTCCATACTTCCATCTGTTGCATGCTATATCTTGTAAATCCATTTTGAAGTAACAATTGTCTTGTCCAGGGTCTGGGAACTACTTCCCAGACATCATTCTCCATAATAGACTCATATTCTATGGTCATAGCATCCTTCCATAGTTAATGCTTGATGACATCTGAGAATGATGAAGGTTCATTTTGTATGATCGTGCTCATGATGGTCAGGTATCCCTGATACCTGTTAAGTTTCTTACTTTGATGGAAGGTTCCTCAGGGTGCAGCATGTCCTTCAGCATCATCAAGTATCCCTAAGCCATGAAGGCCTCTTCTTAGAAGAGGAAGGCTCATGTGGATGAGGATCAATTGGATCCATGGGTTCTTCTACATCAGGCATTGATTCATCATCCTTTTCTTTCAGTTCCCTGGTGTTGGCTTCTTGCTACTCAAAGTCAGCAGATTGTCCACCTTGCTGAGAGCCATATCTTTTTCAAAGGTGACATCATGACTAATCACGACTTCCCTTTGACTGGTGGTGAAAATTTCTTCAGGAGTTTAGGAACCCAATGCTTGATAAGGGCATCGATTTTGTACATATACGGCGGTGATTGTAGTTTCAGCCCATAGAAACTTTGGAAGTCTTTGATCATGTAGCATGGCCCGGACAGCTTCCATCATCGTGTGGTTCTTCCTTCCCACCACACCATTCTGCTCAGGAGTATGTGGTGTAGTAGTCTCCCTCTTAATGCCAACCTCAGGTATGCCTGAGTAAACCAATTGTAATATATTAGAGGTCTTGCTTTGGCTTGAGGGGAATGGTCCCCTTTTGAGCTTTCCTTTGGCACATCCCGGGCATACACCTTCTTTCTCTACTTGGAATTCGGGCATCCTTGTTACCATCTATCTTACATCGGGTAGAGCTTTATAATGAAGGTGGGAAAACCTCCGATGCCAAAGTTCGGACTAAAGAGTTGTGTCACAAGACATGACACCTAGCAGACTTCCATCGACCTGATATAATGAATCAACACTAAACCCAAGAGTAAAGGCATATTTAACATTATTTTTCCATATACATACCTTGCCATTGCTGAAGGTTACCTTGTAGCCTCTGTCTTCCATTGCCAAGATGGACACTAGGTTCCTTTTGAGGTCAGGTGCATTTAATACATCCTGGACTTTCTAGCCTTCTTGAATGGTTGTCCTCTTCCTCGATCTCCAGCTCTCCTCTTACCTTTGCTGTTGAATTTGTCATTCCTTTGATTTCCATCAGAGGGATTTCGAGTTGCACCACTGCATACTGTACCATGCTTCTCTAATCATGATTATCATCATGCTGCCCATGTCCATGATTTCATCCATCATAATGCTGCTCAAGCTAGTGTGCATCATCATCATGCTATCCTATATGTCCATGATCTCATTCATCATGATGCTCATGATCTCATACATAGTGACTTGCTTTATCGCAAATGTAACATCGTCATTTTCTTCTAGCCTTAGGTCCAGCCTTTCCTTTTGATTTAGTCCCAGAATTATTTCTTTTCTTTGCATGAGAAGAAAAGGCAACAGGAGGACCTTTAGACATGGGCATTTCTTGCACTTCTTCCCTTGTTTCTTCTTAAATGCATCTAGCCATTAATTCCTCGAAACCAAGAATTACATTATAGTTCAAAAGAGTAGTCCTGAACACATACCATTCAAATGGAAATCCTCCAAGAGTTGTGAGTGCCATTTCTCTGTCAGTAATGGTTTCCCCAATAGATTGGAGATCATTCTTGATCTCAGTGATTCTTAAGAAGTATGCTTGCATACTTTCATCCTTACCCTTCTTGATTTCCCTCAGCTTATTTCTAAGAAACAAAACTTGATTTGCATCATTAACTTTAAATAAACTCACTAGTCTATCGTAGATTTCCTTGGAGGTGTCCAGTTCAGAGATGTAGGCCACCAAGTGCTTGTCGATAGAGTCCCGGATGATCTTCTATTGTTTTGACTTCTCCATTTTTTCATTTGTTCCAGGCAGCAACGGATGCATTTGATGGAGGCTCAACAATATTGCCTCTCACATGATCCAACAGTCCTTGATTCTCAAGGGTTAGATCGATAGACATCTTCCATTCGTGATAGTCAGCTTTCTCACGGAGCTTGTCTTCGGCATGAAAGAGTGTTGAGGACCCCATAGTTCTTTTAGGATAGCCTTGCCAATCTTCTCTTCAATGATTGCTCTTGCTCTTGATCGGGCTTTGTCTTCACCTCAGCTCTGATACCATGTTAAGTTATGGTATGTTCTCTGCTTATAACAGTTTACTTCTTTTTCTTATTATATTCCACCAATTAGCAATCACATGTACATAAAGTAAAGTGCAGATAGAACATTAAATGATCGACAGAAAACAAGCCAAGACAAGAGACACAAGATGTGGCGGCTAGCCAGGGACAAACCCCACAATGTGTGGGGAAACCCTTTGATCAAATCTTCTTTTATCTTCAATAATTCAGCAGAGAGAAATAGTACAATAAATCTGATTCATATCAGTAGTAGCAAACCCTAGATCAGCAGCATCAGCATTAGCGGCTTCATTATCAAACTAGGGCAGACCATATCTCACAAACCGATCGTCGGATTGACTTCATTCCACCACCAAAAGTTTCGGATTCCAGAGGAGGTTCAGATGAACCTACAGCACAGTTCAGATGAGGAGATATTCTAGGCCACGCAGGTCAATCTTTACTTCTTCTGTTGCAGCTTCAGTTTCAGCAGTTTCCGGCTTCAAACTATGGCAGTCGATATCTTGCAAACCGTTCATCGGATTGACTTCATTCCACCACCAAAAGTTGCGGCTTTCAGAGGAGGTTCAAATGAACCTACAACGCAGTTCCAAAGAGGAGATCTTCTAGGCCATGCAAGTCAATGTTTACTTTTGCAGTTGCAGCTTCAAATTCAACAGCTTTCGGCTTCACATGTGTGAGAGAGAGACCCATTTCAGTGCAGTAGAGAAGAGACTAATTTCTGCGCAGTAGAGAGAGAGAGATGTGTGATGAGATGAGTGAGTCCAAATGAGGAAAATTCCTCTTATATTTATACACACCATTGGTGGTTGAATAGATGCGACTGTTGGGCTTCTGAGCCTACATGAGTTGTAGGCCAGCTTGATAATAATTCCATAATCAAAATAAATTCATATCTCCATGAATACTTATCGGAATCGGATGATCTTTATATCGATCCTACACCTCTCGACGAGAGGAATCTAATAAAAATATTATCAGACATGAATAAGATGACCCACATGAAGTTTTGCCCTGGTTGCCAATTTTAACAAGAATTCACCAACAGGCTTGTCTCGGCGGATATTCAAGTCCTGTACCTTCAACTAAACTATCTTACTAACATTACTCTCAAGCCCTCCACCATGCTGCCTATCACAAGCTCTTTGTGCATTCATTACAACTGCATGCTGCTTCCCATTCAAACCCCCATGTCCATTCAAAACAGAAAAGCAGAAGAAGAGGCCTAAATACCAATGCAACTTGATGGGCTAACTAGCCTTGCATCCAAGGAAAAATCTGATTTCAATGACCTCAGCAGGCTCAAGGTTCTGCAGCCAAAGCCACAAACCCTTTCATAATAGCATGTTATTCTTTGCAGGTGTTGAAATTAGTGGATATCCAATTTGTTTTCTTTTATTATATCTTCAAATCAAATTTGTCCTCTTTTATATCTCTTTACATCTGAAATCCTTAGAGTTATAGCAAGAACAAGTCTCTGCAATGTGGGTTTTGTTGAATCTTTGCAGTGTAGAGTTGGAATTTATCCTTTTGGTGCAGAGAAGGGAAATAAAATGAGTTGTAACTTCTTGGGATTATGGATGATTGTATTTCCTACAACAATTTTGTAACAGTTTGGGATAATGGATGATTGTATTTCCTACAGCCTTAAAATCTTATAAGGATTGTATATAACTTTTCAAGGGATAATGAAAAACGACTGGTTTGTGGATAAATGCAGAGTTTTGGTTTCTTGCATGCCTCTAATTTATTATTTTTATGAAAATTCTTTATTGCAGTTAATAATCTAAGGTTTTAGGCCAGTTTAAATAGGATCATGAAGAATGGTTGATTTATACATAAATGCCCAACATTGGTGTCTTTCATGGTGATTTTTTTTAGGTTGTAGGTCAGTCTGAAGAAGATAATGGAGAATGGATGATTTGTGAATAAATGTGCAGCAATTGTGTTTAATTTTTAGTCATTTGTGCTAATTGTTTTTAGGTTGTAGGTCAAGTTGAAGAAGTTCATGAAGAATGGTTGATTTATGGATAAATGTGCAGCAATTTTTTAGTGTCTTTCATGGCGACTGTTTTTAGGTTACAGGGATCATGATGAATGGTCGATTTATGGATAAATGTGTAGCTATGGTGGTTCAATTTTTAGTGTCTTTCATGGTAATGTTTTTTAGGTTGTAGGTTACGTTGTAGAAGTTCATGAAGAATGGTTGATTTATGGATAAATGTGTAGGTAGGGTGTTCAATTTTTGGAGTCCTTCATGGTGATTGTTTTAGGTTGTACATCAGGTTGAAGGGGATCATGAAGAATGGTTGCTTTATGGATACATGTGTAGCAATGGTGTTCAGTTTTTAGTGATTACTATCTCTTATACTCCTTCAATGGCAACCTTTTCTAGATTTCCTTTTTGCATGTTACACGTTCTTGATGACCATCAACTTTATGGGAATTTCCAACCAAATTATTCTCTGAACAATGCCTCCCCTACTTCTCTGTTGAGGTCCTTAGGGTTAGATGAATGCCTTGATATGCAAGCTTGCTAGTCCTAGGATTGGATGATTACTGTGTATATTTCTAGTTACAACCTTCCCTCACAATCCATTATGTAATCACTGATAAATGGTCCAGGTAATGGGGAGTTACTTTTAAGGGGAAAATCCCTTTTCACTGTCCCTTATTACTGTAATTTTTTAAAAGAACATTCCCAACATTCTGCATTGTATTCTTTGTAGCTAAAGTAGGTTCATTTGTTGATTCTGTTATAAGACCCACCCTTAAAATCCCTTTTCATTGTCCCTTATTACTGTAATTTTATAAAAGAACATTCCCAACATTCTGCATTGTATTCTTTGTAGCTAAAGTAGGTTCATTTGTTGATTCTGTTATAAGACCCACCAATGGGTCATTCGTATGGATCCATAATTACTTCTATGCTGCTATTATAAGTTTATTCTTGTAAAGAACTGTGTTTAGCTACTTTCTTTTATCGTATTCCTAGTGGAAAAGGTTTAGCATGAAACACTACAATTACAATCTTCCTGGACTTATGGTTGGTCTAGTATTTGAGTACTGAAGTTTAAACATCCAGAGCTAAGGTCCGAGCATACATATTTCAGGGTTACTGGATATCTATTAATTTATGCAAGGAGTGTTGCGCCCTGTCGAACCCGACCCAATTTTTTAAATGTTAGCATTCATTTAATTCTTAAATTGTATTAGTTATTCATGTTATACATGCCTTTTTCCCAAGTCACTAAGGTTCTTCAATGATTACTTCTTTATCTAACTATAAATATAATTTTGATTTGTAGTTAGAAAAGCCTTTGGCCATTATCTCTTGTCCAGAGTTGGAATGGAATGTTATTATTGAATTCCTTACGATATCAATAGACCAATGATTATTTTGTTATGAATCTTGGTTACTGCGACTGATGGGATTTTACCAAGGTCTATTTCAGTGCAACATGGTCTATCAGTTATCAATAATCTTGAAGTGCTTGACTGAGATTTACCCGGACAATAGTTATCCTCTTGAAGGCTCTATCCTCTTGAATGAGCCTTCAAGGAGACGGGGATTGGTTCTAACCTATTGACCCTGTCGACTTGGCCCAGAAACTAACCCCAGTTATCTCACAAAGTTACTCATGGATTCCTCTTTCATTAATTTCCTTTTCTCTTTTAGCTACAACCACTGAAATAATAGTTTTCAGTTCGAGTTTAATAGAAGCCATAAATAGTTTTGCTAATCTGCAACAGCTTAATTTAGTTCTAGAAACTTTATTTCAACACAACCATGGTTACACAGTTTAACCCAGCTGCTTCGAGTATAACTAATTAACCAGCAATGAAGGAAACTATTTTTCAATACTTATCTGTTTCCTTCCTTTATTCCTCTAAGCTAGCCACACAAAGTTCACAGAATAACTTATAGAAACAGTTTTATCATAATCAATATTTTACAGAAAGACATACTCCATTGAAAATTTCTTTTCAACATACATAGTTAGGTTACCACAAGAAATCACTACTAGGTTGTAAGCCAAAATGTTTCTATGACAAGAAAAAGATACAATCTAGTGTTGTAAGCCAAAATGTTTCTGTGACAAGAAAAGGATACAATCCATCCAAAATCCACATCATAATGTGGTTAGAACCAAAAACATATGACACCCCTATTCTTTATGGCCCTAAGAATCTTGAGTGCCAAAACTCCCCGAGTTACCTTCTTGAGCCAGGTAGGTTGGCCTACCAGTCAAGGGTGGATTAGGAAATGGTTGATTGCTGCCATATGATTGATTCCAATTTGCAGCTTCCAACCATGGAGGTACTGAGTACCCATACCTCACATTTGCACTACTGACCCCTGCATTAAGTGGAGGTGTGTAATGAGCATACAGAGAATTCACACCAACTCTGGTAGGAACAAGGCAAGTGGGTAAACACTTAGTTTGATAGTGAGGCACTTGAATGTTTATGAGATCTTGGAATAATGGTGTATTATCGGCAATGGAGTCCAATGAGTTTGAAATAATCATGGTTTCATCAGCGATTCTTGTATTGTTGATCATCCCTTGTTCCTTTTCAAGCATTTGTTGTGCCTTTCGTTTTTCCTTTTCCTATCTTGCCATTTGCTTTTGTTGGTCCTTAACTTGCCTTGCTTTATCTCTTTCAATCCTTTCATCTGCTTGGCATTGTGCTGCAACAATCCTTGCTGCCTTCTTCTCCTTGACTAGATCCTTCTTTTTCTATTTTAATTCTTGCATTTCAAATTTCTTTTTTTCGGACTCAACTAACAAGTTTATATAGTCCTCTGAGGTAAGTAATTGTGAGCTTCGGCCCAGACGAAGACTACTCGGCGCACCTTGTGTTTTTTCATTGATACTCTCTCTATTGGTAGCTTTAGGAACCGTCCAAGTGTCTTCTCCACCCCTCCCACCTGCATGTCATTGCTTGGTACTTCCCTTTCAAAATTTGTTGGAACTTATTGAACTATATCATTATCTTCATTTGATGCCTCATTATGTCCTTCATCTTCTTCCATTGATCTATTGTCCACAAAAAAATGAATAATTTCATTGTTCAATTATACTGGTTGTGAGGGCATGTTCATGCTTTCTTCATTGGTTGCTAAGACACTATGTGCATTCATATTGGTCATTGCTTCTGCTAGCCATGAAGGTGGGGTTACTTGGCTTGGAAATGTCAATTGGTCATTGTCAACTGCATGTTCAACAATGTCAATAACAATATCAGCAACAGGAATTTCATGTTCTTGAGTTGGTGGAACGATCTCCATGTTACTGCGAATTTGTTCATGGTTATATTGTGTTTCACATATAGTTTCATCATCTTTAGCACATAAATGTCCTTGAGATAGGGAAATCATATTACCAACTGCAACAACATCATCTTGGTCATCTGCTTCTTGCACTTCAACACCTGTTTGGGCGTTCCCTTCTTCCTGACCATCCACATGAAATGCTTGGCTACAACCAGTATCATGCATAAGAGCATCATAGTTCAGTGGCCAGATTCTTGTCCTCCTAAATCCAGCCTTGCTATTTGATGGTGTCAAAGCCCTTTTAAAATCTTTACTTGCAAGCTCTGCTAGCTCAAACCTTTTCACCTCAACCCCTGGATTCTTTGCCATCCACGCAACGCGCTCTGACCTGAAATAGTTCTTGAAAGGGCCAAACACACTAACATCAAGGGGTTGCAGTCTATGAGTGGTATGAGCAGGCAATGTCAACAGGTCGATGCCTAAACTGTTTGCTTCCTCAATTGTTTGTACAACCATGTGGCTCCCATGGCCATCTAATATCAATAGGTGTCTGTTATTAGGCGAGATGCCACCTGGTACCGATGCAGCAAAGTGAAAAAGCCAAATTAGAAACAGTTCTTTAGTCATCCATGCATGGGGATGTGCATTCATGCATGCACCTGGTTCACAGTTCTGTATATAGTTTTTCAGTTGATTTTTACCTTTGAATAGATAAAATCCTCGGATTGAAGTACCAATTGCATTGAAACAATATAAAATAGTTATCCACTCCCTGCTCTTAGGCAAAATCTTTGGCACATTTCGGCTCCCTCTCTTGGCAATTACTCGCATGCCACAATTCCTCCCTGCCTGTAAACCTGTTTCATCACAGTTCCATATATGGTCTACTCCATAAGAATGTTTATCGTAAGCACTAGAAAGTGTGTCATAGAACTTTTGCACAACTACAAGGCGCAAATTTAGTGCTCTGTCTCTGTCAAGGCCCTCATCAGTACACAATACAAGTTTTGGATGCCTTTTTTTAAACCCAAACCACCATGATCTACCAAGAAACCCATATTTGAATGGGTTTGGCCTCCCTTGATAGATTTGAGCAACTGTTGATTTGAGTCGTATCAAGTCTAGCCCATGTCCCAATTGGGCCATCTCTTTACACCACTCAACCACCTCGGCCTCCTCCTCCTCAGTCATAACTATAAGAGGTCCTCT
Source organism: Pinus tabuliformis (assembly GCA_031772625.1). NCBI lineage: Eukaryota > Viridiplantae > Streptophyta > Pinopsida > Pinales > Pinaceae > Pinus > Pinus tabuliformis. The sequence continues at coordinate 891,466,777 of CM062807.1, read as the reverse complement.
ACATTTTGTATGAGTCAGTCCATTTATCCAATAATGTATTAATGAGGGAGGAATACCATGTTTTTTTGCAGATGCCTGAACTAAGTATCCATTAAACTCTATGTCGTCAATTGCAACTAACATTTGTTCTTTTGTCCATCCTCTTATAGCACTGATCTTTTAGTTGAGCTTGCTCCTTAGACTATTGTTGATGGTGGTTTTGTGGCTAATGGTGTGTTAACATCAACTGCTATCACATGGTCATCCTCAACAATATTCCCTGGTGCATTGTTGGCATTGACATTAGTTGTCCTGTCCTCATCAGACGATGTGCATCGCAGCTGCGCACCCCTTGTCACTCTCCTGCCACTTCTTGTACGAGCAGTATAACTTCCTTTTGCCATAGATGCAACAACCTGTAAAATTATTGCATGCATTTAGAAATTAGAATATTTGTAAATTATGCTTTCATACAAGGCAAAAATACTTTTGCTTTATTACAGGAAATTATCAACATGTATGTTACAGGAAATCGAATTGCATTACTTCGTAGTCTCTCATTGCAAATTACTTCGTAGTCTCTCAATTGCCTGCCTGTTCATCAGTTTAGCAACTTTTATATGGATATCTGCTAATGGGCTTCAAGTAGGATTCTATGATAGAAGTTGTAGTGCAGTTGAAGGCATTATTCAGCAATTAGTTTCTAAGGCTTTTGCTCAGAATTCCCTTATAGCAAGTTGGGCTTATAAGGATGCATTTCCATGACTGCTTCGTTAATGTAAGAATAGGAACTAGCTAAGGCATAAGCAAGTGAAATGTGCACATATATTTTGTTTCAAATATCATTTTCCGTTTTTTTTGCTGTTTGGCATTGCCAAAAATGTCTCAGTACTACAACTTCTCCATTGCAGTCCATGGCCACCATTGCAGGCATAGTAATTAGTTTGGAAACTCGAACAAAATATGGTCATATGCTCTAGAAGAGTGCTATGCCTGTCATAATCACAGTAAGGTTGGGCATAAATTCTATGTTGGGAACAACTTGCAGCTATGATCAGCCTTGGAATGGACTTATCAGTGATAAAATGTTTTAGAAAATTGAACTGAAAAATTTAAGTATGTTGAAGGCATTCATTTTTTATTTTATTTCAAGGAATGGTTTTAACTTTTCTAAATCGTTGTATTTAGAACCTACTTTTTATTCAATTGCTGTTTGTGAAACCATCCAGCTATCCTTTTAGCAGTTATGGCCAAACAGATCATGTAAGAACTCTGATAAATGAAAACAATGAAAACAGAATTGTAAGAAGAATGAGTTTCAATTATTGTTTGTGAAACCATCCAGCTATCCTTTTAGCAGTTATGGCCAGACAAATCATGTAAGAAATCTGATAAATGAAAACAATGAATACAGAACTGTAAGAAGAAAATTGAACTGAAAAAATTAAGTATGTTGAAGGCATTCATTTTTTTTATTTAAGGAATGGTTTTAACTTTTCTAAATAGCTGTATTTAGAACCTACTTTTTATTCAATTGCTGTTTGTGAAACCATCTAGCTATCCTTTTAGCAGTTATGGCCAGACAGATCATGTAAGAACTCTGATAAATGAAAAAAACAAAAACAAAACTGTAAGAAGAATGAGTTTCAATGGCTGTTTGTGAAACCATCCAGCTATCCTTCTAGCAGTTATGGCTAGACAGATCATGTAAGAAATCTGATAAATGAAAACAATGAAAACAGAACTGTAAGAAGAATGAGTTGTAATTGATATAACTAACTTGGATATATTGGCAACTGTTTTGCGATGTTGTCTTCAAGTTTGCTGAATAGTTTGAAAGCATAAGATGCAACTTCAACAGTGGGTGGACTTCTTTTATAGTTTTTGGCACTTGAATTTAATTGGTGGACATGGATGCACATGGATTGCAATGGCTTCATTTTGAATGTGTGGTTTGGATTTAACTTGATGTGATCTAATGGTTGGGAATTGGTTATTTGTTGATCCATGTGCTTTGATCTGTTTTAATGAGAAATAGAGTGAGTTGGGTGTCATTTATTGCAGTTATTGGGTCTGGGTGTTATTTGTTGAACAAAGTGGGTTTAAATGTTATTGGGTTGGGTGTCATTTATTGAACATAGGGTGTTTAGTTGTTGAACAACACAACAATTATGGCTGACATACATTCCATTTTATTCTGTGTAGGTAGGGATATTTATTTGGCATACAAAGCTTCAGTTCTGATGAGTGGGAGTTGAAGTGACTGCTCCTTTGTACTTCTGGAATAGACCATTTTGGAAGCCTTTATGGTTTTAGCTGTTTTCTAGTTGGGTCAATATGGTTTGCAGTTTTAAGTAGTAAGATACTATTTATGGACAGTTGTGGGCCTAGTCAATGTATGGGGAAATTTTGGACATAAATTAATACTTATTTATACTTAATATTATTTATTTTTGTTTAAATATTGGTTTCAAATGTCTCAATTTATGGTGGTTTGGTGGGACCAGTACTATATCAATTACTGGTCCCTGCACAACATTAAGAATCTCTCCCCTAGATGAGATCATATGACTCCTCACTAGTAACCATTCATTCATGTCTTTTCAGTCTAATCATTAGTGCGTAAGGAACTTGAAAGTTCGTACTCCATATGGATATATTTGTGTTGATGGGGCATTGGGTAAATTGAATTGCATTAAAAATGAAAGAAAAAAAATACAAGGAGTTGTTGTCATGTTATTATTTATGGTTCAGTACAGAAATAAGAATAAATTTTAAAAACTTGAAAAAATTATTTACTAGTTATTAAAAAAAAAAAAATTGAAATTTAAAAATTTAATCAACCCTTCACAATTAAGGAGTAATTTTGGTATTGTAAATTCTTTTGGGAAATTATTTTTAGCCCTTCTAAGACGGGCCAAAAGCCCAAGGAAAGGAAAAGACAAGTTCGATTTTGAACGCTAAAGACAAGTATTTAGTGTTGCATGGAAGATTAAACTTGGACTCCATGTACCTCTAACTTGTCATAAAGTCACAGTTGCCTAGTAGAAATAATATATCGGAAACGCACATACATCAGGCTACCGTTATCATTCTATTTTAATGGGATATTTGGCATGTATGTTTAAATATGTATTTTTTAAATATTTAATTAAAAATGGATTTGAGTGGGATTTAGTTTTCAATGAAAGAAATGGAGAATAAATTGGGAAAATGACCTAACCTAAGAACATTCAAATTTGACAAAACTTCCGTCAATATACGGAATCCAACCTAAACTCGGCTTAGTTAAAAAATAATGTAAACTGAACCTCTTGAATTCTGAGTTTTTCAGAATTAAAACAATGGGAATAATTGACATTAAAATAAGGATTTTAATTTGATTCAGATATTTTATATTGCCCAACAATTCAACGAGTGGACGGAACCTGAACCTTCTTTGTCCGAACCTGTGGTTCACCGCAATGATAAGACCACGTGATGAAATACAAATACTTGTGAGTTAAATGAATGATGCCATTATTGTCGTATCGTTATGGTATAATTTGAGAGATTTATAATTAGTTTTCAGAGCGCAGCCATAATTTTCAACGAATTCTTCTTTTGCCTCCTGCTTGCACATATAAAAGTACGCCATTTTGATGGCAGAAAATCCGTCTTCGATAACACAGCATAATAATAATACATCGCCACCTGGTGTGGAGATTGACCGTCAGATGAAGTCATCAGCATCTCTGTGAAAATGTTTTCACGGAAAAACATGGTTCTTAATATAAACTATCATAATTATATAAAATAGTTGTTTATATTGCAATTATATGAATTGAATAATTGATAAATTTACATATTTTTATTTTCATTTATAAAGTATAAATTTATGATTTCATTAATTAAATTTTATAATTTCATCATTTAAGTTATGTATACAACCATGAATATTTATATGATTCATATTATTAAATTTCAACCATTATTCATATCATTAAATTTCAATATAGGACGCTTCAGACCACGCTTCTCAAAATAATTACAATAAGGACAGTATGAACAACCAGGAAAAACTAAAACTACATCGTTAGGACAGTATGAACAACCACGAAAAAATGTAAATGCAATCCAAGTCCTGGAATTATAATTTCAGGTTGAGAGGGGGGGTGGGGGAATTACAATAACACAAATTAAAAAACTAAAACTACATTGTAAAGACAGTATGAACAACCAGAAAAAATTGTATTTGCAATCCAAGGCAGGTGACGGGAAATTAGTTCTTCTCATTTCCGAACGGAGGGAGGTAATTTCCATTGAAAAAGCAACTCGATGCTCTACTTAATATTCATTTTTTGTGTTCTTTTGGCCGAGCTAACTCGAGAAGAAACCTCAGTGCTGAAACGTATCTGGTAGCGTAATACAGTGTAATGGATATGCGATAAGGCAATGGCAAGATTCATTCCAATCTTATTGATATGTGCAGACCTACCATTTTCAGTTTGTCACTCTATAAATGTTATTTAATCTGGTATCCTGCAGTATCCACTCCTGTTAATTGATTGTATCGTTAGTCTTTCACGATCTGAGATGAGCGTGCGAAAAAATCCAAAACGTTGTTGAAATAATAATTTCACCTGCCACATTTAATTCCGAAAAACACTAGTGTCCCATCGCACCGATTTTGCTGAGGCAGTGGTATTCTCCGGGGAGACATCGCTGTCTCCCCGATCCAATCATCAGTCGACACGTGGTTGAAGTGAAGACTTTTCATCGTGAGATAACGTTCGTTTGGTTTGGACGAGCCATAACAGTTTAATTGAAGTGAAGACTGTCCACCGTTAGATTAAGCCAAAGTTGATGTACATGCCTGCGTTTGGTTTGGACGAGCGATAACCGTTTAATTGAAGTGAACACTCTCCACCGTTAGATTAAGCCAAAGTTGATGTACAAGCCTGCAACAGGGAGTGAAGTTTTGGGTTTGACTGCTGTTTGCTGCAGTAATATAATTAATGATATTTACTCTTGTTCCTAGGTAGATATTTTAATTTTAATGTTTTTTTTCAGGGGAGCATGGGTTAGGTAAAAAACACATTGTTATGTTTTATTTTGTTGTGTGGTTCATAATATATGCAATGTAATGTGAAGCAAAAAAAATGGAGAAGGCAGGAGTGTGTGAAGTAGCTTGAGAGTAAATTTTTTTTGGAGCTGGTGTAATCCCTCTGTGTGAGGAAGAAGTTTTATCAGGGATTTTATTAATGAATACAAGTTTTATTTGAATATGGAAAACCCTGTCTGCTCAGAAATTTTTTTATGCTTCCCTGTGTTAGGATCTTGAGAAATAGAGCATCATTTTCTGTTCAGTAATTGTTTGAAATTACCAGAAATTTTCAACATGGTATCAGAGCTTGTTCAGGCTCTTTGAAGGTGTCAAAGAAGCTGAAGGAAGGATTTTTGCTGCAGCAGCTTTTCCAGCAGAGTGAAGACTCAGTCAAAGAATCCAAGGTATTTCTCAAACTAGTTTTCTGTGTTGTTGTTGAAGACAATCAGTGCTTTTAAATACACAGTCAGGTATTTGAAGCTTAGCTAAGAATGCAAGGAATGGCTGGCTCCAGCACCAGCACTAGCATGGGTATCTTTAGTACTCAGCGCCCACAGTTTAATGAGAAAAACTATGACTATTGGGCAATAACCATGAGAGCCCTGTTTGCTTCACAAGATTTATGGGAATTAGTTGAAGATGGATTTGAAGAACCAACAGATGAAGAAGAGTTTAATAACTTGACACAAGCAGAGAAAGATCTGTTGAAGAGTTATAAGAAGAAGGACTCAAAAGCCCTCGTATTTTTGTATCAAACAGTGCATGAGAGTGTCTTTCCAAGGATAGCAGCAGCCAAGACATCCAAAGAAGCATGGAAAACTCTCAAGACAGCCTATCAAGGCATGGAGAAAGTGAAGACAACAAAACTATAGTTGCTGAGGAGAGATTTTGAGAATCTGTGCATGAAGGAGTCAGACAATATTGACTCATTCTTCATACATGTGATTGGTTTGGTCACACAGATAAGGACTCATGGAGAAATTCTTGAAGAAACGACGATTGTGGAGAAACTGTTGAGGGTCCTACCCTCAAAGTTCGATGTGATTGTCACCACCATAGAAGAGACAAAGGATCTCACAAACTTTTCAGTTGATGAACTTCATGCATCACTGATAACACATGAGCAGAGGTTGAGTAGAAATGAAAACTCATCTCTAGAGCAAGCCTTCAAGACCCAGATGTCCTTTGGAACAGGAAGAGGTCAAGGCAGAGAAAACAAGAGAGGAAGAGGCAGAAGCCAAAACAGAGGTGGAAGAAACAGTCTAGCAAATGCTCAAGGAAGAGGCAGCAATCCAAATCAGAACCAAGGCCAAGGCAACAGTCAACAAAGTGGACAACATCATGCTCAAGGACAAAGGTATGAAAAATCCAATGTCCAATGTTATTATTGTAAAAAATATGGGCATTATGCAAATGAATGTAGGAAGAAACAGCATGATATGAGTAATAGATCTAGTGAAAATATCACTAGAGAAAATATCAGTCAAGAGAATGTGTTGTTAGCTTGTAATATGGCTGAAACAAAGAGTGATGATATATGGTTTCTAGACTCTGGTTGCAGTAACCATATGACAGGAAACATAGACTTGTTTTCCAATTTAGATCAGAGTGTGAAGTCACAAGTCACACTTGGGACTGATAGTAAAGTTTCTGTTATGGGAAAAGGAGAAGTAAAAATATTTACAAAGAAAGGTGAAAAGAAAACCATAGCAGATGTCTATTATGTTCCTAGAATGAAGTGTAACCTCTTAAGTATTGGACAACTTGTTCAAAAGGGGTACAATGTTTTCTTTGTGAATGATGTATGCACCATCATGGATAGAGCACCCAACAAACGATGTATTGTTGAATTGAAGATGACGAGGAATAGGATGTTCCTTCTTAGAATAAAGGCAGATTTAAAAAATAAAGAAGTAATAGCAGCAGTGACACAAGATGCTTTCCAAAGCGTACCAAAGGATGAAAATTGGTTGTGGCACTTGAGATTTGGACATCTCAACTTTGGAGGTCTTAACTTGTGTTGGAAATAATACTGAGAGGGGGGGGGTGAATCAGTATTATCTAATCAATAAAACTTTTTCATTTTCATACTCAGATTCATATACGCTACTTCAGTTAAGTATACCCGCGTATATACGCGACTGTGTCTATTGCAACTAGCGTATAACCATTAAACTCATGATTCAGTTATGTGATCTTCAATGGGTGCATCAGAACATTATTAGCCATATTAACACTCAACAGATAGATCAACACACATAAGCAACACACTTGAACACCATGATATAAGGTGGAAACCCAATGTGGGTGAAAACCACCTGCTGCAATTCGTTTCTATCTTCCTTTATTAAGAAATTTCTTTTACAATGTACTGGTGCAGTCCTTTACCAGCACGCAGGCTACAACCTGCAGAAGACTACAACCTTCTCTCGTTCTCCAGACTCTCTTGGAAGGGAGCTCCAACCCCCTTTGCTCTTGTACTAGCTAAGATACTAGTACGTAGGCGCCGGCCTACAATCTTCTCTCCTCCAGGTACCACGTTTCATACATTTTCAGACTGGATACTCCTGAAGCACAACACTATAATCTGAAGGCCACGTTTCATCAAATTTTCACACTGGACCCATAAATATCATTGAATCACAAAACAATCAATACTAGCATCATCAATCTCTGAATCACTGAAACACTGAAAACCCTGTCAACAACACGGTCACTAGAACACAGAGCAGACAACAGAACTCTGCAATAACAATCAGACCCAACTGCAAATTCAAACATCAAACTTCAAAATATATACGCTACTACGATGAGTCAAACCCGCGTACAGATCTAAAAATAATTTCTTACAACTTTGCAGCTGTACCAGACATCAGTCATACTCATAACATTTATAGAACATCACATGCGTCAGTATGCAGATCTAGAATAAGCATAATCAACCATATAAAGATAGTTCATTTCAAACCATTTGATCCCGATCTCTCCTTAGATCTTGTTCTCCATCAACCGATGAGATCTCTCCTTAGCTCAGATCAAGCAATGCAGTATCAACCCATAACCTGCATACTGGATCTCATACTTCCTCAGATATTCAAGAATTTTCAGATACATTTGCCTAATGATCTTCCTCTCCTTTTATAGTCTTAGGCCTTGCTCAATACCACAGACCAAAACCATAATAAAACAATACCATCGACCCAATACTTGGGATCAACACTTATGGGTGCAATACCACGGACCAAAACCATAGGTCTAAATACCACGGACCCAAAAATAAGCTTTCCGACATGTACGCGCTTTTCCGTGCATGAAACTGCGTGTATACCCTACTTGGTATATAGCGAACCTGCGTATACGCGACTTGGTATATAGTGAACCTGCGTGTATACCCTACTTGGTATATAGTGAACCTGCGTATATACTCTTCTTTCTTCATTCTTTGTAGTCTGATCATCAATTCTTTGCTACTGACCTGCTACATTATAATCTGTCATCTGTGTGAGTTGCCATCAAGGACAACACTTGTCTCATAATGCCAACAATCTCCCTCTTTGGACTTGATGGCAAAGCTAACTTGTCATACTGAGAACTGTCATCTAATTCCTTTGAGTTATCCTACATCGCATGCATTCAGTCACATCTGATATCTCTTCTGAAGATTCATCTAGTTATAAATAAGTAAGATGTTCTTCTATGAGCGGGTTGCCATCAAGTACAACACATGCATCATAATGCCAACAATTTCCCCCTTTGGACTTGATGGCAATAACACCAAATCACTCTCCCCCTTTGACATCAAGGGCAAAGGGTGGACCAAGATATTTTCTTTCCTAGATAAGCATTTCGTTGTTCATACTCCCCCTGAGTACCTGCTGAACTCTCTGAATGAGCTCCCCCTTTGTATATGCCAAGGTGTACCAATCTGTCCATGCTCCCCTTGAGTACATGTTGAAGTCTCTGCTCTGTTGAAGTGTGTTGATCATGCTCTCCCTGACTGTAAGCAAGGTCTGCAAAAAGATATTCTATAAGAAAGAACATGACTCTATACATCATTAGTGACCTTCCTAGCACCAAAGACTTATACATACATCCATCTCCCAACCAAGTGGGGATATACCAAAATGATAATACAAGAGTATAACATCATTCATCCCAGGCATAGTGGGGAAACCAACATAGGCCGTTACATGACCTTGATAAAAATACATGACTGAAATATTTCAATATTCATCATATGACCAGATAGAGACACTCAATTACATCATGAGTCATGAGACTAGACATCTAAATAAGACCACGATAGTCATCAGCGGCTATACACAATGTATGATCTGTTCCATAAGCATCTAGACCAGCAACTATATTCTCTTCCTGTTCTCCCTCTGCATGAGAACTTGAACCAAAAGCTTCTAAGGTAATGCCAACACTGCATCATTAGAAGATTATCTGCTCCCCTGAACCTGTGCCAGATGGTCTCTGTCCGACCCATATCAGACTATTTTCAATCAGAGTCTGCCCCTACTGATATCCTTCAAAACTCCATATACGCGACTATATCTGAATGAGCAGGCGTATATACGTGGATACTACTCATAGAACTCGCGTACAACCACTTCCAGATCAGCAACCTGTAAATGTCTTGTAGAGTATAATTCATCAATCTATAACACAGTATGTCTGCATCAATTCATCCCTTTGAACAGAATTCAGAGTCATTCACATTATATCATGTGTGAAACCACCATAGCCATTTCATCGACATCAAGATCTACATGATCCAAGTATCATTACTTGGGAACATCTGCATCAATCATCAAATGTAAGAATCAACCTATCATCATATAGGTAAGAACTCATCATCATCATGTCACCAACAATGCAACTTTGAATAATTATCCATGTATCCAACACTATGTATCTTGAGCTCAAGATCATTTGTCAAGGCTTCTTTATATCATCAACATCAACAATCCTCATCCATATGAGCACCAAGAACTATAGGAATCCTGACTCATCATGAAGTTGTGTATTCAAGCTTTATACTTCTCCTTATCCTTATGAAGGTCACCATGTAAGTATCATATATGCACCATCTAAGAATCAATCCACAAATATGATCTGAACATCAACCATGTAACCACAAGAATCATATCATGGACAACTCATAACCACATCATAGCAAGATATATCATTTAGCCATATAAGCATTATTACCAAGGACTATTAACCATAACGCCAACAACGAATTATTAAAGGCATATGCTCCCCCTCAACCTGTGCCATCTGTTAGATCTAATCATGCATATATCAGCAATAAGCATCAAGACATCATCATCATCAAGTTAGGATCAAAACACTTCTAAACATCTTCCAAGTATCAAAAACATTTTCACACATCCTCAGCAGACTGTGACTATTAACCAATAGAGCAAATAATGGACTGAATCATATCAGATCCTTTTTCTGAGCCTGTCCCCACTTCTTTTCCTCAGAATGACATATACACGACTTTGCAGTGTCTAACTCGCGTATATACGTGACTTCCCTTTATGGAACTTGCGTATGAGATTCAGGATACTGAAGTTTTATACTTTCAGCTCCCTCTGAGTCTGTTATGTCTGTGTTGTGCTGTATCTGAGTACATTGTGTTGTGCCACATCTTTCTGACTTTACTTCCTTCTTCTTCCATAACTTCAAGTGTGATGATGTTTTCTCCTTTTGGTGTGATGTTTGTCCTTTGTTCCTGCATTCCTTTGCTATATGTCCAAGCTTGTTACATGCATAACATCTTACATGTTTCATATTCCTCCTGTAGAAATCAACAGCTTTGTGACGAAACATAATGCAAGAAAAACAATATCCATTAAAGTACTTGGAATGTGATGATCTTGAACCATTCTTCTTCTACATCTAGCTGCAACATGTCCAAGATTATGACATTCATAACATTCAATATTATTCATCTATGTAAATGGCCGACTATTACTTCCATAGATAGGAGTAAAAGATTTTCTTTGAAGAATCTCTTTCCTTGATTGTTGACCTCTCATCTCTCCTATCTCCTTGTTGATCATTTTAGATTTCTCTTTAGAGTTCCTTGCCTCAACTTTTGAACTAGATTCGCCTTCAACAAATTCATGAAAACCAAGACCAGTTTTGATAGCAGAAGACCTTTGACTACTAAGAATATCATCCAAGGCTTTAGTACTATCTTGAAATCGTAATAGTTTACCCTTTTCTTCTAATTTACCTCTCAAGATATTTACCACAACTTGAAGTTGTTCTTCCTTTTCCAGACAATTTTTCTTCATGTTTTCTTCAACATTTCTTTCCTCTTCCATTTGTTGCCTTAGTTTGAGAATCTCCTTTTCTTGTTCTTCATTCACATCGCGCTACATTTGATGAATTCTGAAGGCACATTCCAGCTGAGATTTTAAGCTGATAACTTCGTTTTCCTGTTTTTCAATAGCTTGGAGTAGATCTTTATTCCGCTTCTTTGTTTCTTCAAGTTCTTCCTTTAGCGAGAGGGTCGTAGCTTCAAGACTTTCATAATAACTGGATCGATCTCTGAGCTCCTTGATTGTTGTGTTCTTTTCAATGATTTCATTTTTAGGGACGTTACTTCATCCTACAACTTTTGATATTTGTCCTTGAATAACTCTAGTTGAGTCTTTAGTCTAGTAGTAGCTTCTTTGAAGGCACCATCCTTTATGTTCAAAAGTTATTCTTGAGTTCTCATTTTGTTTGTCATATTTTTAACTTCTTCCTCTATTTGATATCTTTCTTGTTCACCCATGAGAGCAAATTCAGTTGTTTCGCTATCACTTTCATCTTTTCCAAATGGATAGATACCTGGAACATAAGAGGATAGCAAATTCATACCTGATAGTTCATCTTCGTTCTGAAATGATTCTGAATCTGATTCTGAATCTGAAGAGCTTCTTATGCCTAATCCCTAATCGATTCTCCCACTGTCATAGTTCTTTTGAGATGTCTTCCTCCACTTATGTGCTTTCTTCTTAAGCTTCTTTCCCATTGTTCCACGGATCTCCTTTAAGCGATCAGCCTCTACCAAAGGACCTGCTTTGATACCAATTGTTGGAAATAATACTGAGAGGGGGGAGGGGGTGAATCAGTATTATCTAATCAATAAAACTTTTTCATTTTCATACTCATATTCATATACGCTACTTCAGTGAAGTATACCCGCGTATATACGCGACTGTGTCTATTGCAACTAGCGTATAACCATTAAACTCATGATTCAGTTATGTGATCTTCAATGGGTGCATCAGAACATTATTAGCCATATTAACAGTCAATAGATAGATCAACACACATAAGCAACACACATGAACACCATGATATAAGGTGGAAACCCATTGTGGGTGAAAACCACCTGCTGCAATTCGTTTCTATCTTCCTTTATTAAGAAACTTCTTTTACAATGTACTGGTGCAGTCCTTTACCAGCACGCAGGCTACAACCTGCAGAAGGCTACAACCTTCTCTCGTTCTCCAGACTCTCCTGGAAGGGAGCTCCAACCCCCTTTGCTCTTGTACTATCTAAGATACTAGTACGTAGGTGCCGGCCTACAATCTTCTCTCCTCCAGGTACCACGTTTCATACATTTTCAAATTGGATACTCCTGAAGCACAACACTATAATCTGAAGGCCACGTTTCATCAAATTTTCATACTGGACCCATAAATATCATTGAAGCACAAAACAATCAATACTAGCATCATCAATCTCTGAATCACTAAAAACCCTGTCAACAACATGGTCACTAGAACACAGAGCAGACAACAGAACTCTGCAATAACAATCAGACCCAACTGCAACTTCAAACATCAAACTTCAAAATGTATATGCTACTACGATGAATCAAACCCGCATACATACACATCTTTTCCAAGGCCAACCCGCGTACAGATCTAAAAATATTTTCTTATAACTTTGCAGCTGTACCAGTCATCAGTCATACTCATAACATTTATAGAACATCACATGCGTCAGTATGCAGATCTAGAATAAACATAATCAACCATATAAAGATAGTTCATTTCAAACCATTTGATCCTGATCTCTCCTTTGATCTTGTTCTCCATCAACCGGTGAGATCTCTCCTTAGCTCAGATGAAGCAATGCATTATCAACCCATAACCTGCATATTGGATCTCATACTTCCTCAGATATTCAAGACTTTTCAGATACATTTGCCTAATGATCTTCCTCTCCTTTTATAGTCTTACGCCTTGCTCAATACCACGGACCAAAACCATAATAAAACAATACCATCGACCCAATACTTGGGATCAACACTTATGGGTGCAATACCACGGACCAAAACCATAGGTCTAAATACCATGGACCCAAAAATAAGCTTTCCGACATGTACACGCTTTTCTGTGCATGAAACTGCGTGTATACCCTACTTGGTATATAGCGAACCTGCATATACGCGACTTGGTATATAGTGAACCTGCGTGTATACCCTACTTGGTATATAGTGAACCTGCATATATACTCTTCTTTCTTCATCCTTTGTAGTCTGATCATCAATTCTTTGCTACTGACCTGTTGCACTATAATCTGTCATCTGTGTGAGTTGCCATCAAGGACAACACTTGTCTCATAATGCCAAAAATCTCCCCCTTTGGACTTGATGGCAAAGCTAACTTGTCATACTGAGAACTGTCATCTGATTCCTTTGAGCTATCCTGCATCCCATGCATTCAGTCACATCTGACATCTCTTCTGGAGATTCGTCTAGTTATAAATAAGTAAGATGTTCTTCTATGAGCGGGTTGCCATCAAGTACAACACATGCATCATAATGCCAACAACTTGTCGAGTAGAAAAGGAATGGTAAGAGGATTACCATTGATAGAGAAACCAGACAACCTTTGTGAAGGTTGTATCTTGGGGAAACAACATAGATAAAGTTTTCCATCAGGGAAAAGCATTAGAGCAAAAGCACCCTTAGAAATTGTCCACTCAGATGTATGTGGACCAATGCAAACTCCATCACTAGCAGGCAGCCAATATTTTCTAACATTCATTGATGATTTCACTAGAAAGGCTTGGGTTTATTTCCTGAAGAACAAAAGTGAAGTGTTTGAAAAATTTCGAAATTTCAAAGCACTTGTAGAAAACCAAAGCGGGCTGCATATCAAAGTTTTAAGAACTGATAGAGGAGGTGAGTATATCTCCAAAGACTTTCTATGGTTTTGTATAGAAAATGGAATTCACAAACAGTTTACCACTAGGTACACCCCGCAGCAAAATGGAGTTGCTGAAAGGAAGAATAGGACAATCATGGACATGGCGAGGAGTATGTTAAAGGCAAAGCATTTGCCAAATGATTATTAGGCTGAAGCTGTACACTGTGCAGTATATATTTTGAATAGATGCCCAACAAAAGCAGTCATGAACAGAGTGTCGTAAGAAGCATGGAGTGGGAGAAAGCAAGGAGTCACCCACATGAAAGTTTTTGGTTGTGTGGCTTATGCACACATTCCAGATCAGCTAAGGAAGAAGTTGGACAGTAAAGGGGAGAAATGCATTTTCATTGGATACAGTGAGGAATCCAAAGCTTACAGGTTGTATATCCCATCTACCAAAAAGTTTTTTGTGAGCAGAGATGTTCAGTTCATTGAGGAGGAAGCTTGGGATGGAAGCATAGAGAAAACAGTGAATGTGAAAAGTTGTTTGTCTCATGATGATGATGATGAAGAGATGGCTGAAATACATCCCCAAACAGTAGTACCAACACAAGGACAGCAAGGGAAACCCTTGAGGAGAAATGAAAGTGCTTCTCCAAGCACACCACAAGCAGGAAATTCAAGTGCTTCTTCAAGCACTTGCACACCAAATGAAAGAGGTAAGAAGTTTAGAAATTTAAATGACATTTATGAACAAGAGGCAGCAAATGAAGGTATGAATTCTTTGTTTGCATTATGTTGTCATGTTGATGACCCTATTCATTTTGAAGATGGAATTAAGGATAGGAAATGGATAGAAGCTATGGATGAGGAAATCAATGCCATAGAAAGAAACAAGACATGGGATTTAGTTGAGCTACCAAAAGGTAAAGAAGTCATTGGAGTTAAATGGGTCTACAAGACCAAGAGTAATGTTGAAGGAAAAATAGAAAGACACAAGGCAAGACTTGTTGTCAAAGGATATAAGCAGCAGTATGGGAAAGACTATGAGGAAACCTTTGCACCGGTTGCAAGAATGGAAACCGTGAGAGCAGTGATGTCCATAGTAGCACAAAACAAGTGGTTTTCCTCCGAACGGACGCGATAAAACCCTGTGTTGACGCGTGTCCTCAGTACGTTTTCCAAAACCACTTTTCATCGGGACGTAACATTCGTTTGGATTGGGCAAGCGATAGCCGTTTGATTGAAAGGAAGGTTGTCCACCGTTGATTGCATCCAAAGCTGTGTTCATGCTTGCAACATGACATTGCGTGAAGTGAAGTAAAAGTTTTTGTTTGACCTCCGTAGTAGCCATATAACAGAGTCATACCCAACAGTTGAAATTAAAGGGGAGTGTTGAAATAATAATTTCACCTGCCGCATTTAATTCCGAAAACCACCAGTCTCCCATCGCACCGCTTTTGCTGAGGTAGTGGTATTCTCCGGGGAGGCAGCGATGCAATCATCAGTCGACACGTGGTTGAGCCGTCCTTTGCAAAACAACTTTTCATCGGGAGGTAACGTTCGTTTGGTTTGGGCGAGCGATAACCGTTTGATTGAAGTGAAGACTGTCCACCGTCCGATTAAGCCAAAGTTGATGTACAGGCCTGCAACAGGGATTTGCGTGAAGTTTTGGGTTTGACCGCCGTTTGCTGCAGTAAAATAATTAATGATATTTACTCCTGTTCGTATAATGTAGGTAGAAATTTTAATTTTAATGTTTTTTTTACGGGAGCATGGGTTATGTAAAAAACGTATTGTTATGTTTTATTTTGTTGTGTTGTTCATAATTTATGCAATGTAATGTGAAGCAAAAAAAGGGAGAACGCAGGAGTGTGTGAGGTAGCTTGAGAGGCGCAACAATGCTAGATAAATTTTTTCTTTTTTGGAAGATTGAAATGTATTGCAATGAAGTGAAGTGCGCAACACTGTGAATGTTCTCTTTTGGTTGAAATGAAATGTAAGGAATTACATTTACAGCATTAAATGTAAGAAATGTTTTATTTACAGCACCGTGTTAATTTTTAAGAAACAGAGTATTACTCTCTGTTACAGAGACAGAGTAATTTCTTTTGGAGCTGTTGTAATCCCTCTGTGTGAGGAAGAAGTTTGTATCAGGCATTTTATTAATGAATACAAGTTTTATTTGTATGTGGAAAACCCTGTCTGCTCAGAATTTTTTTTTATGCTTCCCTGTGTTAAGATCCTGAGAAACAGAGCATCATTCTCTGTTCAGTAATTGTTTGAAATTACCAGAAATTTCCAAAAAACATAATGGAATTATGTCAGAATATCCAGTACTGTTTGTGGAACGTCATGGTAATTGTGCTATGGATTTTAGGGACATTGTCATGGGACGTAGCAGCACAGCCAGTGACGCCGGGAAGTTGGACGCTTCTCATATAGAACGAGGCAGTGTCCGCCATGCACATGGCTTCGACTTATCTTAATACCATAGTCATGTTCGACAGGACCAACTTTGGTCCTTCGCTGTTGTTTCTGGACAATGGTCGATGCTGCGACAATCCGCAGGATCAGACTCTTGCTCACGAGTGCTGGGCTCATTCCATCGAATAATATGTGCTCATCAACACGATCAGGCCCCTCATGCTCTTCACTGATACTTGGTGTTCATCTGGTGCCTTCGCCGCCAACGGGACGCTCGTTCAGACGAGTGGTCGGAGAGATGGGGAGGGTAATCCGCTACTTCGTCACTTGCTTGAATGGCGCTTGCGACTGGAATGAATTGCAGTCTTCCAATCTCAACTGAGGGTATGCATCCAACCAGATCCTTCCCAACACCCGCATCATTGTCGTGCGGGGTACCAGCCATTTCACCTACGAATTCGTTCTGAAAAGCCGCGGTGAGGGAACCTTAAGCCTACCTTTCCTGTCTCAGACACGAACCAGTGCGCAGGTGGAGAACAATCTGTACCGATGCGTTGTGAAGGTCGTGTCACCCCTCGCCTTTGTTGTTCCTTTGACACTTGTGGTCACTTTCGCCCAGTCCGCCCAACTCCATGTCACACATTTGGGTGCAAGAGCGCCCTGACTCCATGCTGGCACACCCAGGGCATGCGCCCTTGTTCGAAGCACACGAGTTCCAAGCACATGATGCCCTCGGGTCCACTTCAGTTTTGTTTTGTTTAGTTCACCCAGTGATGTCCCCCATCCTGTCACCTGTTGTGCACACCATCTTTCATGTAACGCCCACAAGTTGCGGCTCGTTTGGAAGTGAGCACGCGATGAGGAGAGCAGGCAATGAGCTGGACCAACAGGCGAGTTGGGTGCTTTTGGAGCGGTGCGGCAAGTCAAAGGAAACGCGAAAATAAACTAAGTGTTATGATGTGCAATGGCGGTGAGTTTATATGGTGGGGTGGTCCCAGATGTGGGCACCCTCACCATGGCCGACATGGAAAATTGTCTAAGTGTGGTCAGCTTATCCATGGGCGAAGCCCCTACCTTAGGCGGCCATCGTACAAGTACGTGAGGGGGAGTTGAAGAAGATCACCCAACGAAGTCATGGAGTTCTAAGTGTCCTAGGAGTAGGAAGTGCGAGCTAGAGCTTGGGAGTCTAAAACGTAGGGCGAGGTGCAGGCGGCATCGCAGGCCGAAGCACTTAGTCGCAGAATTGGGTCAATTGAATGAGGGCATGCGAGGGCATTGGTGTGTGAGCTAAACAAACTCGTGCGAGGGCGTGCAAGGATGCCAGCAGGCGAGCTGAACGAACTCGTGCGAGGGCGTCGGTGGGCGAGCTGAATGAACTCGTGTGAGGGCGTCGGTGGGTGAGCTAAACGACGTCGTGTGAGAACGTGCAAGGGCGTCGGTTAGGTGGGCAAGCTGAACGAAGGCGTGTGAGGGCGTCGGTTGGCAGACCGAACGTGATAATTTGCGAAGGCATGTGAGGACGTCGACGAGCAGGTTGAATGAGATCTCACGTGAAGTCGTTCGGATGGGCGATCGAATGAAGGTGCGTTCAGGTGGGCGGTCGAACGGAGGTGCATTTGGGTGAGTGGTTGAACGAGGGAATTCGAGCAGTCGGTTGAACAGTCATCTGGTGGAAGAAACGAACGGGCAGTCGTGGTGACTCGAGTGAACAAGTTGGGCACCCGTGCAAACGTGAACGGCGGAGGGCGAGTTAGTCGGGCAAGGCGACACGAGTTGGCAGCGCGACGAGTTGAACGACACACCATTCAACGAGTTTGAACATCACGACAGTGGGCGCGTGTGGTTGAACAACAAGCTGGGGTGTCGTTAAAACGCGAACGATAAGTCGTGCGGTGAGTCGTGCGATGGGTGAAACGAAGGAAGCGCGGATGAACAAAGCATTGGGTAGACGAGGTGCAGGTGTGTGCTAGGTGGGAGACATGACTCGGCAAGGCTGCACAACAGCTAAACGACGGGGCACCAATTCTGAACAAACTGTTGGTGAGGCTGCACAGTGGTGGAAGCCGAATTGTGAAAATTTGCAGGTTGATGTAAATTTGTAAAAATTGAAAGGTTTTCATTATTATTCAAGTAGACTCTATTTGCAGGGAGTTGCCCCTCCCGAGTTAATATCCGTTGTGCACTCATGGTTAATAATAATGATAATGTATATGTGTTATTAATGTGAATTTTTCTGATGTATTAGAAGAAGGATTATACTTGGCAAGTTGAAAAATAAACTAAGTATAGGAGTAGGTGTAGCCCACAATCGTGAGTATTGTTAAAAAAAAATTGGTTGGTGGTGCCGCACCCCCGATCATGCGGTTGGAAGAGTACCGCCAAGGTAGGGGCATGACAGGTGGTATCAGAGCTCCGTATTCCGCGGCCTTTGGTGATTCATATTTGCATAAGTGAAGTGTAATAATTCGTGACAAGTTTAGCAAGGGTGAAGCATTGTGATTGGGTCAAGTTGAACGACAAGACATGTCAGGTTTGGAAGAATGTTAAGGGATGCTCTTGTGGACCTTATACAGGTTGAAGCAAATGAAAGAAGAGAACCCACGGATTCGAGATGAACTCGAAGTCTTGGAAAGGAATGTTGAAGACGAACTTCTTCGACTTGGTTGGGCAATGGAGCAGGTTGCAGCTGCAGATTGCGATGATAAAGAAGAGGAAATCGTGATGTTTGAGGATGTTGCAGATATGACAGTGATGGCAGATGAACTTGAAATTGATCAAGTTGAACCAGGATCGTGCAGGTTGCAGACATTGGTGAATGAGGGAACTCACATAGAGGAACCTCATAATGAAGTAAGTACTACTTGTGTTTCATTTGAGCCTTTGGAGGATGGGCCATATGGGTCATGCTTTAGCCATATGGAAAAATTGGCTAAGTTCCTAGCATGACTCATGGACAGATTAGAGAAGGGTACACACTTGAGGTTTAATGATACTTGGGTGGACTTCTCATGGCCGAGACCAAGAGGAAGTCTTGGTGGAACCTTTAGTGGGGGAGCTATGATGGAAGATACTCATGTGACTTGATGATATGGTTTGGGATACCGAGTTCATTAGACCGAATTGTAGACTTGGATGATGATAACCGTTTGTTGTGATGGGTCTACTTAGTTGGATAACATGGGCAACTTGAGTCATGGACATCGAGTTGGAGACATGGAGCATGGAAATCTTATGTAGGGACATTATGCAGGAGCACTTGTAGAGGTGTCATTTATGGACATCCAATGAGGAGTGCCAAGGTAGAGATGTTGTGCAGGTGGATTCGCTGATGTGACATGGAGATGTTTTACTTATGAGCTGGTGGGATGTTGTGCACTTGAGTACAACAAGGTCATGGACTTGGTTGGATTTGTGAGCAAACTATGGAGCATTCCTACTACATGAGGAGTTGAGGCAACTTGTAGGGACCTTTGGGTCGAGACATGTATGCTTGCTAGGATGTTGGTTGGAGATGACGCATGGAGCTCATGATGACATGAGGTTGTGACTTTGGGGACTTCATATTATGGTGGACTTGGAGGATCTGAGGCATTGAGGAGTTGAGGTCAGGGACTTTGATGCAGAATGGGGTGCATACTTTTGAGTATATTTATGGGTGTGCTTGAGAGAGTGACTTGATGTGGATGATTGATATGAGACACTTTGGAGTGATGGAGTTGTAGCAATGATGATGCCTTGGTGGCAACACTTGGGCATGGGTTGAGCCGAGACTTGACCACTTTTGGTAAATGGGAGTTGATTCATCTATGATCATGGGCAGCACATGGATGATGAGATAGGTGTATACTTGTTTCTTTGGAAGACTTGAGGGATGGCACATTATAGATATTATGGAGGTTACTTCATGGACCTGGATGTGGCACATCGAGAGTCGATTTGATGTGAGATTCTCTTCACTTTGATGAGTTGCATTTTACACATATGGATGATGATGTTGGGATAGATGTGGCTGATTTCATGCAGCACATTGACAGCAACAACATTGGCAGCATGTTGCAGACGAGATGGAGTTTACTTCATGGACCTAGGCATGGCTTACACTTTGATGGAGATGGAGATGGATTCTTGATCAAGTTGAAGTTGTGACAGGAGGCCAACAGAAACAACTGATGGTGCCATGAGGATGCGCACTCTCATGGTTTGAGCATGACCGTTTGACTAGCTACCCGACTAGTTTGAATCATGGGGTCCGGAAATGTACAGAGATGTGTTAGCATTGTGTTGGAGTATCATGGCAGCAGTTCACACGATGACGATACATGATGAGGTTGACACGATATGTTGCAGTGAGCATGTAGCTTGAGTTGGAGGGGTCAACCTTCCACAGTGGGGCAACATGTGGGGATTGCAACGGATGTGGTTGATGGTCATGGATTGAGGAATTCCTGATTATGGAGACATAGATCGATGGTTTGTGTGACATTGGAGTGAAGGCAGGCAGTATGAGCATCTTGGATGTTGGAGCTAATAGCACTTTACGACAGTGGTTGTTTGGCAGTCTTGGCGACAGATGGTTGCTGGGATGGAGAATTGTCGAGGTCGACAATGACTTTGAGTGGGGGAGGATGTAATGCCCACTAGTTGCGTTCATTTGGTGGTGGGTGCGTGATGGGCGAGCGGGTGACGAGCTGGACCAACTGGCGAGTTGGGCGAGCTTGGAACAATGCGATGAGTAAGAGGAAACGTGAAAATCAACTAAGTGTTACGATGTGCAATGGCGGTGAGTTTATATGGTGGGGCGGTCCTAGGTGTGGGCACCATCACCATGGCCGACATGGAAAATCGTCTAAGTGTCGGTTGGCTTAGCCATGGGCAAAGCCCCTACCTTGAGCGGCCATCGTATAAGTACACGAAGGCAAGTTGGAGAAGACCATCCAACGAAGTCATGGAGTTTAAGCGTCCTAGGAGTAGGAAGTGAGAGCTAGAGCTTGGTAGTCTAAAATGTAGGGCGAGGTATATGTGGCATTGCAGGTCGAGGCACTTAGCCACAAAACTGGGTCAGATGAATGAGGTTGTTCGAGGGCATTGGCAGGCAAGCTAAATGAATTCGTGCAAGGGCATGCGAGGGCGTCGACGAGCGAGTTGAATGAACTCATGTGAGGGCGTCGGCGGGCGAGCTGAACGATGTCGTGTGAGGATGTGCGAGGGTGTTGACGGGTAGAATTAACAAGTTCTCGGGTCGTTTGGTGGGCGAGTTGAATGAAGGTGTGCGAGGGCATCAATTGGCAGACCGAACGTGATATCCTGCAAAGGCGTCGGTGGGCAGGTTGAATGAGATCTCGGGGGAAGTCGTTCAGGCGGGCAGTTGAACAAAGGTGCGTTCGGGTGGGCAATCGAATGGAGGTGCATTCAAGTGAGTGGTTGAACAAGGGCATTCGGGTGGTCGGTTGAATGGTTGTTCGATGTATGAAATGAGCGGGTGGTCGTGGTGATTTGGGTGAACGAGTTGGGCGCTCGTGCAAATGTGAACGGCGGAGGGCGAGTCGGTCGGGCAAGGCGACACGAGTTGGCAGTGCGACGAGTTGAATGGTGGATCGTTCAACGAGTTGGAACGTCACGACGGTGGGCGTGTGCGGTTGAACGACGAGCTGGGGTGCCAGTGAAACGTGAACAACGAGTCATGCGACAAGTGAAATGAAGGAAGCGCAGACGAACAAAGCGTTGGGTAGACGTGCTGCAGGTGTTCGCCAGGTGGGCGACATGACTCGGTAGGGTTGCACGACAGCTGAACGACGGGGTGCCGATTCTGAACAAAGTGTTGGTGAGGCTACACGGTGGTGCAAGCTGAACTGTGAAAATTTGCAGGTTGATGTAAATTTGTAAAAATTGAAAGATTGTCATTATTATTTGGGTAGACTCTATTTACAAGGAGTTGCCCCTCCCGAGTTAATATCCACTATGCACTCATGGTTAATAATAATGATAATGTATATGTGTTATTAATGTGAAAGTTTCCGTTGTGTTAGAAGAAATATTATACTTGGCAAGTTGAAAAATAAACTAAGTATAAGAGTAGGCGTAGTCCACAATCACAAGTATTGTTAAAAAGAAAGTGGTTGGTGGTGCTGCACACCCGATCGTGCGGTTGGAAGAGTACTACCAGGGTATGGGTGTGACATTTCCCATGGGCACTCTCCCCCCTACCTTCGTGCGGGCGCATATAAGGTGCTCACCTCTGTGTTGTGCACACAAAACCCGGAGGGTCACACTTCAAATTTTCGCCACTTCAAGTGGGCATCGATAGTCATGAGCGCCCGCTTGGCCTTGGTGTTAACTTGGACCTTGACAACAATGAAGGCTATGAGGTATACACAAAGTACGGTGGGATGGGGATGGGGATGGTATAGGATGGGATGGGATGGGATGAGATGGGATGGCGGGCAAGAAATGTTCAAATTTGAAGCACTGGTTTAAATTTTATTTGCAAGGGCATATATTCATATAACTCTTTGAGGATAAAAGCTTATAAAAAAATTGCACAAGTGTATATTAAAGAGACCACAAGAAAAACAAAAGCCAAAATAAAATTGTCTTTCTAAATTTTAAAATCTTAAAAGTTTAATAGTTGGTCAATAAAAAGTGACATTTTTCCATTAATATGAAACAATCCCTTAAGTTTTGGATACATAGTTTTCCTTGAAAGCCACAAATTTTTTATCTCACTCAATAATTCATGGAATAATAAATAAATTATATTTTACTCACTCTATTCATTAGAAGCCAAAGAAGATGCACAACCTATGTTACATGGAACAAGGAAATGCCAACAATAAAACAATTGGAGATTTTCCAACACTTGAAAAAAACCAAAACATTTGTCACATTGGTATTTGCGGCCCAAGCTAAAACTGAAATGAAAAAATTGAGGTAGAGAACATTTTCTTGATAGGAGGATAAAAAAGAATATCATCCAACTAAAGACTTTCATTATGAAGGAGTAGTGACGTGACTTCAAAAAGTGACCGAATCCACTTTCCAACACGTGAAAAAAACCAAAACATTTGTCACATTGGTATTTGTAGCCCAAGTTAAACCTGACAATGAAAAATAGAGGCAAATAAAATTTTCTTGATAGGAGGATTGCAAAGAATATCTTCCAACTAAAGACTTATTATGAAGGAGTAGTGACGTGACTTCAAAAAGGGATCGAATCCACAAGGACTAATCGATTCACTATATTAAGCCAAAGTTCTTGCCTTGACACCTCTGGTATGATTGTATCTGAATGAAAAATAATAATACGAAGCTCTTGCCTCCACACCTCCTTTATGATTGTATATGAATGGACTAAAACTAGAAAAATGCTATTGGTGATGATATTGAAATTTGTACTGCTACCGCCTTCTATGCTACTAGGTTTCTATCTTGATCTCAATCAATAGATTTGAACATCAAATCAACTGCCATACCTTTTCTTTTGTTGTTGATTAAAATACAAGAAAAATCTAGCATTATACCATGGAAGATAACTTGCTCTCTGTGGATGACAAGTTGCAAACTTGAATTTCAAATGAAAATGGAAAAAATAGATGCAGTCTATAGGGAAAGAACACTTTAGGACATTCAGGAGGGGTGAGATCCAAGAGTGTGTGAAGTTGTTGAATGGTTCATTGGTTGTTCAATTTTCTCCATCACCCTGTGTCGAGTTTAATAGCGCCAACTTGGCTAACGAATCATTCAAGATCAAGTTCATAATTAAATTAATTGAGTGCATTTATACATGGCATCACCGCTTTGTCTTCAACAAATTCCAAAAGTGAAGTGGATGGTGGATAAATTAGTTCAATTGCTTCTGATAATTCAAATTAATGGATGAAAATTTATAACTTGTCATTCCTTTCCGGGAGTGACGGTAGAAAACAATGATTTCAAAAGATTCATGATATGATTCATTCACCCTTATGTTTATAATAGTTTCCTTTAAGATGCATGTGCCCTTATTTTTACAATAGTTTCCTTTAAGACATACATGGGAATCAAGACCAATCTGTCCCTTTGTGATGGATGCAAAGCATATTATAAATTAGTGTTCTCCTCTACATAAATAAATGAAATGAGTTACTATTATTGTCTTGTCACGACGTCTTAAAAGATATATGAAAGTAATCGATGAAGATTCTAAAATGATCTACTCTCGAGAGTTCCCCATGATGCATGGTGGAAATCCCATGCTAACGTAGAGGGAATTCAACATACATATATGTGAACACACAATTGGTGTTTATATAGTCTCAGCTCTCGTTTAGGTAGTTCACCAGTAGACAATTGTTCTTTTATTGGTCCTCGTGACTAGCAAGGTATCATGTGAGAATATTATGGTGGAAACCTATAGGCCTTGATTTGGTTATTGGAATTTCAGTCATAGATGAGATTATATGACTCCTCACTAGTAATCATTCATTCATGTCTTCTCAGTCTAGTTATTAGTGCATAAGGAACTTGAAAGTTCGTACTCCATATGTATATACTTGTGCTGATGGGGCATTGGTAGATTGAATTGCATTAAGAATGAATGTGTGAGATCAATAGGAAAGAAATACAAAGAATCGTTGTCTTGTTATTATTTATTGCCGGTACAGAAATAAGAGTAAATTTTAAGACTTAAAAAAATTATTGACGGATTATTAAAATTATTCCCCACACCCTTTACGAGAAATTTTGATATTATAATATTTTTTGAAGATAAATTTTTTTAGCCCTTCTAGGACAGGCCAAAACCCAAGGAAGAGCGAAGACAGGTTAAATTTTGAACACTAGGGTGAGCCTTATCACAATATTTAGTGTTGCATGGAAGCTTGAGCTTGGACTCCATGTACCTATGACTTGTTGTACAGTAACAACATCATCCTTTGGGCATTGGCTCAAGCATGCAGCAGTGGGATGACAATTGGTAAGAAATATACAAATAAAACTAAAGTGAACATTATAAAAGTGCAAACTTTTTTCTTGTACGAGAGAACTAATACCTCCGATCTGTTCTTAAATGTCACACAATGAAACAAGGCCACATAGCTAGTGTTCCCTGCCGCTTAATTTAGTTATTAACTTTGAAAGGTATAAAATAACTTACACATTTGAACAAGGGCTACATTGTAGATACTCTTGCTTAGTTTAAGTATCATTATGTTAATGTCAAAGACATAAATGAATGGGCAAAGAAGTGGTTTTTCAGTAGTCCTACAACACTGCTAATGACCTAGGACTAGGAATAGTACCTCTAACAACTAGAGTGTTGTGGATCAGAAATAATACATCTAACAATTAGAGTAGTGTGGAAAAATTAACAATAACTAGAAACAAATAATATTGATTCACTAGTATTGGACAAAATCTATTGGTAAAATATATTTTTAATATAAAAATATATAATATTTAAATGATAATTAAAAATAAATATAAAAAATATATAATATTTATTATAAATACAAAATATAATAATGATGATAGCTTCGAAAAAATAATCCAAAAAAAATTAGTTGAAAAGTGGGAGTGTAGTCAGAAGACAAGTATGAACAATCTATAAGGAAATTATATAGGTTTCCGTCTGAAGGAAAATGTGATAAGTTAGATATAAATAAGATGGTAATCTATGTTATAGAATGAAATTGCTTAGGTCTACCTCTAAAGGAAAATGTGATAAGTTAGATATAAATAAAATATATAAACATTTTGTTGAATAAATAAGCTATCTAAGCATTAGCGAATAAATATTTGTTTAGATAAGATATATAAACATCTTATTGACTAAATAAGATAGATAAATATATATTTTTTTTCTTTTTTCTGAATTAAGACTAAATCTATTAAGGAAAGAAATATGGTACAAATAGAGCTTTCAAAGAAGCGAAGCTAAGGAGCAAGGGAGCCGGAAATGATATGATATCAACCTCGGTCCCAAAAACAACCACGGCACAAGCAGAAGAAAACAGAGAGGAACAGAAAGAACGAGTTGGTCTAGGGAGTCTACCTAGCATGGGCAGAATCTTCCAATCTACATTTTTTTCCTTTCTTTTTGCTGACTTTGACCGAACCAGATGGATCTGGCTGGACCGGAACTATTTGTAGACTGATCTGAGCTAAAGGAGGAGACTCGTTGTCTGAATCAGAAGGCGAAGACTCATGAGGACGTTTTTGTGAGAACAAAGGCGCAGAAGGATCCAAGGCGCGGGCTGAGGGCGGGTCCTTTGGTTGCTCCAAATTCTCCTCGTCCACTTCCAAGTCCTCCTCATCAGAGCTAGAGGACTCTATGTCATCCATAGGGGGTCTGTCACAAGGTTTCCAACTCTTGGATTTGGATTTGCTAGTGAAATTCTTCTTTTTGTAGAGGAATGCTGCACATGTGTTCTGGAGATGCCCTGTCTGATGGCAATGGCGACACCTGAAGGCTGTATTCTCATAGTCCAAAGTTTGCGTCCAATGGAAGTCCTCGACTTTGAGGATGATCTGATCTGGCAACCCTTTACTGATGTCTATTTCTGCACAAATTCTGCCATAGGTGTATATTCCTTTCTCCCCCCTTGAGGTATTTGTTGCCAGGAAGCGGCCAAGGGTGTCTCCGATTCCTTGAAAGACAACAAAATGCCATAGATGCGCAGGGAGATTTGGAAGCCTGACCCAGATAGGAAGCTTGGAGATGACTGCAGTGGAGGGGTCAAAGTCTGGGAACCAGGGGGAGAGGAAAAGTCCAGCTGATCCCCAGAACCAGGGGCCCCCCGTTAAGGCTTTCTGGTAATCTTCGTTGAAGGAAATGACGACAATAAAGAAACCTTTCGAGCAGAAGAAGACTTTGCAATTGTTGGTCCAATTAGAATGGATCCACTGGTATAGATCAGCAGTGCGGGGCCATAGGCCATTCAATCTGCAGATGAGGATTGTTTCTGCAAATGTCTGGTATTGATCATCCAAAGATGGATGAGTGATTTCAATGGCAGGGGTTTCCTCCATTTTGTCCACCAAGAAGGGTTTGGGAGCCTCGACAGATTGGGCAGGCTTCTTGGCAGGCTGTGCATGTACTGCATCTTTGTAGGAGAAACCTTTGGAGGCAGAGGATTGCCTGACTGCCCCTCCCCTTAGTCGAAGTGATAGGATCACTGTGGCATTTCTTTCAATATTATAAAAGGAAAGAGGCAGATTGTTATCAAGCTGCTTACCAACAAAGAGGAGCCGCAGAAGGGAGGAAGGGATCCCCAACCTCAGTTCGAGAATCTTTGAGAGATGGCGCACTGTGAAAGACGGCTGGACTTCTAGGAGCAGGGTTTTGCCAGTCAGAAGAATTATCTGAATCTGGAAACTCGCTTGCTGGAAATGAGTAAGATCTCGGCTGCCTGAATGAGGAATCGAGGTTGAAACATTCAGATCCCAGATGCTCCTTCTAGGTAGATCTAGGAAGCTTGGAAAGTTCTGAAAATGAGATGCAGAGTATCGACTATTCCGGGGAGGCAGAGCACGGCTTTTGTTAACCCTGGCTGGGTTTACTTCTTCTTCTGAGCGGATCCGGTGCGAAATGCTGGATAATCTTCGGCATCTGCGTCCGACGACCACCACAGCCTCGGCCTTTCCTGTGGCTTTCGATTTCCCCTGTTGCTGAATCTTCGCAGGGCGAGCAATACCGGGGCCATTCCTGCGGCCTTTCCTATTGCGGCGCCATTGGAGGGAGCGAGGGCTTGGCTTCAGACGCCCCATTCCCAGAACCCTAGGACCAGAAACCCTTCTCGATGTATTTCGTTCCGCCATCGCTTCGTCCGTTGTTCCCTTATGTTATTATTGTTATGTCGGCTTTATTTGTTTGATTTTATTGATGTAATGAATATAAAGAATTTATAAAATGTTCAATTATTAAATATAAATTAAATGGTTGATAAGTATTATTGGGTATTAATGTATATTAAGTATCAAAATATTTTTTGATAATATATTTCACGTGGTTAATATTAAAAAATTATATAATTTATAATTCTATTTTATATTAGTACAGTTATCATTAGTTATAGCAAATTAATATGTAGATATATTTTTAATTAAAAACAAGTCATAAAAATAACATAATAAATTAATCCTAAATAATAAGTGTTCAATAACAATTATGGATATAATATATATATTTTTAATTTAATTAAAAAACAAAAAAAACATGACTATATTTTAAATAAATCTCAATATTCTATTTTGAATATTACAAAAATATTTAATACAAATTAAATAATATCATTTTTATGATGATGATGGTGGTGGTTAACGTTCACTGAGACCAAACTTTGGTCTATGGACCTAAAGAAACAAATTATTTAGTTTGATTTAAGATTTTATTCCTATGCTCAAAAAGCTTGGAGAGAAACCTCCCGAGCTCACTGTAATTTTGACATCATAAAAGGCTAGGAAGGTCAGTGTTGCAACAAAGATT
The DNA here is from genome assembly GCA_031772625.1 of Pinus tabuliformis. Taxonomy (NCBI): domain Eukaryota; kingdom Viridiplantae; phylum Streptophyta; class Pinopsida; order Pinales; family Pinaceae; genus Pinus; species Pinus tabuliformis. The sequence continues at coordinate 891,437,655 of CM062807.1, read as the reverse complement.
TTGAAATTTAGATCTAATGTGGTTGTACACAGGGCACTCTAAGAGGAAGTGATCTTCATCCTCTATGTTCGTATTCTCATAGAGATGGCAGAACCTTTCCATCTATGGTGTTTTAGGAATTGCCCAACGACCGGTTTCACTATGGAGCTCATGGGAGTTCGTTCTAATATTGACTATATTAATTTTCTTCTTTGAACTAGCTAAAATAGAGAGATAATTTTGATCTTCTAAGGTAGGGTTGATGACCTCCTTATAATATCTTAACTTTCTTTTAGCTGCTAAATCTTTCTTGCACCACATTTTTTCTTTGAACTTAGAAGTAATAATATTTTTAATGTTATTAATGTTTTTCAATTCAATTCTTCTCGATCTCGGTTTAAGTCTTAGGTGGTTTTGGCTGGAATTTAAAGCTAGCTTAGGAAGTCTATGGTCTCCTATGTTATTGAGTTTGTGCTTGTACAATAGAAGCCTAGTCATAGCTAGGCTCTCCATAGTGGAAAGACCCACTTTTATAAGGAGAATAGGATAGGGTGTGCTGCTTTTAATTTTGAGGTTATACGTTATAAAACGCTTCTGAATTTTCTCAATCTTTCTCCAGGATTCTCTAGAGATGCTACAACCCCAAACCTCACATCAATAACTATTAGGGAAATTATTTAAAAAATAAACACATCTACAAACTTAATTATATCAATATACAATATCAAATATTTTATATTTAAATCTAATAATATATATTTCCATTTAAATAATATTTAATACATAAATATATTATTTACTTTAAAAAATAATCTAAATTTCATTAATTCACATTTGACACATTACTTCATTAATTCATAGAGACACATACAAATCTAGCAAAACAATTCAAAAGAAAATCTACCAAGATTCCCTTTCGTTTTTGGAATAACAACAGCCCATGTATATATACAACTGTGCATTATTTTTATTTAATTTTATGGTTTTTTTAAAAGAATCTATCCATTTTTTTTTTAACAACTATTAATAATATTAAGTAATACAATTGTGTTTGATAATGTGAGTTATGGTTCTTATCTGTGGCCTTGCGGATCGGTGCAAGGGTTTTATCAATTTTTTATTTTTATTTTTTATTAATATTAAAATAAAATAATATTGGATGAGAACTAACAATTGACTTGACACGAGGAACTAGGGCTCTCATGGCGTTTTCCTTGCGATTATCCCCTTCCTTCGCTTGCCCTCTGGAAGTAAGAGATGGTTATCAGAGGTGTCGTTCTCAACCCCTGGTTGTCAGATGCGCAGAAACGCAGAAGGGAAGCGGCATCCGCAGAGGAGGAGGTATCACTCAGCCGCGTCCCATTTCGCCGGCCATGCAAAAGTTCTCAGGCGTCTCTGAGATACCTCGCACCAAGGCCATTAAGAAGATATGGAAGTATATCAAGGAAAACAACTTGCAGATAAAAGGGGAGGAAAATCTGTGTGAGGACGCTGCTCCCATGGCCGCCCCTGCAACCCTACGGCGCAACCTGCAAGAAACCGGAAAAGGTATCCTAGGCAAGGAGGAATCGAACCGCGGAGCCCCGACGAGTGCCTGGAACCCTCATGTGCCCTCACCTAAGGTAAATCTCAGCCACAGTGGAAGGGGGGTATTGAAACAGGAAACAAACAAAGTTAACGCAGCGCTCATGCCCACTGCAAAAGGGATCTGGACGAGCCATCCCCAGAATCGCGCAGGAAAGCTGGTTGCACTGAGCAACGACACGGGGGCAAAAAGGAAGGGGGGCTTGGGTGCTGTAGGAACTAGATCTGAAGGAATTTTCATCGGATCGTTTCCTGAAATCAACGGAGGGCGGCTACATGAAGCGGGTCTGCTCTCTCCCTCTAACCAGCCAGATTTGTCTGAAGAATCACAGGTATTTCAGATCCAAGTCAAACTCTTGGGCAAGACGTGAATGCAATGGGTTTGCGCAACAGATCTTGTGTAGGATCTTTTGTAAAATCTCGAACGCCGGCTGGGGATCCCCTCCTCTTACCTAAAATTGCTATATAAGGGTAAGCAACTTATGAATACCCTTCGTCTCTCCTTTTACAACATTCATAAGGATGCTTCTATTGGGGCTTCTTTTCATTTAAGAGGGGGTTCCTTTGGGTAGACCTCCTCTACCCCTTCTTTCTCTTATAAAGATGCAGCTCGCAATGACGCTACCCAACCTCTGTTCTCTTTGAAGGTAGCCTAGCCAACTGGAGCTCCAAAGCCGTTTCTGGTAGACAAATCAGAGGAAATTCCCTCCATCAATTTCTCTCATAATAAGATTGAAAATCGCTACCAGATATTTGCAAAATCAGCACTCATATGCAGATTTAATGGGCTTTGGCCTCGCACAGCAGATCTTTACCAATGGGTCCATTCCTCTTGGACTAAAAAAAGCAAGATCTTCCTTTGTTCAAAAGGATTCTTCATTGTGGTTTTTGACTTAAATGAAGACTACCAGAAGGCCTTAACGGGAGGCCCTTGGTTCTGGGGTTCGGCTGGGCTTTTTCTCACCCCTTGGTTTCCAGACTTCGACCCTTCTACAGCTGTCATCTCCAAGCTTCCCATTTGGGTCAGGCTCCCGAATCTTCCGGCTCATCTATGGCATTTCTCTGTCTTCTTAGCCATTGGCAATACTTTAGGACGCTACCTGGCTACCGATACCTCAAGAAAGGAAAATGGTCTCTACACCTACGGTAGATTGTGTGCAGAAATAGATGTCAGCAAAGGACTGCCGGATCAGATTAATCTCAAATTTGGAGATTTCCACTGGACTCAGCCCTTGGATTATGAGAACACAGCTTTCCACTGTCGCCATTGTCATCAAACGGGGCACCTCCAAAGTACATGTACCCAGTTCCTCGATAAAAAGAAGAAACTGAATCGCAAGCCCAAATCCAAGCACTGGAATCCTTTTGAGCCTCCCCGTCCTTTGGACGATTTAGATTTCTCTGCTTCGGATGAGGAGGAATCTGAAGCAGATGTGCAGATTGATGAGGAACCTGAAGCTGATTTGCAGAATGATGTGATTCCGATGGACACTCCCTCGGTCGGTCCGGCGGTTCCCTCTGACCCTCAGATTTCTCAGAAACGTTCTCATTTATCTTCGTCCTCAGACTCTGATAAGGATATTCCGCCGCCAGTGCAGAATAGTCTACAACTTGTTATGGCTCAGCCACACTCCACTGGGTGGGTCAAAGTAAGCAAGAAAAAAGGGAAAAAAATGTCGTGTGGCAGGAACTAACCCCTCAGGGTAGCTTCTCTGCTTAGTTCTATCTTTTTGTATTCCAGTGTTTTCTATGGCCCTTTCCTTGACTGTCTCTAAGGAGCGAGGTTGATAGCCTATCACCTATGGCTCCCTTGCTCTTTTGCATTGCTTGTATGCAAGCCTAATTGTACTATACTTTTCTTTTCTTATAGAATTAGTCTTTATTCAAAAAGAAAAATATATATATATATATATATATTAAATAAAAAACCAAATACATAAATAAAAATATTTTTTAAATAATGGAGGGTACATTATAATAATTAGAGTATATATTTCATGTCATTAGAGTACCAATTGATAGCAGTTGTCTTTATTGCGACTTTTTGGAAGCTTTTGCGGTGGATTTTTCTTGTCTAATTTCTCTAAAATGAGGGAGGAATTCATTGAAACCACAAGATTGATGGGTAAACCCTACACAATAGAAGTGCCCTAGGGTTTTTCACGGTGCTAAATCCATATATAGAGTAAAAAAAACTAGTTTAAATAACACAAATCAAGATTTCACATCAAAATTTTTACTCGAAACTCTAAAAAGTTGCACTATAGACAACTCCCAAATTGATATAATGAGAATTGTACAAATTATACAGGTCATAAAAATAGTAATTTTTATGAAAAAAAATTTATAAAATGGTAAATTGCAATGTAAAAAATATAAAATCGATCATTTTCATTTTAATAAAAAATAAAAAAAAAGAGATTTATAATTTGTTTTCGGAGCGCAGCCATAATTTTCAACAAATTATTCTTTTGCCTCCTGCTTGCACATATAAAAGTACGCCATTTTGATGGCAGAAAATCCGTCTTCGACGGAACAGCATAATAATAATACATCGCCACCTGGTGTGGAGATTGACCGTCAGATGAAGTCATCAGCATCTCTGTGATAATGTTTTCACGGAAAAACATGGTTCTTAATATAAACTATCATAATTATATAAATTGAATAGTTGTTTATATTACCATTATATGAATTGAATAATTGTACATATTTATAAAGTGTAAAACAAGAATTGAAAAACCAAACCACAATTTATGATTACATTAATTAAATTTTATAACTTCATCATTTAAATTATGTAAATAACCATGAAAAGATATATTATTGATATAAAAAAATAAAACAAAAATTCTAAATTCTTCTTTTCAATATAGGACGCTTCAGACCACGCTTCTCAAAATAATTACAATAACTACAATAATTACAATAAGGACAGTATGAACAACCAGGAAAAACTAAAACTACATCGCTAGGACAGTATGAACGACAGTATGAACAACCACGAAAAACTGTAATTGCAATCCAAGTCCTGGAATTATAATTTCAGGTTGAGGGGGGGAGGGGGAGGGAAATAACAATAACACAAATTAAAAAACTAAAACTACATTGTAAAGACAGTATGAACAACCAGAAAAAATTGTATTTGCAATCCAAGGCAGGTGACGGGAAATTAGTTCTTCTCATTTCCGAACCCAGGGAGGTAATTTCCATTGAAAAAACAACTCGATGCTCTACTAAATATTCATCGATGCTCTACTAAATATTCATTTTTTTGTGTTCTTTTGGCCGAGCTAACTCTAGAAGAAACCTCAGTGCTGAAACCTATCTGGTAGCGTAATACAGTGTAATGGATACGCGATAAGGCAATGCAAAGATTCATTCCAATCTTATTGACATGTGCAGACCTACCATTTTGAGTTTGTCACTGTATAAATGCTATTTAATCTGGGATCCTGCAGTATCCACACCTGCTAATTGATTGTATCGTTAGTCCTTCGCGATCTGAGATTAGCGGGAGAAAAAATCCAACATATAAATGGAATTATCTCAGAATATCCAGTACTGTTTATGGAACGTCATGGTAATTGTGCTGTGGATTTTAGGCACACTGTCAGGGGAAGCAGCACCACAGTTGGTGATGCCGGGAAGTTGGACACTTCTCATACAGAATGGCGGAGTGTCCGCCATGCACATGACTGCGACTTATCTTAATACCGTCGTCATGTTCGACACGACCAACTTTGGTCCTTCGCTGCTGTTGCTCGACAATGGTCGATGCCGCTACAACCCGCAGGATCAGGTTCTCACTTACGACTGTTGGGCTCATTCCATCGAATATAACGTGCGCACCAACACGATCAGACCTCTAATGATCTTCACCGATACCTGGTGTTCATCTGGTGCCTTCGCCGCCAACGGGACGCTCGTTCAGACGGGCGGTTCGAGAGATGGGGGGAGGGTAATCCGCTACTTCGTCCCCTGCTCGAATTGGGCTTGCGACTGGAATGAATCGCAGTCTTCCAGTCTCGCTGACAGCCGATGGTACGCATCCAACCAGATCCTTCCCGACAACCGCATCATCGTCGTGGGTGGTACCGGACATTTCAACTACGAATTCGTTCCGAAAATCCCGGGTGAGGGAACCTTCAGCCTGCCTTTCCTGTCTCAGACACGAACCAGTGCGCAGGTGGAGAACAATCTGTACCCGTTTCTTCACCTGTGCTCGGACGGGAACCTGTTCATCTTCGCCAACAGGGATTCCATTCTTCTGGACTACACGAACAATGTTGTGGTGAAAACCTATCCTAGGATCCCCGGGAACGGCCATAGAAACTACCCGTCCACAGGGTCTTCCGTCATGCTTCCCCTCTCTTCCTCCGACGGGTTTCAGAAGGTCGAAGTCCTCATCTGCGGGGGTTGCCCCGACAACGGTTACGCTTCAGCAAAAGCGGGCAACTTCATCGACGCCCTTAACGACTGTGGCAGAATGGTGATAACCGACCCTAATCCTGTGTGGACTATGGAGACCATGCCTAGCCCCAGGACCATGGGCGACATGCTGCTTCTCCCAAACGGAGAAGTGATAATCATCAATGGCGCCCAGAAAGGCGTGGCCGGGTGGGACTTGGCCAGCACTCCCGTAATCAACCCTTTACTATACCGACCCAATGCCCCTCTTGGCAACCGTTTCTTCAACCTTGCACCCAGCGGCATTGCCAGAATGTATCACTCCTCAGCAAATATTTTGGCCGACGCAAGAGTTCTGGTAGGCGGCTCGAATCCCCATTCCGGTTACGTCTTCATCGGAACGGCCTACCCGACAGACCTTCGGCTGGAAAGCTTCAGCCCTTACTACCTGGACCCAGTTTACATTATTCTCCGACCATGTATAACTTCCGTCTCCTCCACTTCCATTCGGTATGGCGCCGCCTTCAACATTGTATTCACTGTGGCTGCCACTCTGAACCTTGCCAGCGTTATCCAAGTGAACATCTATGCTCCGTCGTTCACCACACACAGTCATTCCATGAACCAGAGGTTGCTCACTCTCGCAGCTTCAACACCCGCTCTCCTTCCCAGCTCAATCAACGTTTACTCATTGTCGGTGACAGCCCCTCCCAGCGGAGTAGCTGCACCGCCTGGATACTACATGATGTTTGTGGTGAATGGGGGCATTCCCAGCGTCGCCAAATGGGTTCAATTCCGAGCAGCTTAATAATCTCCAAGGGGGGAGACGTCGTTGTTTACCATTTATTGTATTGTAATAATCACTTGTGTAGTGATCCTAATGCAATATAGAATAAGAGGCTAACTGCATCAGAATAATTGATTTCAGCAAATGGTATTGTAAAATTTGTGCAGCGGATTCCAGAAAATTAATCGGGATATGTGTTTTATAATTACATGTCGTTTCGATTCAAGATTCCGAATTTTACAAGTAACTGTAACTTGTCTTGATTATGAATCACATTAGTTGGTTTGAAACGCGTCGACAAATGGTATTCTATGCGATTTTCGCCAAAAAATCTCTCACAAACTTGATATGGATCACAGAGGCCTGAACTCTTTAACTGTGTTTTTATCAATATAGATCACAGAAGCCTGAACTCTTTAAATGTTTTGTTATTTTTGATAACTTAGATTTTGTGCAATGACTTACGTATATAAACATTTTATATTATAATTATTTTCAGGATGTATTACATAATTGATTTTTTTTTTAATGAATCTGGAAGATAATTATAATGTTTCTAGTCACAGAAGTCGGCATTCAAACATTTTATATATAAGTGCATCCAGCCTAGTAGCTCTTGCTACCAGAAACTGTGTTTAAACATGGCGTGATTATTAATATTGAATTTCGTTAATGCTCTCATTAAATCTGTTGAACTGTATTAATGCTTTATTTTAGCATTGAAATAAGTTATTAATTATGGGGAGAGGTAGCGTACGAAGGAAGGAGTCATGGGGAGGCAATCAGTGCCCTCTCGGCTGTATCAGGGACACAGTCTTGTGGCCATAAATGTGTTGGCCCAATTCAAATAAGGGGTTTGGCTTGATTCTAGGGAAATTCATGGAGTTCCAGTGTGGGTGTGGAGTTCACAGAGCATCCAATTTGCACGGAGCTACTGAAAATAGAGAGATTGAATTAGAAACGTTGGGTGCTGGCTGAGACTATGAAATCACTATTGTGGTTATGAAACGCGGTTGGCTATGAAACCACTGGTACTTGTTGTGGCTGTGAAACAACTAGTTGGCTACGAAACCACTGGTACTTGTTGTGGCTGTGAAACAACTAGCTGGCTATGAAACCACTGGTACTTGTTGTGGCTGTGAAACAACTGGTGCTTCTCAAACTGCTAATAAACCACCTCTGGTGCCGGGATATACCTCATCATGTGTTGACAATATATTTAGATTCCTCCATGTAATTGGATAGATATAAGGCCGTGGGGAAAATTGTTCGGCTTTCAAGCCTTTGCTAAAATCCCATATCACTTCCATGATTGTTGGCGGCCAATACTGATGGCCGGCATAATATGCCTCGGGGATAGGCCCACCTGTTATCGGCCTTGCGGCCTTCTTGGGCCCTGGGAGACTCAAAGCGCCACACATTATGCTGAAGGGAACCGACCCGATGTGGTGAGGACTGAGTGGGTCATCTGTTCTCGAACCTGTGGGCCCCGGCACAAATTTTACGTATTTCAGTTTGATTGTGGCCGACGGACCCCTCCGCTGTCAAACCACTGGTCCATAAGACTCCAGGTACGTAGCCGCACGGAAGGACCCCACGAAAGTTTTGACGTGTGGTCATTGGGTTGTTTGTAATGCAGTTTGTACTACTGTCCCTAAGTAGGATGTGCCGTGGTGGACCAACTAGCCCGTGGGCCCGCGGCCACAGAGTTAAACGCGCGAGTTATAACGAACCACGCTGAGCGGAGACCAGTCCGGTGTGACATGGACCAGCGGCTGCGTCCTACGCGTGGATTTCGACCTGTGTTCAAGACGTATACCAACACAACAGTATCACAGGCAAGCCCGAATGCCCTGTCCAGAGCTGTGAACGGTAGGTCCGCGTGGCATTGCCACTTAAGTAAATCCAGAGCCATGAAGGTGCCATGTGGCATTCCAGTGATCCGAGACTTTGGAACGAAGGATAAGTATATCGCAATAAAACTCCATTTTCATGGCAGACTACGAAGTTCGAGTTAAGATTTTTATGACAGGCTATGAAATTGCAATTATGGACTACAGTCTGTAACTCTACATTTAGCAAGAAATTTATGCGTTAAGCAGAGTTCAAACATCGCAAGGCATATTAGCATATTAGTGGTGTGAATTGCAATTAGACACACTCTCTCTTTGTAGGAATTGATTCAAGGTGAGGGAAAAATAAATCATGCACTCAATTACTTGAGTTAGAACTCAAAACAAGAGGCATTGCACTGTTGCTTTGTAATATGAATTTTTCTTTTAAGACATTATTACTATGAGTTATGAGAGACATATGACTAGGCGTATCTGAGCATTTAAAGTTTTTTTTTTTTTTTCTATTTTTAGAAGAGTCACATTATATTGCCATTATATTTCATGTTGTTGGATTCATGAGAAAAACCAAGTGATCTTATCTTTCTAGATTGTTCTAAGTTTTAGAAGAATCATAAGTATTGTCATTATATTTCACGATTATTAAATTTATTAGAACACTTAAGAGATCCAATCTTTTTAGGTTAAAAACTTTCCCCAAAACAAATTACACATCCATGTTTTCCAATGTAGAAGGAATTCCCCATCCTCCCTAAGAACTTTTTAGTTTTCTTTAAACACATTTATGCATCAATTAGAGGGTTTATGTGCAAATATCACACCATATTTCAATCCTAATCCCTCTAAAAACTCTTACAATTTTTCAACCCTAAACACCATAAATATCTTCATCTATAAATTATCCTAATGAAAGATCTTAAAAATTTAATTTTATTTTTTTCTAACTTAGAAAGAGAGTAATTAAAGATGTTTTGATATCTTTGTCAACTTAAACACATTAATTAATATTTTTGATAAAATACTCTCCTCTATCACTTACAAAGCAATATTAAACTCTATCTTAATAAGATCTCAATTATTTCAATATATATATATATATATGGGTTTAAAAATTCAATCAAGATATCAATTATTCCAATATTCTTTATGTTGGTTTAGAAATTCTAATAACTATATTTATCAAAATAATAAAAATTATATTAAATTATTAAAATTCATAAATATTAAATTAATTTTTTTTGTGAAATAATTTTTTCTCTATTACTATTATTATCAACCTTTTCATGAGCATGCTAAAGAGAAAATAATTATTAACCTTTACATGACAATGCTAAGGAGAAAATAAAGAGAAACGACGTGTACTTCATCATAATGTTTGAAATGAAAAAAATAGGAGAAGGGGGAAGAACCGCCGTGATTGAGGGGCGAAGACAGAAGAGTGAGGGTAATCGTTGCCCAGGTCTGGTCATTGTTCCCACTTATTCTTATTTTATCCAAGTGATATCGGTGTAGTCAAATGGACCGTAGATATAATTAAACGTCGTGTGAAAATTCGATGCAGTAGGTGCCAAAATTATGACTTCTAATGGCCGGTGAATGTTCACCCGTGGATTATTAATATTATATTTGTAGAAAAATTAATTTTTTTATGTAAATGAATAAAAATGATAGAAATAATTAGGTATTTATTTATTTTTTATTACTTTTTAATATGGATAAATAATAGATTATTATATTAAAATAATAAATTATTTATGTGTTGATGTGAGTTGTTATTATGAATTTTTAGGTGTTATTTTAAAAGTAGTTATTTTTCTATGTGTGTAAAAGTAGTTATTTCCTTATGTGTTGTCTATGAGTCATAGATCCACTTTTTTTCCCAATCTTATCATTTAAAAATAAAAAATCTAATTGTTATATATGTAACTTCTTTATGTTATCAATAAACAATATCAATAAACAGTATGTGATTTGTTGGGTGCACAATCTCTTATTATTTTTCAATTTTTATCATTGGATGAGAACCTGTTCTGACTTGATTTCCTTATAGGACGGCCATGAAAATGTGAGAGTTGTGAGGGCTAATCCTCTATATATAGATTAGTTAGTGTTTGATTTTCATGTTTGTGTGAGTACATTTTATTCTTGGTGTGCATTTGTTGTATGTGCTGGAGATAATTCATGAATCTCCATGAGCCATCAATGATTCAGTTTTAAGGGTTTCAAATTGGATCTGTTTCTGTGTTGTCTAATTGGCGATTTTTAATTGGTTGGTGGAGTGGATGCTGGCATATAATAACCTGTGTAGATATTGAGGATAGGTAGGCCATTGGCTAGATCTAGAGAAATAACTTCAATTGATGTCTAGATCGAGTTCCACATCTTCTCAAGTTCCACATCTTCAATACTGGAAAATGGTTGAACCGCTTGAAGTCTGCAATCCACAGCAAATATCAAATCGCATTTGGAAAAACCGTACATGCTACAACAAGCAATGAATGTCGTTAATATGAGCGGATCTTGCAGTGCATCTGTACAAGATAATTCATAACGATTTTTTGTTGCAGACAGATTAAGGGGAAGTAATGACGGATTCTCTGCAAACACCCGTCAATGCCCAGGAACTTTCAGTTGCCCACAAATGGTTGGGTAGCATTGCTCAGAATACCACGGCAGCGAAGAGCAAGGTCTCGGATCCTGGATATGAGCTGCGTCCAGTTGAATTCATGTCTTTTGTGCTTCTTATGCTCACGGGCTCCCTGCAGAAATATTGGGTTTGAAAAAGTATATATAAAATTGTAGCATGTAAATTTTTGTGGTGAGATTGCTCGAAGGAAACCCAGTATGGCTCGTGATCACTTTAAAGCACGACTGCTAGGTCAACGTTGTAACATAAAATTTGAGAGGACAGCTTGGATTTTTCAAGGGAGTTGTCTATAATGCGATTTTTTGGAGATTCCGGTGACGGAATTTGGCAGAAGAAATTGAGTTTAAATCTTGATTTGTTGCAGTTAAAATGATTTTTCCACTGCATATTTGGATTCAGCATCTTTGAAAATCCCTAGGACGCTTTGATTGTGCAGAAACTAGCTATCAAACTTGCGATTCCAATAAATTGCTGCCGGATTTTGACCGGAAAAACCTACTAGAAAGACTTTCAAAAAATCGCATCATAGACAACTGCTTTTTCAAGTGGTAATTGATGTTGCTGCTCGATCTTGTCAAATCAAGTTGCTCAACGAAAGAAGGGAAATATAGACCACGTGAGAGAAGGACATGCTGCGCTTTTAAAAAATCAAATACAAGGCCAACCTCACCGCCAGTACGGAAACATTATACTCAAATTTGTAGCTAAAAGAAAGCTCAATGCAAATGTTATATTCTTGTGATTCAATGGTTATTTATTGCTGGGCAATTCAGTTAGCTATGTTTGTTTGTATATTTTAGGTTAGATGGGTTTGTTTGTATGTTTGTTTATGTGTATAAGTGTGTTTATGTTTGTTTGGTGTGATTTGAAGTAGTTTTCTATTCTGATTATAAAAAGGGTTGCTGGTTTTAAACTCAAAGCCGAGGTTTAAAAGTGTGTTTATTGGCTATAAAAAGGGTTGGTGGGTGTCCGAAGCATCAATTCTTGTGTAAGGTCAAGTTGTTTGATCAACTTTTGAACACATTCAGTATCCAAAACTCCATCCTAGCAATTGATGGATAATCGAAAGTGAAATCTTGTGTAAGGTCAAGTTGTTTGATCAACTTTTGAACACATTCAGTATCCAAAACTCCATCCTAGGAATTGATGGATAATCGAAAGTGAAATATATGACAGATGGCAGTTGGTCCATCAGATTGTTCATTATTTGATGTCCCTTATCGTGGAAGCCCCGATGAACTGAGTTGTCGATATTGTTGATCTTGCAAAGTTCATCAATGATAGTCAGAGATTCCATAGTGGATGTGAGTGATGATGAAGACTAGTCAGACAGAGAGTATCCTTGTTGTCAATGTTTTCCATGTAAGCATTAAGGGAGGGTGTTGGGTGTTGGAAGTAATGCTTCCATGTCACATGTAGTTGTCATTAGGAGTTATATGGGGACAATCTAAAAATTGTTGTTTCCACTATATGAGTTGTAATCAAGATCTAGATGTGTCAAAGTCAATAATCTATGTCTTATATATTTGTACCTGTAGTGATCAATAAAAATATCAAATGTGATATTTATATTGTGCAAAATCTCTCTATTCTCTTCTAATTTTCTAACATCTATTACATTTCAAATATTAAATTAAAAATAGACAAAATAAATAAAATAATAACCATAATTAATTATTTACATTCATTTTCCATTATATAAATAAAAATGATAAAATATAATTATTTATTTATATTCACTTCCCATTACATTTAATATGGGAATATGGGTAGGGAAAATGAAAAACTAGTACAATAGAATAAAAATGATGAAAAATATTTAGTTATTTACTAATTTTTCAATATATTCTAATACGAGAATATTCCAATATGAATATATTAAATCTAATTTCAATATGAGTACGAAAAGTGAAAAGATTTGTGAAGATGAATAAAAATTATACAAATTAATGAATATATCAAATCAAATTTAATATGAGAATGTGAGTAGGAAAAGTGAAAAGATTTGTGAAGAGAATAGAAATGATACAAATGAATGGTTATTTATATTTACTTTTTATAAGGAAAATATGAGTGGAAAAATAAATAATTATCTTAAAAAAAGAGTAAATAAGAATAAAAATGTGTATTATTAGTTTTTGTCTAGTCACGGACTATAGCATTAGTTTTATGGTCAAGTTGCATTGATTATGTATTATTTCACTGTGTTTTTGTAATTTTAACGAAAGTTTTTGGAAAATGCTTAATTTTTATATTTTTACATAAATTCAAAAAAAGTTATTGAATTTTCCGTAAATGTTATTTCTAATTTTTGATCGGCCGAGGAAGCTCTCATGCGACATAATTACCTTGGTGGAGAGTGTTTTATTTTCATTTTTTTGAAATGTCTCACAATTCATTTTAAAATTAAAATAACATTAATTTTGTGAATGGCCATTGCATTGGTGAATGCTCTGACACTGTAACTACCGCTCTGCTCAATGATGCGATAATTGGCACGATTATTATAACATACCCAACCCCTTCTTTGACATTCGAGGAATGGGGTAGATATTTTTTTTGTTCAACTATATTGTTTTGATGTGTCTACACACTCCTTGTAGTTGAATTGGTCTAGTTACAGTGGGAATATTTCAAAGGGAACTATCGCAAGACCATCTTGGGTCCTTTTTATCTCCGTTCAATCTCGTGACCTCAGGTTATTGAAACTCTTATAAAATGCAATTAAATTTCCTTTACGAGATTTCAACAACCAGGGCTATCTAACGCTCATCCCTGCTATCTCGGATGCTTGAATTTTCTTAAAATTCAATTAAAGATAGTTATGGGCTTCCAGTGTTCCGGGATGGCCCATGTATCTTTTACAAGGAAAACCTTGCCACACGTTTACTCCGTCGCACGCCCCACAACCCCAATGCTTTTATTAAAATACTTCCGGTCTAACTGTCCCGAGAAATAGAGAAATTGTTTGTCAATCCGCACGTCGTCAACTAATGTTCTAAGAACCCCAATAATCAATTTAAATATCCTATAAGATCTAGGTTCTTTGAGCTTTCCAGGCCTCTGGGAAGCTCCTTTCGGGTTGACAGATCCAAGTAATGGAAATAAGTTTCTATCACTATCTTTTGACAATCCCTGGTCCCAATACATCCAACCTAACTGTCACTTACAACCCCACAACTCCATCAATTAACAGATCCAATGAACAAAAATGTTTTCCGTTGTTGTATCTTGACGGTGCCTCATCCTATGGGTCCTCGATGCTCTATAAAATTGTAATTAAAATAATTATGGGATTCCGGGCTTTCGAGTTCCAAACTTCTAGTCGAATCTCCATCACGAGATTCTGTCAATGAATGGTTCATGCTCCAACACTTGATAGACTTCTCGGTGCTCAATTGAGATGACTTACAAGATTATGGGCTTCTGGGCTTTCCGACCATGTCATCACTCTTCGAACCAATTGCGTAAGGGGAGATTTGTTTGTACCAATAAGAAGCTTTCTCGGTTAGGGTTTGGATCTGCAAAGGGATAGGGATATTTGATCATTTCTTAAAAGTTCCGAGCTCCACTCTTTTGCACGACAATGAGTCATTCCTCTCAATCCTTGCCATGACTCAGCTAAGGGATCTCAACTCAACCTTATGTGAAGTTTCTAAAGGGGATCTCTGTGATCACCCTAAAGACAAGCTTTGTTACTGCATAAAATTCCTCGAGCCAGTATTCTTTATCATGGCTCTGTCTCAGAGGTTTGGTAGACCTCTAGATCCAAATCAAGGCTTTGTAACTATGTCAATGGCTAACTAAGGCATTTCATGGTGCTACCCTTCCCAAGCTTGGGCGATAGATTCTCTAATGCGTTCTTAGACTGTGGGTCTTCCCTGTTGTTAGATAGGGAATTCAACGTATGGCGACATAGGCACTCCTACGCCTATTACTTACCACGAGCTTGATGTGGGCTCCTAAGAGATTCCCACCTCTCCTACCACACGCTAACAATGCTTAAATCTATGTCGAGCCTGTAAGAAGCTCCATGGCGCCACATAGAGCCTTCCAGTGCCTCACCGACAACATTAAGATGTCAATAAAAGATATCCATCTTGTTGAGAACACAAAGCTGAAGGCCATTTAGGTAAAGCTAATGGGTTTGACTGGCTCCAGGGAAAACTTCCCTCAACATTAATGCATTGCTTGCCATGTGGCACAACAAATTGTAACTTGGAAAATAAATGAATGCAAGAAAATGTTGACCCTACTAAGTAGAGGGTGTTTCATGTAATCTTTGTATTAATAGAGGGTCTCTAAGTCCACTATTTTTTTCAAGTTTTATTCCAAGATCTTATGGAATTCGTTACAGCCTGTAACATGCCATGGAGTTCCTTTGTATTTATTTATGTGTTGTTCTTAACACAATTAAGCATTTCATTCAAATTAAGGTTCAACTCAGCATTATAGCTTAGTCCTTGTTATCATGTGGTTCGTTACACATCTTATGCATCATATGTTTTGTGTTTACCACCAACAAGTTATTCACTCAGTATTTTACTTTCAAATTCATGGCATTACTTGGTTTATTCATCAGTGTCATTCATTCAAGAGATAACACATGCACAGACACATTCAACACATTTATCAGTGAAATTTCTACATAAAGGTTTTAACCACATGCATAAGCATATACAACTCAATACAGTCCCTAAATCCATAACCATCACAAAAAACCATTCATCATGATTCATTAATAGGTAAGAAAACATGTATAGATACTTATCTTTGAACTTGTAGGGAAACTGAGTCTGGGACAAGGACTCTCCACCCAACCATAGACAACTACAACCACACTTACTTGCAGCTTCCACCCCTGAGCTTGATTCCAAAGTCTGAGGGGGATGCTTGCTAAAGGGATTTAAACACCAACTGCCCACTAAAATAGGGACTCCAGAGGACCTCCTTCCTTAACTCCACTAGTTGAATTCTACTTCCTTTGTCAACATAGGGAGTCTAGAGGTATTCCTCCTCACCCCCAAGTGCACACAGAGTGATTCATCCCCTTATAGGGTGTCCAGAATCCATTGTACCCATAGGGTAGTAACAAAAAGTCTTCAATGAAGTCTCCCTTTGCTGCTGCTCTAGGATGGCTTCTTCCCAAGTTGTTACAGGGCTCTATAGTATTCCATATCAACCCACAACCTCCAAGGGACCCAAGTTATTACAAGGCTCCATAGGTTCCATTCGAACCCACAACTTCTAGGAACCCAAGCTATTACAGGGTTCTACAGACCTTTGTCTCAACCCACAGCCTCCAGGGACACAAGCTGTTATAGGGCTCCAAGGATCCTATCTCAACCAAAAGCCTCTAGGGAACCCTAACTCTTATAGAGCTCTAGAGACTAGTAACTCAACCCACAATCTCCAGGGATAGAGAACCAATACCCTTCTCTTTTCTTCTCTTCTCTTCAATAGTACCTACTGAAAGCTCCCATATAATTCTCCATTTAATCTATTCTCTCTTTACCTCTAGCCTGCATAAGTTCCAATGGGTGTCTCCCCATATCTGCCTCTAGCTTCCTTTGAATGCCTCCCTGTTGCTTTATTTTCTTGTTTTACTAGGACTCTCCCCCCTCATAATTTCTTCCTTGGCCTCCTCCTCATCCACAATTAATGCTGCATCCTTCCTGCCTTGCAATGCACAATCCCTCTTCATAAATATTTGTCATCTTTTCTTGTTTTTTTTTTCAAGCAACATGGCCCTAAGTACTTCCTCTTGCAACCCATTTAATTCAACAACCAATCCCTTGAATTCATCCACCAAATAGCCTTTAATGGCTATCCTGCAATTCAGGTTTCTTTCTCTACAAAAGTAACCACAACATCCCAAGAAAGTGATCCTCCTCCCCAGCTCTGGAATCTGTGTCCCTTTGACTTAGTCCCCCTTTTTTTTTTATTTCACATATTGCAAAATATTTACAATGCATTTCATGGGAGAACCGTGGGAGGGGCTATCATAGTTGTTTTTTTAGTGCTATGTTCAATGATGTGAGAATTAATGCAATTGAAGCTTGTTTTCATGATGGGGGGGAGGAGTGTTGAACAAATGTCAAATTAATATCATTATGTGTGGGAGATTTGGGGTTATTTGCATAGTGAGTGCTATGATACTTATGAATGATGTGGTAATTGGTACCATTTCATTGTGAGGAAGAGTATGTGTGGGAGAACTAGGTTATTTTGCACTGTGTAATGAATGTGCGGAAGGCTTTGCATTTTTAAATTATTATTTAGGAACATTTTTTCCAAGTATGGAAATAGTTATACGAAGGTGGTTATGCGAATTTAGTTGTTGATGTGGCTGTAAGGAAATATTATGTTAATTCTAATGCGAGAATTCATGTGGTTGTTGGTTGTTTACACTCGGGAGGGCGGGGGGAGTCTAGGGATGAATAAATGTTAAACTAATATTATTATGTTTGCTTGTGCATAATACAAAATATGTGCAGGAGAGCTGAGGTATTTTGCATAATGAGTATTGGGGTCATTGTGCTGAATGTTTAATGTGCGGAGGATGAAGTATGTGCAGGAGATTCGAGGTCTTTTGTGTAGATGGGGGTGCTAAAAAATTGTAATTTCAATTCCTATGAAGAAAATGTGTTGTGTGGTAAAATGAATGTGTGGAAGGCTTCATCTTTTTTAATTATTATTTAGCAATGTTTTTCAGAAGTACGAAAGTAGTTGTATGAAGGTGGTTGTGCAAAGCTAGATGTTCGGAGGTATCATGTGCAGAGTTTCAAATGTCATTTAAGGGCATTATTGAGTGCAGAAGTAGCTGTTCAGATGAAGTTGTGTGAAGGTTGTTGTTTGTATGTGGATGTTATGCTAAAGTTTTGTTCAAAGTTTACTAATATAATAAATATATAAATCTTGTTTTTTAATTGTTATTTAGGGACATATTTCACAATCTATAATCATTAATTAAAATCAGTTTTGAAGCTAGTTCTTCAGTGGTTTCATGTGTAGAGTTTCGAATGTAAATTAAGGGTATTATTGAGTGCGGAAGTAGCTATGTGGACAAAGTTGTATGGAGTTTTTTACGCACGTGCAGATGTTATGCAAAAGTTTTGTGCAAAGTTTACTCAGACAATAAATATACAAATCTCTTTTTAAATTCTTATTTGGGGATGTATCTCACAACCTGTCCTAAGTACGCACTTTCTTTATTGATCTCTTAGTATGTAGGTACTATTGCCACATTTCTACTTCCATACATCCATCCTTGTCACATGTTCTGCACATTATCTATTCACATAGAAAATGCTCTGTTTTCGCATATATGCATTTGTGTTATGTTCAAAGTGTACGAAAATCATGTTTCTAGCTTTGATGTTTTTCGTGCTTATAACATTTTATTCCCAGTCAAGTTGCATTGACTATGCATTATTTGGCTGTGTTTTTCCAATTTTAAACAAACTTTTAGGAAAATACTTAATATTTATATTTTTGCATAAATTCAAAAATAATTATTGAATTTTCAATAAATATTATTTCTAATTTTCGATTGGTTGAGGAAGTTCTAATCAGACATAATTCCCTTGGTGGAGAGTGTTTTGTTTTCCCTTTTTTATAATGCCTGACAATTCATTTTAAAATTAAAATAAAAGTAATTTTGTGAATTTTCATTGTATTGGTGAGTGCTCCGACACTATCACTATTATGTTAGCCCTGTACTCAATGATGCAAGAATTGATTTAGTTGTTGTCAGGCCAGGAGGTAACTCCTCAAATGAAATTGTATTATTCATTTAGGTTGTTCATTATTATATACAAGAGGGAGTGACTGTTCAGTTTCATCTCCCGATGACTCTCCATTTCCTCTATTATTTATTTACACTAATTATAGGTTTTCACCCAATGCCTATGATTAGGTGTCAACATTCCCCCCTTTAATCTAAAGGGATGTTGGTGAGTCCAAGCATCGTTTTGAATCTTTCATACTAGGCTCGCGGTGCTTGTTTGAGGCCATATAAGGATTTCACAAGTTTTCATACTTTATGTTCATGTCCTTTCACAACAAATCCTTTAGGGTGGGACATAAAAACATTTTCTTTTAGATCTCCATTCAAGAAAGCAGTTTTTACATCCATTTGATGGAATTTCCAACCGTTTTGAGCTGCTAGGGCAAAGAGTGTCCAGATGGTAGCCCATTCTGCTGTGGGGGCAAAAGTCTCCTCATAATCGACCCCTTCCTTCTGTGCAAAACCTTTTGCCACAAGCCTTGCTTTGGGCTTGTCAATTGAGCCATCAACTTTATACTTTTTCTTGTAGACCCACTTGCAGCCAATTGGTTTGGTTCCAAATAGAGGATAAAATAGTTTCGAAGTGCCATTCTTTATCAAGGAATCATACTCCTTTTGCATTGCTTCTTGCCACTCATCATGAGAAGCAGCTTCTTTGAAGGAAGTTGGTTCAAAATCTGTAGACAAATTCAATTCACAATCATAAGAAACATCCATATCAACAGGTGAATGAGAGTCATCTACATCACCTCCATTTTGCTGGGTTGAATTTCTAGTTCCTGTCTTTCCAACCTCATTAGGATGAACACTTTCAAGTGTCTTTGTCAGCCACTTTAGGGGACCTTTTTGAGATGGTCCAGGTTGCTTAGTTGATTGAGTTGGGACTGAATTAAGATTGAGTCTCCCAATTCTGTCAATCACATCACTCAAAGTATCATCTATTGTTGGAGTTTCATATGGGGGAGAGAGTGCTTCAGAAGAATATTCCATAGGTTGATCTAGTATAGGAATCCCCCCTTCAAGATGTGGAATCTGATTATCAAATTCTTGAAATGTTTTTTCATTTTTGAATCTATCCAAGCGATCAATTTGCCTCTCAACAACATTGTCAGTTTTGGATGATTCAAGAAAGATTACATCTCTAGATACAACAAACTTTTTATTGACTTCATCATAGAGATGGTATGCTTTGGAGGTGTTTGAATACCCCAGGAAGATACACTTGTGATTTCTTGCACCAAGTTTTTTTCTATGTACCTTTGGTATCAAGGCATAACATGTGGAACCAAAGACCCTAAGATGCTTTATCGAAGGAATGTAACCATACCACATTTCATAAGGAGTCTTGTTTCTAATAGCATTAGATGGACATCTATTATTTACATATACAACACATAAAACTGCATCAACCCAAAACATTAATTTTACATTTTTGAAAAACATCATGGAGCACACACATTTAAGATTGTCTTATTCATTCTTTCACCTACTTCGTTCTGTTGGGGATTATAAGGCACGGTTGTTTGATGTTTGATCCCATGTTGGTGAAGATAGTTTTCAAATTGTTTTGAAGTGTATTCTTTTCCATTATCAGTGCGAATAGAGCCAATATGATATTGTGCATCATTTTCAATCCATGTACGAAAGTTCTTGAATGTTTGGAAAGCATCAGATTTGTTATTCAATAAATAAACCCAACACATTTTGGTGTAGTCATCAATAAATGTCATCATATATTTATTTCCATTCACAGAAGGAACATTCATTGGAACACATAAATCTGAATAAATGAGTTCAAGTTTTCTATGTGCTTTGTAATGTGAATCATGAAAAAACTGTTTGCTATGCTTTCCTAGAATGCAAGCATCACATTGCTTAAGTTTCCTAGGAATTGTAGACAAACTAGTAACACCATTTTTCTTCAACAAGTGGAGGCTATCATAGTTCAATTGTCCAAATCTAGCATGCCATAATAAACTTGATGGAAATGTACCTTCTTCATAATGAGAATTGTATGAGAAATTTTGTGCATGAGTAGAGGTACCCTGCAGCTTGAGAAGCCTTTCTTCTTCTATCCTCGTCATGACAAATGAGTGGTCTGATGCTTTTCTCACCTCAAACTTGCCATCAAACATATGAATGGAGTGTCCTTACTAGCATATGTGGACCAAGGACAACAAGTTTCTCCTCAGCTGTGGGAGATATAAAACATGATGCAGAAGAAAGTCTGGAAGACTAGGCAATTTAAGCCTAATTGTGCCAAGCCCTGATGGCTTGAGTTTTGATTTGTCTGAAAAGTATACTGCTCCATCAACATTGTCAGTAAATTCTTCAAAAAAATCTCTTCTAAAATTCATGTGGCAAGTTTCTCCTGAATCAAGCAACCAATCATTTTTCCAAGAAGCAAGTGAAGCAATAAATAAGTCTTAATTTACTCCAATATTACAGTGTGCCACAACATAGTGAGCAGATTTAGGTGGTTTACCTTTCTCTTTGTCATTAGTTTTACCTTTGGGTTGGTTTATTTCCTGCTCAATTCTGTCCCAAAACAACTTGCATGTGGATGCATTATGTGATCCATCTCTTTTGCAGCGCATGCAATGCAAATATGACGTTTCTCCTTGAGAGTGTCTGCCCCCTTGCCTCTGAAATTTCTTCCTTTTCCTCTTCGACCACCTCTTCCTTTGGAAGAATCTTGAGCAAGATTCTTCTCTCTATGGGCAAGACACACAACCTCTTCAGAAGACTGAGGAGCTGTCTTCTTCCCAAAAGCTTCCTCTCTTCAACAAATTTTTTCACAAGGGAGTCAAAGGTAATATATTTGAGGTTTCCATTTCCTTGCAATGAATCATGATAATTTGAGTAAGTGGGATAAAGTGCCTTGAGAAAAGCTATAAGAGGAATGTCTAGTTCAACATTAGTGACTTTGATATCATGCATAATAGATTTTACTTCTGATGTAAGAGCAAGAGGATCATCATTTTGTAATTCAAGGGTGAACAATTTAATCATGAGTTGAGCAACTTCAAGTGTAGAGTGTGAGTAATAGAGTTCCTTCAGTTTTTGTAAGGCTTCGAAAGCATTTGAAAATGGCGAAATATGGAGACTCACCTCTTCATTTATTGATGCTGCAATCAATGCATAAGCCTTGCTGTTCTTATTTTACCAAATGGCGAATTCCTTGTCTGAGGTAGGTTGTTCTAGCTCTTTGTCTCCGTTTCGAACACACACTCCTTTCCACAACTCATTAAAAATGAGAGTGTGTTTGATTTTCTGCGACCATTATGGATAGTTCTCCTTCCCGGTGAGAACTACTCCCACAATAGATATTAATGAATGCATTTTAAAATAATGTACCTTACTACCAATATATAAAAAATGCACTTCTGGTGGTTAAAACTTGCACTCTGATATATTAAAAATAGAGGTATTATTTTGGGGAGGTAATATATGGGAGAGGGAATATTTAGGGAAGGTGGTATATGGGGAAGGGAGAATTTAGGGGAGGTGGTATATGGAGGACAACGTGGGAGCCAAGCGCAAGAGCATTAATAACATTCCAATATGACAACATTAATAACATTCCAACCAAACAACGTTAACAACATTCATATACAGCGTGGGAGCCAAATGCAACAATGAAACAATGTATATCGAAATTATATATATATATATATATATATATATATATATATATATATATAGATAGGTAATTTGGAACAACGTATATAGGTAACTGTTGTGAATAATATGAGAAACCAGAGCAGTAAGGGAGGTATGTTATGACAGTGGGATATGAGAAACCAGAGAGGGAGGGAGGTATGTTATGACAGCGGGATATGAGAAACTGGAGCGGGAAGGAGGTATGTTATGGAAATGTTATGGAGTGATGAATCAGAAGGTTCAATGCAAGAGTGCGCAAAGGTGGTTTAATACAGTGTGATCGAAGGAGAGGGCGTACAGTGAATACACTTGTGGGAGCCGAGGGGAAATCGTACATAGTCACTCCATTGTATAGTGTATGGCAACGGTAGAGTAGTGAACACATTCACTTCAGCGTACAATGCCATTAAACCTACTAAAAACTTCATGCATTCACCATATATGCCATTGACCATCAATCTTCTGCAATGTATGAGCTTGATAATGGATTCCAATTATAGAAAGCACTTACCAAACGCTACAACACCTCGAGGTTTTGACCAAGCTCTCACACTGATTCTTCAATCATTTTGAACTTTCCAAAAGCAATGTCTCAATGCAGCAATACGACCCCTTCAATAATAAGATTAATGTTGAATACAACATGCAGTAACGCACTTCAACAAATGTATTCAAGAATGAATGAGATCTGCAGGGTTTTGACAGAGATTTTAGCCTGCAAAAGATGTAGAATAGACGGGCAGAATATGGCAGAGAAATCTAACAGGAGTTACACTATAGAAAACTAATTTTGGGACCTGTGCTCTGATACCATGTCAAGCCAGGAGGTAACTCCTCAAATGAAATTATATTATTCATTTAGGTTGTTCATTATTATATACAAGAGGGAATGACTGTCCAGTTTCATCTCTCGATGACTCTCCATTTCCTCTATTATTTATTTACTCTAATTATATTTGTTCACCCAATCCCTATGATTAGGTGTCAACAGTTCTTTTGTTAGTGCTCTGTTCAATTATGCGAGAATTGATGGGTTGCAACTTGTTTCCATAGGCTCAGGGGGGGACAGGGGGGTGTTGAAAAAATGTCAAATTAATATTATTATGTGTGTTAGAGCCTAGATTTGCCTCAAGTTGAAAAGGCAAGGTTCTAGGTCCACATCAAACCACGCTCAGCCTCGTAGCTAGCCCTACGAGGACAGGGGAGGGCTCTCTCCGGGTCGATCTCAGTGAAAGATAATCAATGGAGCTTGAGATCACTGAATAAAAAACTAATTTTAGGCTAGGCACGAAGTGCAAAGGATTTGATTTGAGTTTTTGGGGGTTTTGTTGGAAAAAAGGGGCAGGCCATTTTGGGTCCGGGAATGAGGCACAGTTTCTGTAGAGTTCTGATTGGGGCAAGGAAGGCAATCGTTTTGATGCTTTAAAGTGAGTGAATGGCTAGATCAGATTGGTGAGGAGCTAAGGAGAGCAAGAGAGTCTCAAGGATTCTCCTTAAACAGATGAAAACATGGAAATTTAAACAAATTCAAAGGCAGAGCACAACAGTTAATGGATTCTACCTTAATCATTCATTTGTTCAAATTCAGAAGAAGAGACAGGAAATGATACTCATAACACTAATGAACTTACAATTACTTAGAGAAGAACACCATCAAAACATAAAGCCACATGGATCCCAAATAGTGCTGCAAAACCCTGGTCTTTCTTAGCCAAAAATGCAGAGATAGAATGTACAATGATATGCCAAAGCAATCCCTAGTGTCCAACCCTGAAAATGACTTAGGAATTACATGATATAGACAAGTCAAACCTATTCCCTTGCCTCTATGGGTTGAGCTCATCATTCTAGGAGTTGTTTGAACCAATTCTAAACAAGGAACTGAAAACTAGGTAGTCAAACGACTTACCCCTATATGCTAGGAAACTGATTCATTCACTCACATTTCACCTTTTGGTGAATGAATCTTCTAGAACAAGTAAAAATGTGCCAATATTACATCATGTTTGTCAAATTATATCATGAAAAGTCAAGAATAACTTCAAGAAGCAAAACTGGTCAAAACTGGGCGAATTGCTGAGCTGAACATTGAAAAACAAGCCAAAATTCTCTATGCGCCGCGCCAAAATCTGTATGCATCGTGCCACTTTGGAGCTGATTTTGTGGCACTTATTGAAGTCCAAATTGAGCCCAAGTGTTCTTGTTGGAAAGCCCTGCCTGTGTACTTTCCAACACAAGTGGAATTTTTTAATTTGGATGTCATTTTCCCCTCCGAAATGTCAATCTCCCAAGACTGCTTCATGTGTATCAAAATAGGGGCAGTGAGGTCATTTTTTGAGTGTTTTTGGCCTTTATAGGACTCAAAACTTCCCCAAATTTCTTGGCCATGCACCAAAAACCATGATTTTTCATGAAAAATCTAGAAATGTAAACATTTTTCAATTTGGAGTTCCCTAGCAAAAGCGCGTGCCACATGGCGCGACGCACAGGGAGAAAAACCCTGTTTTTTAGTGCAAAAAATTTCAAAATGTCAAAAATTGCTCCAAATTTCATGGAATTTGGGCTGTAGATTCTTCATTAAGTATCATGCTAGGCTAAAGAGGCTTCGGCCAATATCTGAAGAAAATCAAGCTCCCTTTGCCTCTTTTGTTTTCGTATTGCCTTCTTTAGTTTTGCGTTTAAATTCCTGATTCGTGCCTTGCTGACCTTGTTCCGTGCTATATAGTGGAAAGCCATGTGTCTCAGCAATGCATGGTCCTTATCGGCCTTGTCCAACAGTCTCTCTAGGTGCATGTTAACTCTCTCGAGATTAGACTCCCGATCCTCATTAATCTCTTGCTCCAATGACGTGAGCTCAATTCTTCTCCTTTGTGCAGCTTGGCGATTCTCGCAGATGTTTTGTAACTCCATGATTGCTTGTTGATCTTCAAGATGTTTGTTCCTTTGCTCCAAATACTTCATGGTCCACTTAGCTCTCTCCAAGACAAGGGATAAGGCTTGGATCTCTGTTTGCTGCTCCTGGATGATCTCTCTAAGTTGCACACTTTGCGGACCCGTATTTTTATCATCATCATGAAGGAGAATGAAGTCGGTCTCTTATTCACCTGATGGCTCACCTGGAGGCCCCTCATCCTGCATTGGCCTATTTCCTTTGTCCTATATCTATGGTGCTGATGTCGGAAACGAGGCCCCTTCCACCTCGGGTGGAGATAACACTCGCTTTGCTGCTGCAAACAAATGTCTGGTGCCCCTCTGATATGTGATGCATACCGGCACACTAGCGGTCTCATGGTGCTCATACTGATGAGAAGGTCCACCTTCATGCTTAACCTCTAATAATCCCTGTGAAGCTTTGAGGAAGTCACAGGAGATGAAATCATTCCAAGTGATGCCCTGTAATCCAAGCTGATGCACCACCAAAATCTTAATAAGAGCAAAATGATAAACACTGTTAAGTTGCTGCTAAGGTGTTTTATGCTGCACAAGGGTGGTCATCCTCTCTATGTTCCGGAAAATGAAATACAGAATGTTCATCATCCGTACCCTGGTGAAATGCATGAGCAACCTGATGTGATAACCATATAGACGTGAGAATCATCCCTCATAGCTGAAATATTTCATGATCAATTTCATTAGTGGAGCATATTCATCTTTCAGATATCGGAATGGAAACACTCTCTTGAGTTGCCTCAAGAAACCGGTTTTAATGTATGGCTCATAATGCTGCCAGTCAATCTTCTGCTTCTTGTTCCATGGTTCTCCAATGTTCGGCATGCCGGTCATTAATGAGACAGATTCTGGTGCAAGTGTGAAGGTGACACCAGCTAAGATAACTTGATCTCCATGTAAGTGCAGCACGAATAGACAAGCCAGCTCATGATGAAATTGAACACTAGCCACCTTTTGACAAAACTCATAGCATGACTGATGCTGGAAACAAAACATAGCAAGAGGGAAGGCTTGTAATTCTGTAAGGGTGGTCGGTTCTTCTCTAACATGTCTGCCACTTTTATGAGGCCTCCAGGGTGCCTGTTCTTCCAAGGGTGAGTCACTTTGGGTTTCCACTTCATAGTCCGATGAATGCTCAGATGCCATGATTGCTATTTTTCAACTGCTTTAGAGAAAAAGATGCTGGTGTATGAAAACTGTTTAGACTGCTCTTTTAATAATGTGTGCCAACTCTGCCACCAAAGGGGAAAACCAATGAAACAGGGACTGTTAGGAAAGGGACATAATATCAAGGGATTAGGAATTATTGGGAGAGATTTGTTTGGGAAATATGGGAGGGGGTTTTAGGATTTATGTGTGGGAATAGGGTTTAGGGTCTTCACATTTAAAAGCTTGGGAAAGGGAATTTGGGATAGGGGTTAAGTAAATTTAGGGAATGGGGAACAATGGAGACAAGGAACAAAGGGAATTAAGGACAAAAGAAATAATGGAAAAGAGTAACCTTGGTGGCAAACAAGTTTTGAAACCCTAGGCAGCAGCTTATATGTGAGGCATTCAAAATGATAGGGTTTGATTGTTTATTTGGAAGCTCAACACATCAACCATAACATACACCATAAACTTGAATGATGAACAGTGAAGGAGGAACTCAACCTACTTGAATTCAAGACCCATTTGCATGTTTTGGGAGTTTGGAGGCCGTTCTGGAAATTTTTGGGCCAAATAGCTAAGTGTGCTGTGCCACTTACCCAACGCACCGCGCTGTCCTAGTGCGCCGCGTCCGTTTAGAATTACACTGGACAATTTGTCCCAGTGTGCCGCGCCACCTGCTCTGTGCGCCGTGCCGGCCAAATTTCCTCCAACTTCACCCAAGTCACACACTAACTCTACCAATTTGCTTTGAATGGCTTCTCTTTGATCTTGGCATACAAATAACATTGATCTTCATGAAAACATCCTTATAAAGACATGGATTAGATTTTTGACCCTCCAAGACCCATCTTTGTAATGTTTTGGCATTGGCACTTTTTCCACTTTAATACAACTCTGTTTTTAAATTTCCTTTTGATTTTTTGACTAAAATGATGAAATTCTTGGCAATTTTTTGCAGGGATAGCTGACATGGAATTTGACGAAGGAGACCAGGGCTGTGCTTGAAGAATTCAACTAAAAAACTTTTGAAAATTATTACAAAGGACAAAATGTTGACTTTTCATCAAAACAAAGTTTTGAAGAAAAGTCATAATCCATCCATATGATGATGAAAATCTTTGAATGACAACTTTTTAAGAACCTCCCTCTGGTCTGCTGGCTTTATTGGACATTGTGAAGACAGAATTAGTGAAACCCTAGACCTAGTGACTGAAAATAACTCTTACTGATCCAAAGACATGAAAACTTGATTTTGATGAACAGATGTGAGCCAATAGTGCAAAGCATGAGGAGAATGAATGACAAAGCCCTTCCGACAGATTTATGGCATGCTCCTAACAGAATGCAATTGATCAAGTGAGATGGGACACCTAAAAATGAAATGAAAAAAGAGCTTTGATCTCTGACGAAGGGATGACCAGACCGACTCTAACATTGGCTCCAATGGGGATGGTAGCTCCTTGGAGGTGCCAAGAACAACAGATCTCTGGAAGAGCTAGACAGTGCCTTCGTCCATTGGGCTATGGAGTCATTATTTCGACAAGCAACACAAGGCTCTGACTCAATTTATTTGACTGAAACTTGACTCAAAACGACTCGATAATGAAATTGAAATGACTGAAAAAATGACTCGACAAACTGAACTCAAAACTAAAATCTTCTTCAGAATTATAGCCTTCACTTCGGGCCCTAGACTGAAGAAAAGATCACAACACACACTTGCAATGAAACTGAAATAAAATGGTATTTATGATGACAATGTAAACAACAGAAATAACTCAGAAAAGGTACTGCTTGAGCAGCCGACCATTGACCGGCCTTCCAGGACAATCTTCCCCGTTCAACTCCTTCAAAAGAAAGGCATTTTGACCCTGATACACTGCAATCTTAAAATGACCTTTCCAGAGATTCTCAAACTTACCGTGCTTGCCCTTTTCCTCATTCCTTGCATCCCACTTTAACACCACATCATCCAACTGAAATGTGTCCGCCTTTGCTTTTCTGTCATAAATCTTTTTAATTCTCTCCTGCAACTTGAATGTGTTTTGAAAAACATCTTCCCGTGTCTGCTGCAAGTGGATCATTTGATTTAGTCTTCTCTGCATTGGATCATCTTCACTACCAGCCTCCTGAAGAAGTTTGACTACCGGAGCTGCGAGAGAGGTAGGAAACACTGTATCAACTCCATAAACTAGCTCAAAGGGGGACATACCAATGGATTTCTTCTGACTCACTCGATCTGCCCAAAGTGCATGGACCAACTTCTTATGCCAACTTTTCTTGTTTATTTCCAGCATCTTCTTAATGATATTAACCAAAGATTTGTTGGAAGACTCCGCCAATCCATTGCCTTGTGGATGATAGGCAGTTGAGTGCCCCAAAGTAATGTGATATTTACTACAAAACTCAACCATCCTTTTTGACTTGAAAGCTGTTGCGTTATCAGTGATTAGCTTACTTGGGCAACCAAAACGAGACAAAATATTATTCTCAAGGAATAAAATTATTACCACATCCGTAGCTTGCCTATTAGGAATTTCTTCGATCCACTTTGTGAAATAATTTGTCACCGTAAGGATCCATCGATGCTGACCTGAAGAAGAAGGATGAATTTCACCAATGAAATCCAACCCCCACTACTGAAAAGGGGCACTCACATCAATGGGTTTAAGCAGAAAAGGCTGTAATTTCTACTTTCCTTCAAAAATCTGACATTTATGACAGCTCTTGACAGTCTTAAACACATCAACAAACAATGTCGGCCAATAGTATCCAGCTCTCAGAATTTTATTTACCGTTGTTTTCCAAAAAAGGTGACCGCCACAATATCCTTTATGGAAATCCTCCATGACCTGCTTCGCTTCTTCTTCCACCAAACAATTTAACAAAACGGCACTGGGATCTTTCCAATAAAGTGCAAAATTCAAAATACAAAACTTAGAAGCCTTTAAATTAAGAGTTCTAGCTTTGTTTCTAGCCATACTAGGTGGCGAGGACAAATTCTGAAGTACATATATGATATCTGAATACCACGGAGAAAGAACAAATATTTCAGCTACCTGAATTGACGGACCTTCCTCATTCTCAGCGGACATAGCAGTGATCAGATTTATGTCCAAGACGTGTAGATTTGATTCAGCCATTAACTTCGCCAATCCTTGTCCTTTAACAAGCTTTGTGGGCCTTATCTCCACATCATACTCCAACAAGGCTGCAATCCACTTACCTCGTCTTCCTTCAGGGTCTGTCTGGACCAAAACATCTTTGACAGCAGCATTAGGAACATAAGCTAAAATATGGGAATGCAAAATAGACACGCGGAAATATTTCAGTGCTTTTACAAGCGCAAGGGCTTGCTTCTCAATAATGTTGTATTTCAAAGCAGCATCTCTTATAGTCCGGCTGAAGAAAGCAATGGGTCTTTCATGCTCATCTGTTTTCTGCATTAATACAGCTGCCATATTATGCTCCGAAGCAAATGAAAACAATATAAAATCCTGAGTATAATCGGGGCTGATTAGAACCGGGGATGAAGAAAGAGCCAATTTTACTAAATTGAAAGATTTTATAGCCTCTTCCATCCATGTCACTTGGCTGTCCTTCTTAAGCATGTTTTTAATATCCCTTAGATGTTCAACAAGATTAGGAACAAAGCGGTGCAGAAATTCATCTTACCATTAAACGATTGAATCTCCTTCTTATTCTAGGGCAGGTCAATTTGCTGGATCGCTTCCACACGTGCTGGATTAATACAAATGCCATCCTTTGAAATAATGTGCCTAAGTAGCTTGCCTTCATCCATGGCAAACAAGCTCTTCTTCAGATTCAACGACACACCATATTTTCTGCACTTTTGAAAGACAATTTTCAAATGATACAAATGTTCTTCATCTGATTTGGAAAACACGGTCAAATCATCAAGGTACACAACCATGAAGACATCCTTCTCATTTGTGAAAGCCAAGTCCATTGCCCGCAGAAAAGTGGCACCCACGTTCTTCAAACCGAAAGGCATTTTGGCGTAATGAAAGGTTTCCCACGGAGTGGTGAACGTTGTTTTGTCTCGGTCGTCTTCATGGAATATAATTTGGTTATATCCAGAATAACCATCGAGTAGTGACATGCGAGATGCTCCAACTACTCGCTGAAGTATGTGATCCATTTTTGGCAGCGGATAATTATCCTTCAATGAAAATTTGTTGAGATTCCGAAAATCAATGCACAAACAAATCTCACCTGTCTTTTTTCGCACGGGCACCAAATTAGATATCCAATCTGAAAATTGGATGGGAACAATGGTTCCTGATTTGTACAACTGATTGATCTCCTTCTCAATTGAGGGCAGCAATTTTGGATTAAGCCTTCTTAACTTCTGTCTAAAAGGTTTTTGATTAGGCTTAATAGGAATTGTATGCTGAATTATATTGGTATCATATGTCTTCAAGTCGGAATAGTCCCAAGCAAACACATCGGCAAAAGATGACAACAAACTGATATATTTGGCCTTTACCTTTGGTGGCAGTGTTTTGGACAGCTTTACCATCTTCGGATGCTCGGCTGTTCCAATATTCACCTCTTCGACTCCCTTCTCTATTGGCTGCAATGTTGGTTTGCGGGCTACGTCATCATGATCAAAGAGTTCTTCTAAAGGTATCAAGCCTTTAGGAATCACATTATCCTTGGGCTGCAACACTTCCATTTGATTGATCTGCACATCATCTTTTCCGTCATCATATTATACATCAATTGAGGTATCTTTGAACTTACCGCTACTTTGCAGAAAATCATCAATCTCCTCATCATCTTGAAAAACTTGCCAATATCTCTGATTGTCTAGGATAGTCGGACGGTGTTTCACATGTATTTCAAATTTATTACTTGAATTCATAGGAATCTTCAAATTACTCGTTGCCTTAGCAAGTGCATCAACAATACTATTTTGAATACGAGGCACACATGTCAAAGTGTAATCTGAAAGCAACTTCAAGATGTCTAGAACAACATTCCGATATGCCCGCATCCAGGGATGCTTTGCTTGATATTCACCTTTAACTTGCTTAATCACCAATTCAGAGTCGCCATATACATCAATCCTCTTAGCATTCAGCTTTCTTAGGATCTTTAGGCCAGCAATCAAAGCCTCATACTCAACTTCATTGTTTGAGCAATCAAAAGCAAGTTTATAAGAACATACCCGCACATTACTAGGCACTTTGTCCGGAGCAGAAAAAGGACCGCGTACCCAAATTCCAATTCCAGCACCATCATTTCCCACTGCTCCATCGAAATCCATGGTCCACAGGCCATCTTCCTCTTCTTCCAAGTGTTGAAACTCTGTTTGTTGTATTTTTACTGCTTGCTGTCCATTATCCTTTTCTATTTGTTGAATGGTATTGCCCTATTCTTGACTTTCTTTCTTCAAAACTTGTCTGAAATTCTCTGCTATTTCTGGAATATCATCTGCTGCAACTAACTGACTATCAATCTCATTGAAACTATCTGAATACAAAACAAAAGACTCTAAATTTGTATGTACATAAATAATCGGATGATTAATTGGTTTCTCCTTGCTTGTAATCATGCATTTCATTTTCTGCTTCAGATAAAGTTTTCTCATTTGGCCAAACAAAGGAATCGTTGCGTAGGAGAAATCAAGCTGCATAGTTCCTTTAATCTTTGCTCCCTAAGACTTGGAAAGAAGCATTCAAAATCTAGGAGGTATATCCGCCACCACCACATCCATCAAAACGTTTTTTGCCAGAATCTGATCCAAGCTGACTACCAAGTCTTTAATGAGCCCAATACATCTCACCCTGATGGAATCAAATGAATAAAGATCATGGTATTTCCTGGTGATGTCCAAACCCAACTTGTCCATGATAGCCTTCGGCATAAGATTATGGGAGGCACCGAAATCAAACATAGCATTACGCAACACAAACTCATGCATTCTCAAACTGATGTAAAAAGGAGGCACATCACTATCCGGAGACTCAACATTCAATGCTGGTCCAAAAATCAGTTTAGGTTGATCATCTTCCATACTCACCATATCAAATATTGGATCAAAGTTCAAAATTTTGGAAACCTAACCTCTATAACTGCTGTTCCTCATCAGTTCAGTCAAGGAAACGGATACCTTTAATTTAGAAATTTCATTT
Source organism: Pinus tabuliformis (assembly GCA_031772625.1). Classification (NCBI taxonomy): domain Eukaryota; kingdom Viridiplantae; phylum Streptophyta; class Pinopsida; order Pinales; family Pinaceae; genus Pinus; species Pinus tabuliformis. Next base: position 891,404,681 of record CM062807.1, on the reverse strand, counting down.
TCTAAAATAAAAGTAGAAGTCTTCTCTACCTCTTTGGTTGGAACCTCTTTCTTCTCAGCTTTATCTTTTGATACAATTAGCCAATTGACTCTTTCATTTGCTAATGGAGATTTGTTAGGCATGGGATCAACAACTTCTTTTCCTTTATTTGGTGCAACCGGTGGCTCATTCTTGGATGTTGGACCTTCTTTTCTCTTCTGGATTGGATTGATGGGGAAATTTCTATTTCTTAATGAATACTGATGCTGATGGGTGGACAAGGCATGCATATAACCTCTTTGATACTCATCCGATTCCTCTTCAAGATCTATATCATTTGCCAAGATAAAATGTGCATCCTGCTGCACAGCTGAACTTTCTGCATAATCATCATCTTCAGTGATAAAGGTGGGCATATCATCAGGAGTGAAGAAGTGATTTTCCTCCCCTAATACATGGTCTTCATCATTAGATTCGGGACCAACAAAATTATACTGAAGAGGTGTCTTTACTTGCTGCTGTTGTTATGTCGTTTCTTGTGTTCGCTGCTCACGTTGTTTAATCCTAAATTGAGGTTGCTTCTGTCCACGTAAATTAGGATTCCGGATCTGTGGTTCAGGCTTATCAAGTGTCAACCTTTCAATCATCTTTTCTACCTTGCGGAGCACCTGATTTGTGGTAGAAGCTTCTTCCTTTATTGAAACTCTCTTCTCGATTTTCAATCTAGCTCGCTTGTCATTCAAATTTGCCTCAACACTAACGACGATTTTCTGCATTTCTTCTAAGGTAGTTGGATCTCTTTCTCTTAATTGATAAGCCATGTCTGGATCAAAACCATCCGGGAACTTAAGCAAATTTGACTTTCTAGTTGGCCTTAAATCATCAGGAATTGCATTATAAACCATATTGAATCTATTACAATAGTCTTGCACGGACTCACTAGGATTCCGCTTGATCTTGGTATATTCAGAAGTGATTTGAAGAGGATCTTTCTTGACTTCCCAGCGATCCAAGAACTGTCTTTGAAGCTCTTATAATGTGGGAATACTTCTAGTTGTCAAAGCTCTGAACCATTTTCTCACCTCACCTGCGAAAGTCTGCACGAATAATCTCATGGTCACGTTTTCTGCATCAATCTCATGAAGCTCAAAGAAATCCGTCATCTTGTCCACATGTTGCTGAGCCATGGTACTTTGAGGAGTGCCATCAAACAAAGGAATTTTACTCTGATAATCTACTGGCATGTCACCCAAAACTTGAGGCAGCGCGAGAGGTGCAAACCGAGTAGCCATTGCTCTTGGTGGATTTGCAATCGGCCTAGGAGATGTTGGGGGAGAAGGTGCAGCTGATGTGTGAGGTGTATGAGGAGGTGTATGCAGAGGTGAAGCAATTTTGGACGTAGAAGGAGTAGATGGAGGTGAATTTACAGCAGACTTTTGATCAGAAATAGTGGGCTGCGGGGGAAGGGTGGGAATGAAAGGCAGTTCAGTGGGAACCCTTGAGCTAGATGGAGTTGCAACAGCTCCAAGAGTTGCAGATGCAGCTTCTAGGAAATCAATGATATTTGCAGCCTCAATGTCAGTTTGGAGCTGTCTTAGGATGAAATTCTCAATGGAATTATTGGATTTTTCAATTTCGAGAGTAGCAAGAAAGTCTGGATTCGAGACAATAGACTCAAGAGCATTTTCGGGTTTGGTTTTAAACAATGACAATTCAAACTTTTTATCAAAATCAAGCTCTTCAAGATACTTAAAAATTGCAGGACATGAAAGAGATTTAAACACGGGAGTGACAGAGCTCTCTTGATGAACAATTCTTGAAATCAGATTGGGATTTTTGTAAAAAGGGGGAGGATTTGGATCTGTATTAGCTTTGGTATATCTCTTTGAAGCTAGCATGTTATTTTCAAGAAATCAAAGGAACATAAACAACTTGTTCAGCCTTTCAAATTCTAAACTTATCATCCAAAAGCTTAGAATTCTCAAAGGTACTGGGGCGATTTACAGGTTGAGGGTCATGATTACAAGCTAGACCAGAGATTGACTGAAGCAACGTTTATCTACTTGCGCTAATGCAAAGCAAAAGCATTTCGAAGGCTTCCTCGCATAACTCCAGGCTCTGTCTGTAGCTTATAAAACCAATGACATCAACAAGCAAGCCATTTTTGTCCCCAGTATGGTTGCCACTATGTTAGAGCCTAGATTTGCCTTAGGCTGAAAAGGCAAGGTTCTAGGTACACATCAAACCACGCTCAGCCTCATAGCTAGCCCTACGAGGACAGGAGAGGGCTCTCTCCGAGTTGATATCATCGAAAGATAATCAATGGAGCTTGAGATGACTAAATAACAAACTAATTTTAGGCTAGGTATGAAGTGCAAAGGATTTGATTTTAGTTTTTGGGGTTTTTTTTGGAAAAAAGGGACAGGCAATTTTGGGTCCGGGAATGAGGCACAGTTTCTGCAGAGTTCCGATTGGGGCAAGGAAGGCAATTGTTTTGATGCCGTAAAGTGAGTGAATGGCTAGATTAGATTGGTGAGGAGCTAAGGAGAGTAAGAGAGTCTCAAGCATTCTCCTTAAACAGATGAAAACATGGAAATTTAAACAAATTCAAAGCCAGAGCACAACAGTTAATGGATTCTACCTTAATCACTCATTTGTTCAAATTCAGAAGAAGAGACAGGAAATGATACACATAACACTAATGAACTTACAATTACTTAGAGAAGAACACCATCAAAACATAAAGCCACATGGATCCCAAACAGTGCTGCAAAACCCTGGTCTTTCCTTAGCCAAAAATGTAGAGATAGAATGTACAATGATATGCCAAAGCAATCCCTAGTGTCCAACCCTGAAAATGACTTAGGAATTACATGATATAGACAAGCCAAACCTATTCCCTTGCCTCTAGGGGTCGAGCTCATCATTCTAGGAGTTTTTTGAACCAATTCTAAACAAGGAACTGAAAACTAGGTAGTCAAACAACTTACCCCTATATGCTAGGAAACTGATTCATTCACTCACATTTCACCTTTTGGTGAATGAATCTTCTAGAACAAGTAAAAATGTGCCAATATTACATCATGGTTGTCAAATTACATCATGAAAAGTCAAGAATAACTTCAAGAAGCAAAACTGGTCAAAACTGGGCGAATTGCTGAGCTGAACAGTGAAAAACAAGCCAAAATTCTCTATGCGCCGCGCCAAAATCTGTATGCGTCGCGCCACTTTGGAGCTGATTTTGAGGCACTTCTTGAAGTCCAAATTGAGCCCAAGTGTGCTTGTTGGAAATCCCTGCCTGTCTACTTTCCAACCCAAGTGGAATTTGTAAATTTGGATGTCATTTTCCTCTCCAAAATGTCAATCTCCCAAGACTGCTTCCTGTGTGTCAAAATAGGGGCATTGAGGTCATTTTTTGAGTGTTTTTGGCCTCTAGAGGACTCAAAACTTGCCCAAATTTCTTGGCCATGCACCAGCAACCATGATTTTTCATGAAAAATCTAGAAATGTAAACCTTTTTCAATTTGGAGCTCCCTAGCAAAAGCCCGTGCCATGTGGCGCGGCGCACAGGGAGAAAAACCCTGTTTTTTAGTGCAAAAAATTTGAAAATGTCAAAAATTGCTCCAAATTTCTTGGAATTTTGGCTGGAGCTTCTTCATTAAGTGTCATGCTAGGCTAAAGAGGCTTCGGCCAATATCTAAAGACGATCAAGCTCCCTTTGCCTCTTTTTTTTCCTTATTGCCTTCTTTAGTTTTGCCTTTAAATTCCTGATTCATGCCTTGCAAACCTTGTTTCGTGCCATATAGTGGAAAGCCATGTGTCTCAGCAATGCATGGTCCTTATCAACCTTTTCCAACAGTCTCTCTAAGTGCATGTTATCTCTCTCGAGATTAGATTCCCGATCCTCATTAATCTCTTGCTCCAATGACGTGAGCTCAATTCTTCTCCTTGTGCAGCTTGGCGATTCTCACGGATGTTTTGTAACTCCACGATTGCTTGCTGATCTTCAAGTGTTTGTTCCTCTGCTCCAAATACTTCATGGTCCACTTAGCTCTCTCCAAGTCAAGGGATAAGGCTTGGATCTCTGTTTGCTGCTCTTGGATGATCTCTCTAAGCTGCGCACTTTGCGGACCCGTATCTATATCATCATCATGAAGGAGAATGAAGTCAGTCTCTCGTTCACTTGATGGCTCACCTAAAGGCCCCTCATCCTGCATTGGCCTCTTACCTTTGTCCTGTACCTATGGTGCTGATGTCGGAAACGAGGCCCCTTCCACCCCGGGTGGAGATAACACTCGCTTTGCTGCTGCAAACAAATGTCTGGTGCCTCTCTGATATGTGATGCATACCGGCACACTAGTAGTCTCATGGCACTCATACTGATGAGAAGGTCCACCTTCATGCTTAACCTCTGATAATCCCTGTGAAGCTCTGAAGAAGTCATAGGAGATGAAATCATCCCAAGTGATGCCCTGTAATCCAAGCTGATGCACCACCAAAATCTTAATAAGAGCAAAATGATAAACACTGTTAAGTTGCTACTGAGGTGTTTTATGCTGCACAAGGGTGGTCATCCTCTCTATGTTCTAGAAAATAAAATACGGAATGTTCATCATCTGTACCCTGGTGAAATGCATGAGAAACATGATGTGATAAGCATATAGACGTGAGAATCATCCCTCACAGTTGAAATATTTCATGATCAATTTCATTAGTGGAGCATATTCATATTTCAGATATCAGAATGGAAACACTCACTTGAGCTGCCTCAAGAAACCGGTTTTAATGTATGGTTCATAACACTGCCGGTCAATCTTCTGCTTCTTTTTCCATGGTTCTCCAATGTTCGACATGCCGGTCGCTAATGAGACAAATTCTGGTGTAAGTGTGAAGGTGAAACTGGCTAAGATAGCTTGATCTCCATGTAAGTGCAACACGAATAGACGAGCCAGCTCATGATGAAATTGAACACTAGCCACCCTTTGACAAAACTCATAGCATGAATGATGTTGGAAACAAAACATAGCAAGAGGGCAGGCTTGTAATTCTGTAAGGGTGGTCGGTTCTTCTCTAACATGTCTGCCACTTTTATGAGGCCTTCGGGGTGCCTGTTCTTCCAAGGGTGAGTCACTTTGGGTTTCCACTTCATAGTTCGATGAATGCTTAGATGCCATGACTGCTGTTTTTCAACTGCCTTAGAGAAAAAGATGCTGGTGTATGAAAACTGTTTAGACTGCTCTTTTAATAATGTGTGCCAACTCTGCCACCAAAGGGGAAAACCAATGAAACAGGGACTGTTAGGAAAGGGACATAATATCAAGGGATTAGGAATTAATGGGAGAGATTTGTTTGGGATATATGGGAGGGGGTTTTAGGGTTTAGGGTCTTCACATTTAAAAGCTTGGGAAAGGGAATTTGGGATAGGGGTTAAGTAAATTTAGGGAATGGGGAACAAAGGAGACAAGGAACAAAGGGAATTAAGGACAAAAGAAATAATGGAAAAGAGTAACCTTGGTGGCAAACAAGTTTTGAAACCCTAGGCAGCAGCTTATATGTGAGGCGTTCAAAATGATAGGGTTCGATTGTTTATTTGGAAGCTCAACACATCAACCATAACATACACCATAAACTTGAATGATGAACAGTGAAGGAGGAACTCAACCTACTTGAATTCAAGACCAATTTGCATGCTTTGGGCATTTGAAGGCCGTTCTGGAAATTTTTGGGCCAAACAGCTGAGTGCGCCGCGCCACTTACCCAATGTGCCACGCTGTCCCAGTGCACCGTGCCCGTTTAGAATTACACTGGACAATTTGTCCGAGTGCGTCACGCCTCTCCAGTGCGCCGCACCACATGCTTTGTGTGCCACGCCGGCCAAATTTCCTCCAACTTCACCCAAATCGCACACTAACTCTACCAATTTGCTTTGAATGGCTTCTCTTTGATCTTGGCATATAAATAACATTGATCTTCATGAAAACATCCTTATAAAGACATGGATTAGATTGTTGACCCTCCAAGACCCATCTTTGTAATGTTTTGGCATTGGCACTTTTTCCACTTTAATACAACTCTGTTTTTAGATTTCCTTTTGATTTTTTGACTAAAATGATGAAATTCTTGGCAATTTTTTGCAGGGATAGCTGACATGGAATTTGGCAAAGGAGACCAGGGCCGCACCTAAAGAATTCAACTAAAAAACTTTTGAAAATTATTACAAAGGACAAAATGTTGACTTTTCATCAAAACAAAGTTTTGAAGAAAAGTCATAATCCATCCATATGATGATGAAAATCTTTGAATGACAACTTTTTAAGAACCTCCCTCTGGCCTGCTGGCTTTATTGGACATTGTGAAGACACAATTAGTGAAACCGTAGACCTAGTGACTGAAAATAACTCTTGCTAATCCAAAGACACGAAAACTTGATTTTGATGAACAGACGTGAGACATCAGTGCAAAGCATGAGGGGAATGAATGACAAAGCCCTTTCGACAGATTTATGGCATGCTCCTAACGGAATGCAACTGATTGAGTGAGATGGGACACCTAAAAATGAAATGCAAAAAGAGCTTTGATCTCTGACGGAGGGATGACCAGACCGACTCTAACAATGTGCATGAGAGTTTGGGTTCTTTGCATAATGAGTTTTATGATACTGATGAATGATGCGGTAATTGGTACGGTTTTGATGTGCATAAGAGTATCTATGGGAGAATCAAGGTATTTTTCAATGTGTAGAAGGATTTGTATTTTTAATTTATTATTTGGGAATGTTTTTTCAAAATACAGAAATAACTGTACGAAGGTGGTTGTGCGAAGTTAGTTGTTGATGCAGTTGCAAGGCACATTTATATTAATGCTAATGCAAGAATTCATGCGGTTGTAGGTTTTTTGCATATGTCTCAGGGGGTGGGTGTAGGCCTGAACAAATTTTGAAATAATATAATATTGTTTGCTTGTGCATAGTATAGAGTATGTGAGGGAGAGATGAGGTCCTCTGCATAGTGGTTACTGGGGTCATTGTGCATAATATCTAAGGTGCGGAGGATAGAGTATGTGTAGAATATTCGAGGTATTTTGCATAGACGTCGGTGCCAAAACTTTGTAATTCAATTCTTGTGAAGAAAAAGTGATAAGTTGTAAAACAAATGTGTGAAAGGATTTGCATTTTTAATTATTATTTAGCAACATTTTTCGGAAGTATAGAAGTAGTTATACAAAGGTGGTTGTGCATGTGTGGATGTTATGCTAAAGTTTTGTTCAAAGTTTACTAGGATAATATATATACAAATCTTGTTTTTTAATTGTTATTTAGGGATGTATTTAAAAATGTATAATCATGAATTAATATCAATTTTGAAGCTATATGTTTCGAGGTTTCATGTGCAGAGTTTCAAATGTCAATTAAGGGCATTATTGAGTGTGGAAGTAGTTGTGTGGAGGTTATTGTGTAAGTGCAGATGTTATGCGACAACAAAGTTTACTAAGATAATAAATATACAAATCTATTTTTTAATTCTTATTTGGGGGCATATTTCACAAGAAATCCTAATTACACACTTTATTGATTGCTTAGTAGGTATGTATGTATTGCTACATTTCTACTTCCATACATCCATCCCTGTCACATGTTCCACACATTGTCTATTCACACAAGAAATGCTCTATTTTCACATATATGCATTTGTGCTAGATTCAAAGTGTATGAAAATCATGTTTCTAGATTTGATGTTTTCATGCTTATGTGGTTTTCCAAATGCGTGATAAGATTTGTACTCGGTGAATTGAATGCTAAGATGACTTGTAGTTATATGCAACTCTTTTTTCTACTAATTAGAGGACAAACATTGAGACAATGAAAAATATGGATGGTATTTTTACCTTTGTAGTGTGCTCTAGACGCAAAATAATGGCGGGTGGTGATTTCTAGGGAAATTAGACTACAGATATTTGAAATAGCTAGTATAGTATGGGGAAAAATCTATTTGTAGCGATATGCAAAACAATGGGGCATGCAACATTTTCTATTTGCAAATTGCATTTAAGAGCTTGGAGTATTGTCTGAGCTTTTGTTTCCTTATATAAACTATTATTTGTAAATATGAGTTTGGACAATAGCAGCAATGAAGGGATACAGAAGTTGTACAAAAATGCAAGCTTCTATACTGATTTTCCTGTTCTCTTTTGGAAATGGTGCAAGTTTTTGGTTCATCAAGACTTTCTCTATAATACTCTCCATTATTTTGTAAACTTTGGTTTTCTTTATGATAGTGCAAGGAATGAGTGTGTCAAGTTATTGGTAAATCAATTTTGGTTCATTTTTACAAAGTAGTGGGGATTCGTTTTGAAGTCGATTCATCATATAAGGAAATTTTGTAATTTTTGTGGTATTATTAATAGTTTTACAAGTTTAATATTTTAATAATTATATTATTTTCACAATTAAGAAAAAAAGAGTTTAAAAGTAAATGGGTATGTGCGGAATAAGGTCTACATTGCTTCGTAAATGTGTGTCAGATTTTGTGAAAAATAGATGTGTCAGGCTATTCATAAATCAAATTTGGTTTGGTTTTACGAAGTAGTGGGACCCGTTTCAAGTCAATTTGTTGTAGAGAGTAGTTGAATATAGATTACAAATTTGCTCAGGGAGTTATTTTTCGTCGGAAACCGACGATTTGATTGAACACCATAAAAAACTCCTTGGATACCCAAAATCATGAAGCCTAATATTTCCCAAAACAATTGTGGGATTTTAGCAAAACTTATGGTAGCTTTTCCGCTATTTTCCGGGCGAATATTTGGTCTCTTTAGACTACTCTACACGGATAACAAAATTCTCTACATGATTCGGTGGGAAAATTTTGAACAAATCGAATGTTGAAAGTGTTTGGATCATTTTTTTTTCATTTTGAAATTTGACATTTGTTACTAGAATCTTTTAAAAAATTTCCAGTGAGAGTGTGGTGTTATTGATAGCTTTTCGGGTCTTCAAAATTGATTGGAAAAACAAAGGAAGTTCGGGCACGTTGCTGAAAACATATGGCGGTGCATTTTTGTAATTCAAGGTTAGAGTTGTCAGTTTTCTTCATGTTGGGTGTCAATTAGATATGTTAACAAAAAACATTGTGAAAAAAAAATTAAAAAAAATAAAAAAATACACTGTTTGCAGTGGTTTTTGGTGCTCTTGGAAAATTTAGCGAAGGCCTTTTTTATGGTGTTGAATCGATTTCCACTATTACAAAAAATGATTGGGTTAAACAATAAGTTTTGGCCATGTTGACAAACTTACCATTTATCAAAAATTTATGTTTCTTTGGGCACATGTATCAATGATCTTGAAGTGAGAGAAAAGTGTGCAGTAAATGCATAAGATGCTTTTGGAATTTTGGAATTTTTTCCTATTATTGTTTGTAAAACTTCGTTTTGCTATCTTTAATTGCTATTTACTCAGGGCGTCATCTGTAATGGTTTTGCACACAATTAATAGTAACAGTTAGTGTTTGTGGAGAAAACATGGAATACTCGAACGAGATTTGAATACATTATTCATTGACAATTTTTTTTTTCCTTCGCTATAAAGGAATAATGGGCAGTAGGAGAGGGAAAGAGATTGTTTTGAATGATACAGTTAACTCACTTACTGAGGTCGATGATAGATTTGAATGGTCGAGAATTTATGAGCAATATGTGAATTTGTTAAAAGAAGAAAAAGTTGATGACAAAATTTGGAGCACTGAATTGGTGAATGTTGGGCATGTTCCAGAGGTCTTTAATTTCAAAGAAATTGTTTATCTATGTCCAGATAATTTTTATTTCAGAAAGATGCCAATTAAGCTATGAGCAATAAAGGTTTCTCTGAATCCAAATGTATTCAGATTGTTATTCAATTTACCGAAACCGAATAAGCATTTAGAATTATCCATTGTGGATAGTTTCTTGGTGGAAGAAAGGCGTGGAATTAACATTGTGCGAGAATTCATTTCTACAAGTTTTGAGGTTCCTTCTGATCTTTGTATTGTAGATATTTCTTTGTTTAGGCAACCGCTTAGGGATTTTTGTTGGTTGTTTGCCCATGTAGCATGGCTAAACAGTACATCACATGTTCTAAAATGCATTTTCTATGTGATTTATGAGACACACACAAATAATTGTATGTTGCTTGTGTCATTTCGAATGAATTATATTTTCAATTACATAGATTACCCAAGAAAAATGGGTTATTTATGATGTCATATCTAATAAAATTTCTCGTGTAAAGGCATGTGTTTGATGAGTTTCCTTGTAATCTTATATTTAAGTTTCCCGAGGAACCAATGCAGTTTTGGTATCCTATATTGTGGAAGCATGAAGCTTCTTTAAATTTTTGCTTAATTTAGGATATGTTTGTGAGGCAAGTGTATAGCATGGTAACTTAATAAGATCCTCCTCAAATATCTATAGATGTTGAGGATTTCTTACTTTGCAAGGGGGAATTTGAGGAAGGAGAAGTAATACGATTATACGAATTTATGGTTTTAAAAATAGGCCATTGCTTTTGCCAATATTTATTCTAGATAGGTATTTTGTTGCTAAAGACTATAGGCAATATCATCATTGGCTGTCTATATTTGAACATAAAAAGAAGAGTCAATTTATTTCCTTTTTGTTTACTGTTGGAAAAGTGACTATGAAGAATACGACTCATGCTTTTGTTGTTGCAAAGTAATTGGATGCTTTCAACTTAAGTGAAGCTAAATCTATTAAATGATTTGATAGAGGAAGAATTTTCACAGATCACCTTGAGTATATGAGATATGGGAACTTGTTTCCAATAAGTAGAGAGTAGGATGAGAAAATTCACCATTTTGATAAAAAAAACACTAGTAGATGTTGCATGAGTTGCTGAAAAAGAGATCATCGTGATGGGGTAAAGACTTAAGAAAAGAAGCACAAACTGAGTAGGGAAATATTAATCTTGCACACGCAATACTGGTGTGACTTCATCTACTAAAAAAAAGGAAAAAAAAGTACTAGAAGTGAAAAAATGGTTTTCGATGGGTTATCGGTGATGAGGTTGAAAAAGGGCATCCTCCTAGGGTAACTCCAAAAAGAGTGCATATTGTTGAATCATTCAGATCCAAGAGTGTGCCTGAAGTAGAGAGTATTGAAGAAATGATGGACATGGAAGTTGATAACTTTGTAGTACCTGATTGGGCTAGTGGTTCTTTGCAAGAAAATCAAAGAATAGTGGAGGAAATTGCTGAAGAGAACATTAGTTTCTATGAGCATTTTCTCACATTGCAGGACTCAAATTATGACAGAGACTGTAAGAGATTGAAGATTGAAAGAATAAAACTTTCCCACAAAAAGGTTATTGATCAGACATAATTGAATCTTGATCTGTCTTCATTTTCAATGCATGGGTTGATGAAATTGATTCAAGTTGGTGGTGAAGCACTTGTGGATTCTATTGGTCGACAACAAGTAGAAAATCAAAAGTTTCAGGAAAACATAAAATATGTAGAAAATGATTTGAGCGTGGGTCCTTTGCTGAAGATTCCATTGGCGATACCTGGTGGATCTAATAGATTTGAGAAACCTGTCAATGTTTTTAGTGCAATGAAATCACATATCATTAATAATATATCTAAAGGATTTCATATCATTGAATGTACATGGCAAGTTTCTTTTGATATTCGACATTTAAAGAAGAGAACAAGGTCTTTTATGGAATTGGTCAAAAGTGAGTTGGAGGGAGACAAGGAAATCATGGATAACGACTTATTAAATTTTGGTTAGAAGCTTGATTCACTGTTCGAACTAGAAAAAGATAAACAAGGACTTCCTGATGCTGATCGAATCAGATAGATCAAGGTTGCATGGTCTTGGAAAATCAAAACATTGGAAGAGAGTATTTTTTAGTGTGGAAAAATAAAAATTCGAAGAGCAGATGCATATGTCAAGGCGGTAGCAATTATTTAGAATTTAGATGGTTCTTCTATGACATATGAATCTAGGTTAATTCCAAAGAAGAAGTTGATGGTTGATTTGGATAATTTGAAACAATGATAGGAAACAAAGTTAGATGATATAACTAATTTTAGTGCAGAGGAAGTTAGAAAATGAATAATTACTTTTGTTGATGTTAACGAAGAGTACTCTGTCTCGTTTTTGCAATTGTAATAAGAAGAAAAAGAAATTGAGGAGATATTCAATGAACATGTTAAGTAGGACATTATCGTTGCTCTGATGAAAGAATTCATCTAAGATGAAGTGAAGGAATTCATTGCAGGAATCCTGATTGTGAGAGATAGCTGAGAGCTGAAGAATATGAGATTATGCTTTTGCATATTGTAAGTGTTTTAATGCATTGGAACATTTGTTGTTGTCATCAAACAATTTTACTATTTAGATATTATGTATGCGTTATGATGGAATATTTTAATTCCTCAATTGCAGTTCCTCGTTATCTATTGCAGATGACTTTTGGAGATTTCAGTGTATGGGATTGCAATCAAAATTGTCATTGGAACACCTTTGCAATTGAACTATTGACATTTTCATAAGTGATTTATGCAACAAAGCCTATTTCCTGGACCATGGCTTTGTGATCATACCTTATTTTAATTATTCTTATTCTTTTTTCTATGTTTTCTAATTATGTAAACAATTGTGAGAGAATGTTTGACATGGGATGTTGTATGGACCCGACTCCTCAAACGTTATACAAAAAATAATAATTGAACAACTTTACGAGTATTTGGTTTTCAATTTCATATATTATCGAGTGTTCTATAATGAATAATACTTCAAATTCATTTTTGTTTATTTTGTTCTAATACTCACTTGTTTACTAGTTATTTCCATAATTCTTAGGTTTTGTTTTACATGTGAAGTTGTATGTATTACATCTGTTGTTACTAGAATTTGAATCTGAATACAATTCACTATGTTGATAAATATTGATGGTTGTTGGGCTAGAAAGCATTGTCATTTTGTTGTAGTCATATTTATTTATGAATGCATGTAGAAGAGTAAAAATTGCACGCACACATGTTTCATTGTACCCGGTTTTCATTCTACTGAAATTAGGATAAGAGTTTCCATAATGTGGGGGAAATTGCTTACTGTGAAAGCTTTGCACAATAACAAATGATCATAATAATAAATAATAATAATTATACATTAAACTATGAGATATTTGTTTGCAATTGTAAATTATAAACCAATTTCTATAAGTGATTTTCTTATAGACATATACAATTTGTTTTCTTAAAGCAAATAAGTTTTAAAATAAGATGTCCTAAACATATAAACATGTTTTATTGGGGGAAGCTTTTTGTTGTGTGAAACTCATAATAAATCTTATGTTGCAAGTCATAAAATTTACAATAATCAATTCTAAATGAGTATTTGTTAAACGTTATTGGATACAGAACTAGTTGTGTGGAAGTGGTTGTGTGCGTGTAGAGGCTTTGCAAGGAACAAATGAATCTACATAATTAAGTATTTATATAAATAATACCATGTATAGAAACATGTTTCACTGTGAGGTTTATGAATTAAATGAAATTATTTAATAATAAATTTTCCCAATTGCAAAAAAAAAACAAATAATGTTATAGTTGAAGTTTTGCTAGTAATTAATCAATGCGGGAGACGTATACTGCATATGGTAAAGAGGCGGAATTGCAAAATTGCGTTCTGTAGAAGTAGAAGAAAGGAGAAGAACAAGAAACACAAAAAAATGATTTCATTGTACAGAGTGCGATTTTTCCATTTTCGTAGATAGTATAATGACATTAATTGTTTCACACCCATTTACTGAAATGGATGGATCGACACGTAATCGGAAACATATATGTTATTACCTCTACACTAACATCAATATAGTAGTGGGTGTGATTGTTGAAAACCTATAAGCTATATGTCATTATTATGAAAGTTCACATTTAATGTTTTCGTACATGGAGTAACTGATTTCCGAATTTCGAGATTTGTTTTTTAAACTATTTGTGCTATTTCTCGGAAATGTATGATTTTCTATTTTTTAATTGCTATTTATTTTGTAAAAAACATGTCACATGTAGACTAATAACATGTATCAAAATGGAAAAAGGTAGCGAATTTAGCACTATAAACTGTAATACGATTTCCCAAAAAACAATTGTGACTGATTTTCTGAAAAATCATGTCGAAATTTCCATTGTTTTCTGGCCAAAATTGTGGTGGTTTAGATTATGTGATTTATTTTTGCTATTTTTGATAAATGCAAGTTTTGCTATACTAAGTTGCTATATATTGGAAATGTCCTAAAGAATGGATTTCACAGAAAAAGTATTAACAAGTGGTTCTTGTTTAGCATATCGTTGATCTATACCTATAGTGCATTCAAAGCGTTGTTGGTTGACAAAAAAATTTAAAGTTTGTTGTAAAAATGACTTCAAGGGGAAGGAAAGAAGCTATTTGCATTGATAATATTAACTCACTTGCATTTATTGATCAAATCTTTCAGTGGTTGACTACATATGAGAGATGTGTGAATCTATCTGTGGAGGAGAAGAACAACGATAAGATATATTCTACCAGAATAAAGAATGTTGCATGCATCCTAGAGATATTTTATTTCAGTGAAATAGTTCATTTATGCATAGATAAGTTTGATTTGACAAAAAAAACAATTATATTATCAACCAAAGGTAATGGTATTTCTTTGAGTGCGGAGACATTTAGGAGGATATTGAAGCTAGCAGTTTTGAATATGTAGTTAGATTTGTCAAATGCAAATATATTTCTAGTATCATAAGCAAATGGCTTGAAAATCATAATGGAGTTTGCTTTGCTAGATTTTGAGGTTCCTTCTATTCTTTCCTCTCTAGATATCACTTTATTTAGAGATCCATTCAGAGAGTTTTTTTGGATGTATGTACATTAAATGGGCCTAGAAACTACTACCACTATGCGAAGTTCCATTCTCTATGTTCTCTATTACTCATATAAAAAAATTGTGTATTTGACTAGGTTGATCTTATTTCAAATGAACTGTGTTTTTAGTTATTGCATTTGCAGAAGAGAAATAGGTTTTTCATGATGGCATATCAGATAACAACCCTCATTTCAAGTCACACTTTTGCTGAGTTGCCACATACTCCTAATTTAAGTGTTGAAAAAAAATCAATGCAATTCTGTTATCCCATATTGTGGAAGCAACAAGTTATTTCAATTTTTTGTCTAATTTAAGATATTTTTGTAAAACAAGTTATTTTCATGATAACTGGATGACAACCTTGTAGAATTTCTGGCAAAGAAAAAGTTTTCCTCTGGGGGAAAGGCATACATGAAGAAACAAAAAATAATATGGTCATTCGAGATGATGGGTTTCGAGGTAAACCACTGTTGCTTCCAAAAATTAGTATGGATAGGTATTTTGTTGCCAAAGTCTGTAGACAATATTACAATTGGCAGGTTAAATTTGAACATAAAAAGAAGAAATAATTTATTTCTTTTCCATTTACTGTTGGCCGAGTAATGTGAAGAATGGAAGTAAGCTTGCAGATTTTGCAAGGTCTTTGAATTTTTTTAATTTAAGAGAAGTTGAAGTCTTGGGAGACACTGATCTAGAAGGTTTATTTGTCTGACATCTAGGTACGATCAAATGTGTGATCTTGTTGACAAAAGTTTCAAGTGGAAGCGAAAAGAGTCATAGTACTGAAAGAAATAATGAAGAAGGAGCAATGATTATTACATTTTTTTTGAAGAAGCAAGTATTAGCAGTAAAACAAGGCATAAACAAAGAAGCATAAATGCTACGCAATATTCTGTTTGCATACTCGAAACTTCTTTGTCTTCATATTCAAGTGAAATAAAATGAAAAGATACGGAAGCTACACAACTGATTCACAGTCAACTATCAGCTTCCATAGATTACAAGAAGCCTTGATTGGAAAAATGCAAAATTCCTCTGCAAACAAGAAGCAGTCAAGAATCTATCAATGAGGAGATTGGAACTCCATTACCTGCTTGGTCCAGTAGTGATTTGAAGGGATAACAAAAAAAAATGAAGCAAATATCCAAAGAATTCTCTATTTTTGATGATTAGTTTGTCGCTTTTCAAGATGAAAGCTATAACAAAGAGAGTGAAATATTGAAAATTGAAAAAGTAAGGATGCATGGTAAAAAAGTTATTGATACAACATAAATGAATCTTCATATGTCTGGAATTGCATTCATAGATGTTTTGACATTGCATGAAGTTATCGGGTATGCACTTGTAGTGTCTATTGAGGAACGAAATACAGAGAACTTGGTATTGAAAGCAACAATAGAGATGCTAGAAAATGCTTTAAATCTGTGTACTTCGTTAATGACTCCAATCAAAATATGGACTCATCAATACCTAATTCCCACTACTAACACATCTCATGGATCTATTGGAGCATTGCAACTCTTTAATGCTGTCAAATGCCATATAGTAAGTAATATATGCAATAGATTAGAAAGCATTGAGCATGTATACATACAGTTTGTGTTGTGCTATGGTTAGCACAAAAATCAACTCATTTGTTGATTTTCTCACAAATAATGTTACTGAAGACAAGCATTCTGTTAACAATGACTTGCTTGCTTTTGGTTAAAAGTTTGAATTGTTGTCTGATTTGGAAAAGAAAAATAAAGTATTGCCAAATGCTAATTGATTGAGACAAACCAAAGATGGATGGTCCAAAAAAAATAGTACACTAGAAAAAAACATTTTTGAATGTAAGAGAATAGAGAATAGAGAATAGAAGAAATGATGCATTTCTAAAGGTCATGCAAATTGTTAAAGATCTAGATAGTCCATGCATTATACAAAATTTTGAATTGATTACAAAAATACACTAACATTAGAACTAGACAAGAAAAAACAATCATTGGAAGGGTAGTTTAATGTTATAGATAATTTTACTACAGAAGAAATTGACAAAAGGGTACTTGACTTTGTTAGTATTAATGACATGAAATCTATGTTGTCCACTCATTTACAAGAGGAGGAAATGGAAATTAGAAAAACAATTATTCAATCAACATGTGAGGCTAGAGATTACAGTGGGACCAATGAAATAATTCATTTAGGCTAAGTTGAAGACATTACATCAAGAAGCCATGCATTTGAGAGGTGGCTAATAGTAAAAAAATTAGCTTATATGCTCTCACAAATTGTAAGTGTCCTTAAATATTTGCATATTTGTTTTCTGTTTACTAGTATCAAATCATCGTGATTTGTTAATTTTACTGATGTCACAAAGTCTATTTGCTAACTTCAGTTGCTTGCTTTCTTTTGCAGCTCTCCTTTTTCATATTTCAGTTCACGTATTTACTTTTGGAAAAAGCATAAGTAAGTACTTAAAGAGAAGATTCCACAATAATAGAGTGAATGAGAGAATGAATTGAGCCATTGAGAATTTTCATTATTGATACAAGCAATTCACGCTGAGAATCATAGTTATTAATGCTTAGCATATGATCTTCTATGCATTTGTATTATGTTTATTTATTTCAACTATAGATATGATGATTGAAATTTGAAACTCAATATTGTTATTGTTACTGTGATTGTATTGCTTAATGTTACAAAATTATGCTTTGGGCATTTGTATTATGTTATTGATACATATATATTAATAACATGAAACATGAGAATAGTTTGTTTTTCTATGAAACATAAATAATGTTAACTGTCATCATATTTTAACTTTGTCCAGAGTAGGGGCAGACCTTTTTGCAAACAACTTTTTGTGCAGAGTACAAAGATTCCGACGATGAAAGTTTCAAAGCTTCCTCTCGACATTGCACTTAATTTGTAGTTCCTCCTATATGCCTATTTATGAAAAGATAACTATAAACAAGGCTTTGACTCTGCAAAGAGTACAACCTTTAATCAGTGAATTAGCAAAGTTTTTTTGTTCAAAAGAAATTGATTTTTCTGAAGTGAAGAAATCATAGTCAGTCTGCAAAAGGTGTTCAGTGAAAGTTGTGCTTATGCTAAAAGGTTGTTTTGTTGCATAATTAAAGACTCAAAATTTTCACACAAAATCCATATACAATAATGGATTAATTGATTAACGCCAGTCTCTGTACAACTTCCTCCGCACACGCTTCTTCCGTACATGCTTCCACCACACAACCACCACTATACAAGCTTCACCTATTACAATCCACAGGAACCGTATTGACATTAGACTAATAGAAAAAAAATGTGAAAATTGGACTATTAATAAGAATGAACATTAGATGCGTTGTTGTTTTGAATTTGAATAGACCTTCTAGTTTTTTGAGTTAACCCAAATAGTAAGGTTTATATATTAAGATTAATATTTTAATGCTTTCAAAATTATAAGCAAAGCTTCAAAACTTTATATTTTGTATTCATTTTTAGAATACACATTAATTTTAATATCTTAATGCTTTCAAAATCATGATTTTATGTTTAATATTTTAATGATTTCAAAAAATGCAAAGTTGGATAACATTGTGAAGTGATAATTTGTATATACTGAATAGCATTTCCAATGAAACCTTGGTGATAGTGTGAATATCATTTCTTAATTGATAATAAGAAAGCTAAATTTAAGTACCTATATCATAATTATCAAGTTTTTTTAAGAGAAAAAGAGTTTACAGAGCATTTCTTGTGCGAATAGACAATGTGCAAAACCTGTGATAGGGATGGATGTATGGAAGTAGAAACGTAGAAATACATACCTTCCAACTAAGCGATCAGTAAAGCAAGAGTGCAGTTAGGACAAGTCTATTAATTCAAATAATAAAAGATTCAAATGTCATGACATTAGTGAGTATGGAAGTAACTGTGGGGAGTGTTACACAGCAATTTGTCACCGTCCCTATTCCCCCTCACCCGTACACTGGAGGACTCATTCCGGGACCTGTGAGAAGTGACATGGCCTGAAATCACTTGTATCATATTCCTCTAAGTATGAGTTTCATATGCCCTGAAGACATCTCCTGCAAAATACCCATGAAAACAGCTCTTTTTGCATTAGCGCGGGTCCACAGTTCACTGCCTGCGCCAATGAGGGAAATCCTCTAAAAAGGGTGCGCCATTGGCGCTCTGTCTCAGAGTCGCACTCACGCTAACCGAATTGAGTAAATTTTTTAACCAACAAGCTCCCGAAGGTTCTCTTCAACCCATTCACCAACTGAATCTATGTTGAGCTAGGATGGTTTGGCTTCGAATCTCCATAGAAGGGAAAGTGGTTTGCCACCTTTCATGGAAGTTTCCAAGTGATAAATCCAATCCCATGAATAATGTGGTTGATCCTATCTCTTTCTTCTCTATCTATAAAAGCTTGCCTCTATTCCTTGAGAAAGCTAGTCACAATAGTCATAGTTACAATAGTTCCAGTTCTAGCATAGTGATAGAGAGTTTGAAGCTGCAAGAGCCTTCTTTGCACCCATAAGGCCAAATCTAAGTAAGGAGATTCTTGTCACCCAAAGAGAGAGAGGCTTGTTCCTCATCCCAACAAGATTTGCAAGACTTGTGTAGCTGATCACCCAGCCAAAGAAGGATTTGACGTCAGAACAATGGTTGTATTCTTCTTTGTTACTTATCAATAATAGATGACTATCATTATGGTTCCACTCTCATTGTTTCATGTTTGATGTTGAGTTATATCTTTTCTGACTGATATATAATTGGATCTACTAGATTTTATGCTTGTTTTCGTGTTGTTCTTTGCATGTGCAGGTGTCCATCACGGAGATCGTGGGGATCGTGACCGGCCAAGGCAAAGGAACGAGGGCGACATCTCTTCTACGAACACTAGCGTTGGAATCCAAGTAGGTTCTCACCATCTACCTTGTATTTGCAATTAGGGACTTGCGTGATAGCATTGTGTGATTGTTGCTAGACCCAGTCTGGGCTAGTAGGGATTGTCTCTGTCCGCAGAGAGGATTTACCTCCACAACAATTTGGTGACTCCACTGGGGAGTCTTGTCTCTTTGGTTTCTCGTTTGGTTGCTTAGATAGCTTTGTGGGTTGGATTTCTTGCTATTTCTTGCTTCCTGCTTTGCCTAGATACTGTCTTCAAGCCCTGAGTTGCTTGCTTTTGTTTTTGACTTAGCAAACTTGATTAGCGCGCTTTTTAGCCTTACAGTCGCGCCAATTGGTGCAAGTTGCTCAAAAACAACCCGCGCCAATCCCATAAAAGCGCGAGTTGCAGCCTGACAGTCGCGCCAGGCCATTCAACTTTTCCAGTTCGCTTGTCTTCAAGCCCTCTGAGCTTGGATTTGTATTTTGCCGCGTCTTTTTCAATCACTTGAGTGTGTCAGAGTCTTGTTTGACTGGTTTTGAGTTTTTTTTGGGCAAATTATTAATTTGATTTCCTTTGATCATTACTTGGAGGTTTGTCTCAGTCTTTTCACAATTTTGCATCTTTTTGCTTTTGTTTTTGCAAAAAAATCCCCCCTCAAAATTGTGTATGAGTGTTAATCGCCTTTGAGTATTTTTAGTTTATGATCTTTGGAACTCACACCCGTTTTTCTTGATTTGCACTTGATTGGTTCTTAGATTACATTAGAATCATCGTGTGTTTGAGAATTCTCTTGCATAGATCACACTTTCATAATTAGAATTCTCATTCTTAGGATATGAATGAAAAGTGTGCATAGATTACATTTGCATACTTTGGGTGTTTGCCATTTTCTATCGATTTCACGTTTTAGCCCTAGGACATCTAGTGGCTTTGCGTGTCGAATTTTTGGTCTTCTATCATTCCAGTCGACTTTTTGGTTACTCTCTTGCACTTGTTCAGTGGTTGTTAAGTATGCTATTGCGTTATTCAAGTGATTTACTTCTTTTTCACTTGGATTCCACTCGGCTTCGTTTTGGGCCTAGATCACATGGCTCATTGAAGTCTTTGGTGTTTTTGTTTGTTTGAAGGACTATCTTGGTGTTTCGGGGACTTGATTGTGTTCTCATTGAGTGAAATTTGTCTTTTTACTCTTTGTTATTATCTCTCAAAATTTGTTTAGTGCATTTTGCCATCAAAAAAGAAACAAACAATCTCTTTTGCTTTGCATTAGTTAATGGAAAATAAAGCTTTTCGTTGTTATTAGCGATTAGTAACTTTAGAGAAAAGTTTTGTTAATTGCCATTAGCTGCATTAGAGTTATTTTTGATTGTTTTATGGTCATTTTTGTTTGTGTGAAAGCTCTCAACCCTCTCGTAGTTAGCATTCATCGAACGAAATGATATATTTTGGCATATAGCTTGCATTTAGGAAATTGTGAGAGATTACATACGGTAGGACCTGGAAATTGAAACTTAACTAAAGATCAACCATAAAATGAACTGAATGAACTTAAAAATGCATTGGAACATAACGCTCACTAATTAGAGGTCTAGGCTAGATACGTGCTCCGGCGTCGTTAAACCTAGTCACTGTTGTTTCACACTACGGTTGGGTGATTCCTCCTTTTGTGACTCGATAGTGGTCTAGCACAGACTTGAGCTCCCACGTACCGTCGTGTATATAGGGGAGACCCCACTAGGTTATCATCCTTTATCCACAGGAAGCTGTGTCTTCCGCCTTACAAGCCGTAACGCACCGAACACAGCATTCGGGAAGATTGACTGCCGTACGGGAAGTCCTTGGTTTTCATATGACTACCAAGGTGTATATGCAGTTTTACGGATTTGTTTGGTAAACCCTTTGCCTAGTCTCTCCAGAGTAGTCACTTTTGATCCTTTTCGGACTCCTTAAAAGAAAAGGCTCACTTGAGCAGTTTGTCACTTCGGGCTCACAAAACATTCGAAGGCAACTAGAGTCACCTTTTTGTCCTTTTCTCGACTCTTAAAACATGAAAAGGTCAAGTTGTGTCCTTGCGTCTTAAAATTTATTTGGCCACGATTAACATTACCTGGTTAGATCTTGTTTGCGTTAGCTTGAGTAGGCTTCTTTTCATTCTCGATGGCAACTTTTCCGGGGTTCACCAACCCAGGGATCCCCTCTGACGGGAACCCTGGTCATTTCGCTCCTTTTGGAAATGTTGGTGCTCCTTATATGGCAACGTTGTCCCTCCCAGGGTTAATTGTTGGGTTGCCGGTTTAGTTGTTCTCAACCTATTTGGTCCCTGCCGTCTCATCATTTAGTCAATCCGTCCCTCCACCTGAACAACATCATGTTGATTCTAAGGTGGATCTCTCCCCTTCTACGCCCACTTCTACGTCCTCATCTTCTACTTCACCTGGTGAAAGTCTAGATTCAAGTAACCAGGTGGCTAAGAAGAAGAAGAAGACAAAGAAGAAGAAGGCTCCTAAGGGAGACGTTACTAGTGCAGCTACCCCCTCGAGTACACCTGAAGTCGGGCCCCCTTCCACTCCTTCGCGGAAGGTCAAGTTTCCTTGTCGATTATGCAAGGAGGACCATCTTCTTTGTGATTGTCCTGGCATTCCCAGGGTACTAGAAGTATGGTCTCGCGATCCAGCCCACCCCTCATCATCCTCTGAAGCTCACAACGATGCTACCTTATCAGTTGGGAATGGTAAGGGAAAAGGGAAGATTCGAATCCCCTGTAGACTTTGTGAAGGCAATCATCCCCTTCACCTTTGTCCACTCATGGATAAAGCCTTCGTTGTCTTGGAAAGTCTTACAACTCCTTCACCCCAACTTCCCGTTGGTTATCAACGTCTCTCTGTAGCCGCAGATTGTTCCACTGCTGACAAAGAGATTGATTCATATTATTCTCTTGTCCAACCTCCTCTTCTCGAACCTGGCTGTGCCCAGCCTATTCCAGACCAACCATTGGTCGGAAAGAGTGTCGACTCGAGTTTACCACCCTTCGATCACTCTGTTTAGAACGCGCATCACACCCATGTTCTTCTTGTCTCTTCAGATTCTCCTGAGTCCCGAAATGACTCTCCTAACCCAGCTGCTCCTGAAGGTTCTCCTTCGGTTCCTTTAGCACATGGGGGCAATCATACGATTCCCCCACCAAGTAGTCTGGTTGCTTCCTTTGATTGGAATCGCCTGATCGTCGGTCGCCTTCCATCCCATATGCCTTTCCAGATCACAGTACATGCCTGTGCTAAGGCAGTACCTGGCATTGTTTTGGATGAAGGGGCGTCTGTCAGTCTTATGCCGTACACTACTTGGAAAGCTTTAGGTTCCCCGCAACTTGGGCCAGTCACTCAGAATCTGTTGGCCTTCGACGGAGGAGCCTGTCCATCTCTAGGAGTTCTCCCGAAGTTCCCTATTACTTTGGGAGGCAAAATCATCTATATAGACGTCTTGGTTACCCAAGGTGTTTTAGACTTTAGTCTTCTCCTTGGTCGCGACTATGTTTACGCCATGGGGGCCCTCGTTTCTTCACTTTTCCGTGTGGTTTGCTTTTCGCACGAGGGAAGAATTGTGACTATCGATCAAGTGTCATTCGTTAGTCCCCCGATGCCTCCTGCGCCATTGTCGTCCCCTCCTAGTTTTCATCCACCAGTTGTATCTACCCCACCACAGATCAACTACGTGGCCACCTATCCCATGCCTGGATCCAGTGATGCCGCCATCGTGCATAGTGTCTTGGGGGCATTGGGCCCTGACTTCCAAGATGTTTCCCTTCCACCGGGAGTGGCAATCTTGGAAGCCCCGACTTTCTATTCATTATGATGAAGTTCGGGTGGAGCATAGTTCGCTTTCCTACCTCAAGCTCCTTAAAAAATGAAACTAGGTTTGGTCAGAGCATAGTTCGTTTTCCTATGTCAAGCTCCTTAACAAATGAAACTAGGCTTGGTTGGAGCATAGTTCCTTTCCGGTGTCAAGCTCCTTAAGAAATGAAACTAGGTCTGGCGGAGCATAGTTCGTTTTCCTGTGTCAAGCTCCTTAAAAAATGAAACTAGGTGTCCGAGGATAGTTTTGATCTTGTGGCGACCTCGTTAAAAAATGAAACAAGGGTTATGAGGATAGTTCTTTTACTGTGTCAACCTCATTAAAAAATGAAACAACTCCTCCTTTTCCATATCGAGTCTTTGATTAAGATCTCGTAAAATCCAAGTCGAGTCTTTCCAAGATCTCGAAAGTGAACCTTCATTCCATCCACTTTGTTGAATGCAATGAAGCTTGGGGGACATGTACCTCGATTTGCGTTATTATGCTGGGGGCATGCGAACTGATAACAAGCATAGTTTTTCGTTTCAAGCTTGTGTAAACATGAAACCGAATCTAAGCAGAGTTCTCCATGGTTCAAGCTTGTGTAAAAATGAACCATACCTGATTTACATCTCATGATTGCCTTTTATCTGCTAAATTCTGCTAGATGACCCTTGGTTGTTTTCATTCCATTGCCACCATCTCTTTGGCCGATCATATGCTTTCACTTGGTTGTTTTCCCTTTCCTAAGGAACCGCAATGATGAGTGGTGTTATTAGCTAGCCTCTTGACCATTACATGTTTTGAGTAGTTCCACCATTGCCGGAACCAGTTGCTATCCTTTATACCACTCGTTCCTCTAGGACGAGTCGTGTTTAAACTCTTTTCTAACTCGTAAAATATGAAAAGATTGCCGAGTCTTTTTCCCTTTTTGACTCGTTAAATAAAATAAAAATGGAGGTCTGCTTTCAGCTCTTTTCCGACCGTTTAAAGATGAAAAGATTGCCGAGTTTTCCCTTTTAACTCGTTAAATGAAATAAGAGGTGGTCGTCTTTAAACTCTTTTCCGACCGTGTAAAAATGAAAAGATCGTCGGACCCTTGTCGTTTCAGGTTCGTTAATGGTTACGAAATGACGTGATGTTGATCGCTTTTTTACTTTTTTAGGTCGATGTCGCTATATATGAAAAGTACTCCTCGATCGTAATGGTCGGGCGGTTCTTTTGAGCATTATTTTATACTTTTTCGGGCTCGGGAGACACAACTTTATGAAAAAGGACCCCCCTGGAGTTTTCTTTTCTGCTGTCTTTTCAGACTCTCTAAACAGGAAAAGACGCCGAGTTCTTCCTTTGTCAGACTCGTTAAAACCTAATGACATCGGATTCCGTCGTAATGACGCTCACAAGCATATGCTATCCCCGTCAAGCTTGTTAAAAATAACTGGGGTACTCACCAGAAATGGTGGGGAAATGGATCCATAATCATTGTCGTGTCGGCAGTATGTCGCTCTTGAACATGGCACTAGTCTGCATTCGTGTCTGGGTGGGGACATCTCATCTTGTTTTACACTAGCCTCTGTGGGTTTGGGTTATCCTATTTGACCTCTCATCTGCTCATTACCTTGTCACCATGACCTCTGCTCATTTGATGTCAAATACTGCCAAGTCCACTGTCGTGCCGCCGATATGTTCAAGAGAAGTTGACCTCTGCTAAAATACAACCTCCCTCTGATACCTCACATAATTCTGAATCACCACAACATCTTTCCTCTGTCTCGTGTCAATGATGTGGGAAACATTATGGCCCACCTTTGATCAAGGTCACTTCCTGTCGACTTTAGCTCATTATCCAGGAAGCTGATCTAGAGACTCCCTTCCGGTGCCTTAGAGCCTGCATGCCTCAATGGTAGGTTCTTCGTGTTCGACGCGAGGTTTTCATTATTAGCCTCTGATCGAATGATTCTACGGGTGTTCGACGCTAGCTCACTCCTTCGCACGTCGTCGATTGTACCTGTAGTACCTTGAGGGCCATTGTCATTATTGGTGGTACCTCTCACGTCTGTTAACAGTTTTCATCATTGACTGGTAATCAGACGATGTTCATGCATGTTCGACTTCAACACCTGTATTCGCATGCTTGAACTTGTACTCTGTTCAGGTCGAGATGGAGCGCAAGACCCTGGATTTTGTCTATTGGAATCCAGGCTGCGATTTGTGGCTTGTTATGATTATTACATGACTTATTCACTGGATGGCTGCGACCATGCCTGAGTCTATTTATTGATCCTCTTTGGATGGCTGCGTCCATACCTTGGATCTAGATTGTTATGTACTCTCTTATGGATGGCTGCGCCCATACAACATACATCATGTACTTGAGATATCAGTTGTACTTCTTTACGCAGGTTCTCCGGTGGTCGTGTTTTCAGTCACACATGTTCTTGTAAAGCAATTCACCCCTCTCTCTCTTGGGCCTCATGCTTTAGGGGGCATCTGTTACACAACAATTTGTCACCGTTTGTCACCGTCCCTATTCCCCCTCACCCATACGCTGGAGGAATCATTCTGGGACCTGTGATAAGTGACATGGCCTGAAATCACTTGTATCATATTCCTCTAAGTATGAGTTTCATATGCCCTGAAGACATCTCCTGCAAAATACCCATGAAAACAGCTCTTTTTGCATTAGCGCGGGTCCACAGTTCACTGCCCGTGCCAATGAGGGAAATCCTCTAAAAAGGGCACGCCATTGGCGCTCTATCTCAGAGTCGCACTCGCGCCAACCGAATTGAGTAAAGTTTTTAACCAACAAGCTCCCGAAGGTTCTCTTCAACCCATTCACCAACTGAATCTATGTTGAGCTAGGATGGTTTGGCTTCGAATCTCCATAGAAGGGAAAGTGGTTTGCCACCTTTCATGGAAGTTTCCAAGTGATAAAGCCAATCCCATGAATAATGTGGTTGATCCTATCTCTTTCTTCTCTATCTATAAAAGCTTGCCTCTATGCCTTGAGCAAGCTAGTCACAATAGTCATAGTTACAATAGTTCCAGTTCTAGCATAGTGATAGAGAGTTTGAAGCTGCAAGAGCCTTCTTTGCACCCATAAGGCCAAATCTAAGTAAGGAGATTCTTGTCACCCAAAGAGAGAGAGGCTTGTTTCTCATCCCAACAAGCTTTGCAAGACTTGTGTAGCTGATCACCCAGCCAAAGAAGGATTTGACGTCAGAACAATGGTTGTATTCTTCTTTGTTACTTATCAATAATAGATGACTATCATTATGGTTCCACTCTCATTGTTTCATGTTTGATGTTGAGTTATATCTTTTCTAACTGATATATAATTGCATCTACTAGATTTTATGCTTGTTTTCGTGTTGTTCTTTGCATGTGCAGGTGTCCATCACGGAGATCGTGGGGATCGTGACCGGCCAAGGCAAAGGAACGAGGGCGACATCTCTTCTACGAACACTAGCGTTGGAATCCTAGTAGGTTCTCACCATCTACCTTGTATTTGCAATTAGGGACTTGCGTGATAGCATTGTGTGATTGTTGCTAGACCCGGTCTGGGCTAGTAGGGATCTTCTCTGTCCGCAAAGAGGATTTACCTCCACAACAGGGAGGTGGTTTTGAGTGTGCACAACCTATGCAGAGAACAAATGTGGAAATAATTTTATAAATTTCCAGGTCATATATCATATCAATGTTTATGAAGAATTGGATATGTGCGGGGAGAACCGAGAATATTATTATATTTCGTTGGGAATATATTTTACTGTGCGGAGTATGTAGTATGTGCCAGAGAACAAATGCGTATTAGTGAATGAAATGCAAACCTCTCCGTACAATAGAGTTACACGTCCAGATATAACACGTATGAGAGATGTTGTGCAGTTGTTTTTGTTCAGAGAAAGCAGTGTGGAACAAGAAATGTAAATGAAATACAAGTCTTTCCGCAAAAAGACAAAAAGATATGTAGAAATATGAATATCACCAATAATATCTCATACGTTAATTTCTTACTAAAATATTAGCAATAAAATCCTTTAGTGGATGAAATAGATGAGACAAAAATGTGAAGGAAATGCGGACCTCTCCACACAATAGAGTTACGCATCTAGATATAACATGTAGGGAAACAAGCATGGGCTAAAACACAAATGTAGTTGAAATACAGACCTCTCTGCACAAATACAAAAAGATATTCGGAAATACAAATATCAACAATTATATTGATTACAACCAATTGCTTACTAAAATATTAGCAATAAAAGCTTTTATTGGACGAAATGTGAATCTCTCTGCACAATAGAGTTATGTGTCTAGATATAACACATACAAAAGTAGTTGTGCAGTTGTTGTTGTATGGACCAAGCAATGTGGAGCAAGAAATGTGGACAAAATATGAACCTCTCTGCACAAATACAAAAATATATTTGAAAATACAAATATGACTAATAATATCGTATACGTCAATTGCTTACTAAAATATTAGCAATAAAAGCCTTTAGTAAATGAAATGCAAACCTCTTCACACAATAGAGTTACGTGTGCTGATATAACGCATACAGAAAAGTTTTTGTAGTCATCGTTCTGCAGAGAAAGTAGTGTAGAACGCGTAGTGTGGATGAAATACTAACCTCTCCACACAAATAGAAAATCATATTCATAAATACAAATATCACCAATAATATTGTATACTTCAACATATATTTTGGACTACAAGTGTATAAGGAAGTTAATGTTAAAATATTAATGTTAATATGGTATTATTATTATGTTTCGCTCTGCAAAGCTTTGACTGTGCAGAACATGAGATATGTTTGTCGATTTCCTGAACAAACCTTCACTTAATATTTTGTTGTTCAAAGATAATTTTTCAATTCCCAGATAGTATATCATATAAATATTTATGAAGGACGAGGTATTTTTAGGAGAACGACAAATATGATATTGTTTCATCGTGCAGAGCTTTTACTGTGCATAGTACGAACTATGTGCGTGAAAGAAGTTGAAAAAGCATGTCCATATATAACATGTGTGGAAGAAAAGTGGACGAAATACGGATTCCACTAGAATATTATAAAAATATCATATTATTCTAGTGTTTACTTTGGTTCTATTGCGAATAGAAAATATGCATTGTTATACTAAAATTTTATAAATAATTTTTTTTACTAAAATATTACCAACAATATCATATAAGTCTAGTTTTTTCTTTCGTGCTATTGTGAACAAAAAATATGCATTGTTTAATACTAAATTATTAGCAATAAAAGCCTTTAGTGCCAAGTTCAGTTAACCACATCTTGAAATATTTCTCCATACAATGGACTTCTTCCGCACCTCCTCACAAATTCCTAATTTGAAACATGTTTGGAAATACAAACATATACATTATTTACAACTAAAATATTAATAATAACTTAAGCATAAAGTATGCATTATTTTCAAGTAAAATATTATTAATAATATAAGCATAAAGTATGCATTATTTTGAAGTAAAATACTATCAATAATCTAAGCATGGACAATATTATTGAGAAAATATGCATTATTTAATACTAAACTATTAGCAATATAAGCTTTTTTTGCTAAGTAGGGCAATCCGTGCATTAAAAGCTTCCTCTGCACAATAGAGTTATTCTGAACTTGCACACATATTCTTAGTTTGAAACATATTCATAAATACAAAGATAAGCATTATTTACACTTAAATATCACCATTAATATAATATCTTGACACAGTAAAATATGGTCATAGATAACTATACATTTGCATGTGAATGTTTCCTACATCTTGGAAATCAATAGGCACCGAACACGGGGGCAGAACTCATTAGTGGCCTCTACACGGTGCGAGCCCTTCAATTACAAGGTGAAGCAATTCCTCCACATTGCTATTGATGGGTCCATTTTTGGCATCGTCTTCTTTTTCTATCCAATTTGCAGAAAACTATATTTGGCCTAGCTTAGAGGCTGAGCGAGGTCTTGGATTTGGATCTTTATTTGCAACTTCTAGATATCGAGTAACTAGCTTTATAGTGGTTAGATCTCTATAGGTTCTTTTTTCTATTGAGGGCTTATGAGACTTTAAAAGATCAAGTACAAGCTTGATTTTGTGAACAATCATCACAATTAGGCAAACATATGCCTCACGTCTATGTCAATTCACCGAATACATGCTTGTGTTAATCGCAATGGAAAATAATTAACGATTTACTTTTATAGATAAATGTTTAATGTTCAAAAGTTTGAAAAAGAACTAATACCCTTCACAATTGGGCTATAGAATCTATTGTAAACTATTATGCTTTCTTAATGGAAAAAAAATTAAAAACAAAACAAAAAAACTATGTAAATTCAACTAGGAACATGAGACGTTGATTTTTTTATTTATTTTTAAGAAAAGGCATTAAACTTAAATATTCTTAGTCCAACATTATTTTTTTTTTCCGATGATTATTATTATTACAATTTATGCTATCTACTAGTACAACTGTCTTAAGTGTCTATTATATATGTTTAATATTCATATGATAATGTAAAAATACCACTTACTAATTTTCATTATGTTGTCCGTAAAATAATTTGCCAGGTGTTCATCATGAAATATTTTAGCATACACGTTATAGACACAAGTCAGAAGAGTTGGTGTATGATATTGTTCTAAGAATCGAAGACCATGAGTGATTATCATTTAGAATGGAACTACAAAATGTGTATTATTAGTCACAGTCCTCTGGTAATGATGTACAAAGTTTAAATACTATATGATGTGATAATACTAAAAAATGTTTGGACAAAATACATTACTATCATATAGTTCATATTTTTTAAGCACTTCCATGCCATGGAATTAGAAACTCTTATTTTTATTATTTTTGTATATTTGATATAACTCATATCATTATAGCAAAAAAAATGAATACTAGCATAATAGATACCATTAAAGACAATCATAACTCTTTTAAGAGGCATTTTTCTATTTTATTTATTGTACTTTGATTATATTTGCATTACACAATGCATTTGTTGTTGTTATTTTTATTTTTATTGTTTTTTGTTTTTGTGATCCCATTGCTTTTGGGCCATATTTTCTAATGTACTATAACTAAAAGATTTTTTTTTTAAATTTCCAGGATACATATGACACTTCGAGATTCAGATTCTAGACAACAATTACAAGGGAAAAAGTACTTTGAACATTTCTATAAGACTTTTGTATTTGCTAAAACTAGAATAAACCTAGTATTTTTGTACATTACTAATAAATTTGCTTTATCTTATTCTGTTTTCATTAGACACTTGGTAGTTAGTTTCAATTATAGTTTTCTTTTAAGTAGTGGTTTTAGTGTACTATTTGCGAATAGGCAAAAGTTATCGAATTCAAATGATGTCAGAGTAGACATGGACGGTAATGTGGACATAACAATGAGCAGTACCACACAACATATATTGCAATAAATAAAACAGAATCAATGGAAACTATTGAAGAAATATACACAAATAGGTACTTATGAAAAATCTATTAACTCTGTATCAAAATTTTCCTCTTTTTTTATTTTTATTTTTCTATTCTTTTCTTTCTTTTTTCTTAAAGAAACAAAAAATTTATTTCAATTCAATGGTTATAATTAGGAAAAAGTATGTCGATTCAATGCCATTGTTGATCGAAGATATCAGTAACATATAACTCAAAAATTATTTCATGCCATTGTCTTGGTCACATATCGAACATTTTTTGAAAAAACAAATAACTCAAAAGTAATACTCCATGCATAATTAACAGAGAAGAAAGTGAAAATGACAATAACATTGGTTGTGCCAACATCATTCATTGAAAAACATGATTAAAAGATTGTATATATTGTCGGATTAAGTATTTCGAAATTATTCCAAAGCATAAATATGATTGTGGTGATTATGAGAAAACTATTTTTATAAATAGTTTTATCATCATAGAAAACATTTTTCCTATTTGTGCAGAGTACCGATTTTTTCCAAACACGACAATTGAAAATTTCTCATGCAATGACAATGCCTTTCGAGTAGGCACAATTGTAGCTATTGCAATTTCTGCAATGCAAACAATGACACAATATGTTCTGGAAATCAAAAGCGACAATGGAGAACAAAACATAGCTATAGTAAGATTTGTTTTATTTAAAAAATTTATTGTTACAAATTTCATTGAAATGAAAAAAAAGAGTTACGTATACGTATGTTTTTATATTTCAATGTTTGGGGAAAAATTTATTCATCATCTATTGTACATTTTTCTTGTAATTTTTTACAAATGTTGCATATATAACAGGTTCAAGTACATGATAAACTTATTTTAGAATGTGTTACAATTCAAAGATATTTTCAACAAAAACAAATTCCACTAATATTAATAAAAAATATAGTTAAGAAACAAGAAAAAGTTTTCTACGTCACAGTCAAGGTTTATTTGTGTAATGAACACAAGAAAAAAGTTGATAGTCTAAGAAAATTGCTTTCCTTGCCAAGTGGAATATGCATGGTAAGTTATATCATATTGTTTAAATAGAAATGGATAAAGAACAAAAAAAAAGGAAAAACATTTCATTTTGTGTTACCAAGTATCTATTTTCTATATTAATTATACAACATTTTCAAGGATATCTAAAATTGGTTAGTGTATATATGATGCCATTCAAAAATGTATGCACAAAATCCAGTACTCCAATCACAACTTCTAGAACTATAAACAATATTATTCTTTATTGCACTCCATGCAAGAAACACTATGGATTTCTTTATTTTCGTCATCTAAATTGCATCATACATGCAACTGATAAGATTGAAAAATAATGTATTCTAAGGGGTGTCAAACTAAAAAAAGTAATACCCGCACTACGACAAATTTCCTGCGACCAATACTATGCAGAAAAAATAGATGTTATTGAAATCTTTAGCAAATTCAAAATACGTGGCACATTTACGATAAATTATCAAAACATAGATATACATATACATTGACATGTTTATTTGTTTATGTTTTTAAGAAATTTGGTAGTGGAACAATGTTCTCTTATTTCATATCCAGGCATCATAATATCTCTTTCGTTTTACTTGGCATTTGTGATATGATTTCACATTGTCAATGAATATACTATACACATGTAAAGAATATTATAAATCTACTCATGACAACAACAAGACAATTTTTTCTACCAATGCAAATGTTGCTATGACATTGTACATAAACGTAATCCAATGAGCTTTTTTTTTGTTCCAGCTCTATGTTTTGTATTATGCTA
This sequence comes from Pinus tabuliformis, assembly GCA_031772625.1. Taxonomy (NCBI): domain Eukaryota; kingdom Viridiplantae; phylum Streptophyta; class Pinopsida; order Pinales; family Pinaceae; genus Pinus; species Pinus tabuliformis. Next base: position 891,371,800 of record CM062807.1, on the reverse strand, counting down.
TGTCATTTTATTTTTTTCGTTTGACCTCATTATCATTTTTTGCATTTTTTTATTGATTTATCAAATTTTCAAGTTCTATAACTACTTAGGATCGATGACATTAGTTTACAATAACAATATTATTTGTTTACAAATTCAATATTTTTTTCCTATTTAAATAGTTATTCCATACAATATTTAAATTAAGATCCAAATAACTCTTCATACAAAGATCGAATGATTTTCTAAGCCAATATAACTTATAAAACATATTGCATTTATACATAGATCTGTATTCCATAATAGTTTGATATGTTTCTTTGTGTTAACTCTGCCGACAATATTACAATACATAACCTTTAACATATATTGAATTTCAAAATCTATTCAGCAAATAGAAAAAAAACTAATAACACTTTCTCTATTAATTAACCATTGTTTCTGGGAATTAACGATTGTACTGATTATTCTATCATAATTGAGAATTGATTCATCTATTCATGATTTTCAATAACTCTTCTGATAACATTCTTACTATATCTACTTCATCTTTGAGATGCCTAAGCATTGCTGAATTTCCATGACCCTGGTGTCTAGGATATAATCTTAAAATATCTAATGCTGCCAAACTAAGACTCTCAACAAAGCTACTTTGCAAAGTAAAATATAAATAACAGTAAATCACCCATGCAAAAGTATAGACAACTTTTTACAAATTTTCCAACACAACTTAGTTATATTAATCAGCATATAATACAACTATCTAGGGATCCCATACAAGGGATAATGGCCCTCAATTATCCACAAGTACAAGAATACAAGATATAATGAAAATCTAATTGCATCCTCTATGATGTATCTCATCTTGCTGGTCCTTCGCTTTCGTTATGCTCTCTAGTTGCCCCTTATTCCATAAAGAGACAACACATAGAGTCTCCAGGAGGGATGCCACCTATCACTACTACAAGTTACTTCTGCTACAATGAACACGAGCTGATCCAAACTTCTCTTCTAGGCTGGCCAACACCTAAGCTTGAATTTTCCTTCTAGTAGATTCTTTTTTCCATCAAAGAGCTACACATAGGCTCAACAACTTCACCCAAAATTTAGTGGTCAAACTCCCTTTATGACTGCTAGTCAAGGGATACTTTGGGTTGTCAACACGCTACCCTCTAGCAGTCCATTGGCACCCAATCCTTCCACTATACTATCTGCTCCTAGTTGAGCTTTCCAACCACCCAAATCAGACTCAACAATTGGCTCCCATGGGCTGCTCATAAATCTGATCCAAACTGGTCAACACTTGACCCCAAATAAGGCAAAACATATCCAAATATAATGTACAAATTGTTTTATGAATGTGACTTGGTTAGGGCATGATTGTAACCCACTTCAGCCATACAACACACCCTGATAGTCCCTTTACTAGTTGTGGTTTCCCTTTATGAGACTCCTCTGCCTACATGTTGGTGATATGGGAACTTATTAACCCTAAAACAACACCACACAACCTTATTATTAGGTGTTAAGGTCTACGACCTACCCATAGCATCCTCCTGGGATTACGGCTTGCACAAAAAAAAGGATCTCACAATGAATTGATGCCACAACAGACCTGCGCTTACCTCATTATCTTCATCCCAGTTGTAGGATAAAGAAAACCTTCAAACAATCACGAAAATGCTATCAAACATCCCTTTCCTCCTGTTAGCTCTAATATGCAGCACTGACTTTCTAAGGTCAGAAAGAAGCATGGTTTGTTTGGTTGTGTCCAAAGGGGGCTCGCATTGGTCACTTTTCCCTTCCTCTTCCTCCACCCCGCTCACCTCTAAACCTTTCCTATTCCCTAAATAAACATTCTAAAATCCAACAAAGTCCCTTTTGGCCCCAACTCTAAGTGCAAAGCCAAACCAACCATGAAACCCCACCCCTTTGGTTTCTGCCATGCGATATTGCGATGCGATCTGATCGCAATCGCATATCGCTATATGTAAAGCCCCTACCCCTTGGTCTCCTCGATCTGCGATCCGCCTATGTGATTTGGGCTGTCGATCCACATGCATGATCGACGATCCTCGTTTAATTGCCGATTACCATTGCCATCGCCCCATGGTTTGCGCCGATTTTCCTTCGCCATTGCTACCCGCCGATCCGATCATCAGTGATTACTAATCGACGGTGTCCAGTGCTGATTGCCATTTCCACCGTCCATTTCCCCGATCCGACTATCATCCTTCTCTCTCATCCCAATTATCCACCTATCCATGCATTCCACGTCCTATGACCATTCTGTTGCACGAAGAAGGAGATGACCAGCTCTGCCAGCATCAGTTACAGTAATATCCCCAACCACCACATTAAACAGAAAGCATGGCCAAAAGGAGAAAGGACATGGCACGACTCTGTAACTGAATTTATCAGTCATGGACTCCACTGGTACGAGCACTCCAACCGCCTAAAGGACAACACAACACCTGAACAGATCAAATTCACCCACTGAAACAAGCAACCTCATTCAGAGACTCCATCAGGCAGTTAAATGCAGTTGGTCGTCAATTATGACCCCTCCATACCTAAATCACCAGGTGCCATTGTAATGTAAACTTACAAATATCTAGAAGCAAGATGTAATCAAGGTTGGAATTTGATTTAAGGTTCAACTTCTGGAGACTGTAGACATTTTGTCACTTGCAGCGTCTCATCTTCATTTTTAGCAAATACAAGCTTCTTTTGCTGTTAACTACTCACTGCCCATTTTCCTCTGTTCTAAGCTTGTACCTGATATGTTGTGTTCTTGATCTCTTAATGTTTAGCACTAGATAACTGTCATCTTATCTCTGTGTTAGAATCTTGAATGCATCACTGAATAGGTTGCTTAGGTTTCTTTCTATCTAATGCAGGAGAGTTGTCATCCTATCTTTGCATTAATATATTAGATTTGCAAGTTTCTGTACTAGATGCAGCCAGCCTGTTATGAAACCAGCTCACAAAAAGATAGAAAAGAGAGATCCACGCCTTAGAATTCAGCCTCTTCGAGGGGGCAACCTCCTTTACATTACATAAATGAACAATTCTTGGATGATACAAATGACAAAACCTCCTTTCTATATATAGGAGTCTAAGGAGTCACAATATAATCCAGCCGACCTAACAATAATAATATAAAGCCACAAAAATAACAATAGAGGGATTCTATGGGGCACAGAAATAACAATATGGGGGTAATAGGGGCACAACAATATAAATAAGGGGTATAACTACAATAGTAATGGGGTAATCACTAGTATTATAGGGACCCAACATGCCCCTCTCCTTCAAAAAAGTGTTGTCCTCAACGCTTGAGTAGTTCTGGATACTTCTGCATAAAATTCTCATCCTCCCATGTGGAATCTTCAGCGGATAAGTTCTTCCACTTGATAAGATACTCTGAAATTGATCGATTTCGTAGCTGTCGAGTTCTTGTTTCTGTGACTGCTTCCGGTTCCAATATAATTTTTCCTTCCTCGTCAAGTTCTGGCAATATTGTTTGAATTGGGAGCTTGTCACCTATAACCTTCTTTAAACATGAAACATGGAAAACTGGGTGCAATCGAGAAGCTGCAGGAAGCTCCAATTTGTATGCCATAGTACCAATCTTTTGCAACACCTTGTACGGACCATAATACTTTGGTGATAATTTATTATCCTTCTTAGCTTGCTTTAGGGACATTTGCTTATATGGTTGTAGCCGTAGGAATACCCAATCACCTACATCAAAACTTCTTTCACTGCGATGTTGATCTGCCTGTTGTTTCATTCTATTTTGTGCCAACACGAGGTTATCCTTTAAGAGTTGGAGGACTTGTTGTTGATGTTCGATGTGATGTTCCACTGCCTGAACCTTAGAATTTTCTCTTAAATATGATGTGATGGATGGTGGTTGATACCCATAAAGTGCCATAAATGGGGTCATTTTTGTTGCTGTATGGAAGGAAGTGTTATACCACCATTCAGCCAGAGGCAACCATTTGACCCATTGTGTCTGTTTATCAGATACAAAGCAACGAAGATATCCTTCCAAACATTTGTTTACTATCTCAGTTTGCCCATCAGATTGAGGATGATAAGATGAGCTATGAGCTAACTGAGTACCAAGACAAGAAAATAATTCTGTCCAAAAATTTCCAGTGAAAATGGGATCTCTGTCACTTACAATAATCTTTGGGTTTCCATGTAGCTTTTGAACTGTTTCCATAAATGCAGTAGAAACTGTACTGGCTTTAAATGGATGTGATAATGCACAAAAGTGTGCATACTTGGTAAGTCTGTCAACTACCACCATGATGACACTCTTTCCCTCAGACTTGGGTAAACCTGTGATAAAATCCATTGAAACCTCCTCCCAACGTTGGCTTGGAATGGATAAAGGTTGTAATAGACCCGGTGTCTTAATTGTTTCAACTTTATTTTGTTGGCAAACCAAACATTCCGCCACAAACTTTTGAATATCTGATTTAAGGCCATCCCAAAAAAATTCCTTCTTAACCCTGTGGTAAGTTTTTAAAAATCCTGAGTGCCCTCCTAAGGGAGAAGTGTGCAATTCCATAAGAATCTTTTGTTTTAGCTGGGAATTCTTACAGAGGTATAAGCGATCTTTGTACCATAACGAATCATTTTTCCAGCTAAATGTATCAGAAGTACTGGAATCTTGTTGTAGCTTTCGAATAAGTGCCCACACTTCTTCGTCATTCTTCCATTCCTCCCTTGCTTCGTTTATCCAATCTGGTTGGATAATAGAAATGGCACACAACAATGCTTCCACATCCTCATCCTTTCTTGAGAGTGCATCTGCCACCACATTTTGCTTCCCTTTTTTGTAGATGATTTCAAAGTCATAACCCAACATCTTTGTGACCCACTTTTGTTGCTCTTCAGAGGATAATCTTTGTTCTAAAAAGTATTTAAGGCTATCATGATCCGTTTTTACCTTGAAGTGTCTTCCCATTAGGTAGGGTCGCCATTTCTTAAGTGCATGGAGTATTGCCAACATTTCCTTCTCATAAATAGCTTTGCTTAAAAACTTTCCCTTGATTGGACGACTTTCAAAAGCAATGGGTCTTTCATCTTGCATTAGAACAGCACCAATTCCATTTCCTGAAGCATCACATTCCACAATAAAGGTTTTTGTGAAGTCCGGTGTAGCTAAGACCGGTGCTTGGCACATTGCCTCTTTAAGATGTTCAAAGGCCTTTGTTGCTTCCGGAGTCCATGAAAATGAATCTTTCTTCAATAATGTTGTTAGAGGTGCTGCTATTCTCCCATAATTCTTAACAAACTTGCGATAATACCCTGTCAACCCAAGAAATCCTCGCAGATGCTTTATGGATGTGGGGATTTTCCATTCCTTAATGGCTTTAATTTTGCTAGGGTCTACCTTAACTCCTTCATGAGATACAATATGACCCAAATATTCCACCTCCTGGACTCCAAAGAAACATTTGGATCTTTTTGCATATAATTGTTTCTCCTCCAATAGTTGTAGCACCCTGTCAACATGTTCAACATGATCCTTCCAAGACTTGCTGTAGATTAGTATATCATCAAAAAATACTAACACAAATTTTCTAAGGAATGGTTTGAAAATTGAATTCATCAAACCTTGAAATGTTGAAGGTGCATTGGTAAGGCCAAAAGGCATGACCAAAAATTCATAATGACCCTCATGAGTTCTAAATGCCGTTTTTGGAATGTCTTCAATCTTCATTCTGATTTGATGATATCCCGAACGAAGATCCAACTTGGTGAAGTAAATTGATCCATGCAATTCATCCAGTAATTCATCAATGACAGGAATGGGGAACTTATCTTTAATAGTGAGCTTGTTGAGCTCCCTATAATCCGGACACATGCGCCATGATCCATCCTTCTTGTGCACCAATACTACTGGAGCTGAGAAAGAACTTTGACTCGGTTGAATTATACCAGCCTCTAGCATTTCTGCAACCATACGTTCAATTTCACTTTTTTGGACATAGGGATATCTGTACGGCCTGATGTTTGGAGGAACACTTCCTGGAATCAGATGAATAGCATGATCATGATCACGCATAGGTGGGAGACCTTTGGGAGTCTCAAATACCTTGGAATGATTGTCCAGGACTTTTTGGAGATCTGGAGAAATAGATGATTCCAATGTGGAAACATCTAGCGAACATAATTGTGCAATTACACCTCTTTGCTCCTTTTTTAGAAGCTTTGTCATGCCATTAGAGCTGATTATCTTTCCTGGTTTCCCTGCAATACCCCTTAATTCAACTTCCTTTCCTTCCACAGAAAATTTCATGAAAAGTTCTTGAAAATTAAAAGCTATTGTACCCAAGGATTGTAGCCATTGGACTCCTAGTACAACATCAGCACCTCCCATTGGAATGGAAAGCATTGGGCTAGTCAATACATATTCTCCCATGGATAGCTTGATATTATGGCACTTTCCAGAACAATTTATTGTTCCTCCATTTGCAATCATCACTTGACACTCTGGTGCTGGATATAGGAAGCAATTCAATTCTTTTGCTACCCTACAATGAATAAAATTGTGGGTGCTTCCTGAATCAATCAACACTATTACCTTTTTCTTCTTGATTTGTCCTTCTATCTTGATGGTTTGAGGAGTGGTAATTCCCGCCAATGCATTACAAGATATGGTCGGATTTATTTGTTCTTCATCTAGGCTTTGTTCCTGGAATATATCCTCTTCTTTTGACCTTTCTTGCTCCTTTTCTTCTTCCTCTTCACAATCTATGTAGAATAATTTCTTCTCAGCACACTTATGACCTTTTGTGTATTTGCTATCACAATTGTAACAAAGCCCTTTTGCTCTTTTTTCTTCCAATTGTTGTGGTGTCAACCTTGTAGGTTGTGGAAGACTATGGGCAACAACACTTCCGTCTTTATAGTTGTGAATGGTATGCTTCCTAGTTGCCATAATTTTGCTTTCCATTTTTCTTGCTAACCTGAATGCCTTCTCTAATGAATCAGGTTCCCAAAGGCGCACATCATGTTGGATATTATCCTTTAAAGACCCTATGAACACATCAATCCTATGCTCCTCTGGAATATCTTTTACCCTTATGTTCAATTTTTGGAACTCCTCAATGTGCTCCATTATTGAACCCTTTTGTTTGAGACTTATCAATTGGCTAAAAAAAGTGTTGCTTTTTGTATCCTCATAATGTGCTATCAATTCTTCCGTAAAAATTGCCCAAGTGATAAATTGTTTACGAGAACAAAGCCATTGATACCATACAAACTGATTTGGTTCCAAATATAAAGTTGCCATACGTACCTTTTGTGTGTTTTGCACATTATTGAGATCGAAGAATTGCTCCATCTGTAATATCCATGTGGCGGGATCCTTGCCATCAAACTTCCTCATATCGATTTTTGGAACATGGTGAGTCTTCGATCCAACATTAGAGTCTATGGAATCATGATTAACATTTCTTTTATTCTCATCATGAGTTTCCTTTACTACCTTTTCACCATTAGTGACCCTTTCTTGTAGCAACTTCTTCAATTCATCCATCTTATCATCCATGCCATCAAATTTAGCGTCAATCTTAGCTTCCATGCCATCCATCTTAGCTTCCATTCCCTTTATCTTAGATTCCACGCCATTTACCTTAGATTCCACGCCACTTATCTTAGCTTCTGTTAGCTTTTGTGAGCGTGACATTTGTTGCACTTGTTCTTGTAATTTTGATATATCATGTAGCATTTCTTCCTCTTCTTCATGAGTCATGCTAGAGCTTTCAGGTTCCTTACTAGTTGTTTGCATTTTATTTTTTCACTTTATAGAAGCCTGATATTGAATCTGATGTATATCTATAATTTTGGATCCTCCAATTCTGAAATTGCTACCTATAGTAGCCTTCTGCGTCCTCTTTCCAATGCCACAAGTCTGAGCCAAATTGGATTCTCCAAGGAAGAGTTATGTGAAATCTCCCACAGTGACTTGCTTTTAGACTGGTTCAGTAGAGCGAACTTGTACGACGTGCCACGAGTCACTGTTTCAACCTTTGAATCTGAAACACACATACAAGAAACTACAGTCCGTCCTCGTTTTGTACCTTTTTACAGAATTTCAATCCGATCCTCAGAGAGAAAGTTATGACGATTTTCCCCAGGTCACCTGTTTTGAATGTAATTCAGGAGTCTGCAAAAAGACCAACTTCCTCAGATCATATCTCCGACAATATCGCGCGAAAAGCTCTGAAATTTGGACCCAAGGTTCAGCGCCAATTCTTCTCAAATGGGTTTTTTTTGCGACTTCTGAAACGTCACAAAAAAAAGTTATAGCGAAAATGCCACGATGACCTGTTTGGAGCAGCGAAACCCTAGAATCCAAAGCTCTGATACCAAATGTTATGAAACCAGCTCACAAAAAGATAGAAAAGAGAGATCCACGCCTTAGAATTCAGCCTCTTCGAGGGGGCAACCTCCTTTACATTACATAAATGAACAATTCTTGGATGATACAAATGACAAAACCTCCTTTCTATATATAGGAGTCTAAGGAGTCACAATATAATCCAGCCGACCTAACAATAATAATATAAAGCCACAAAAATAACAATAGAGGGATTCTATGGGGCACAGAAATAACAATATGGGGGTAATAGGGGCACAACAATATAAATAAGGGGTATAACTACAATAGTAATGGGGTAATCACTAGTATTATAGGGACCCAACACAGCCATCACATGGTCTTGTGTATCTGCTAGTGTGGTTAGTATTCTCCATATTCGCCTAATATCTAAAACTGTGAGCATTGGTGGTCTAAATCCTTGTAGTCTAAGGGTGTTCATGCATGTCTGGAGTGAAACAGAGTAGAAGTGGTTATCTGGCTTGAACCAAACCATCATTCCTTCCATTAAACCTTGCAACAATAGTTGAATTTATATGTTACCAGTCATCTCCGAGCTACAACCTAGGAGAGTTTCTTGTAATCCTAACACCTCCCTTGCTGAAATGCCTTCTTTCCTCTGGCCAAACAGATGTATCTTTATTCCCTTTTACGAGCTCCCTTCTACACTTCTTCATTGTCCTTGTGTTTCTCACTTGCATTGGTTCAAATGAAGTGCCCTCACCTCCTTTTTATACACTAAAGGAGGGATGCTTTAATACATCCACATTAGCTTAAAAACCTGTCATTAAACCATTATAACACTAGGCTGAACTTAACACTTGTTATCCATGCCCACTCCTTAAATTCATAAATCACTCAAGATAACTCAGATTTTGACGATCCTCAAAGTGTTGGATTCTCCTCGCCATCCTCTATCATATCCATCAATCACATGTCCAAAATTATCCATTGTTTTAACCCAAACATTGATGGGTTCAAGACCTTAACCTTGGGTTCCAAGCCCACAATGAATCTTATGGTGCTCCAACCTCCAAACCCAAAACCCTAGGGCTTGGAGTACCTCCCAAGATACCAAAAATCAACACTCCCTCTTAGTGAGGGAGGTACTTCCAAGCTTAAGAGGTAACGCATTGTCCTCATCACTGCTTGCAACACTCGCCCAACTTTTGGCACTCACAACTGAAACAATCCCTGTAGTGTGAACTACGCCTCTCTTGGAAGTGTCACTGTCATTGTAAGCATCCTACTTATTCTTATTCTCTTGAAATGTCTTCCACTCTCTCCATGATTCCTTCTTGGCAGCTATAGGGCCACCCTTTCTCCCCACTAACCATGCACTCTTCTTAGGATGCAAAGTCTCCCTTTGAATCTGCAAGATCACGTTAGAACTTGACTCCCTTTGAGCCTTTGGAACCTAGGCCTTCTTATCAGGAACCTATACATGTACCTCTAAAACGTACACCTGCAATTGCTTCTCTGAAACCTACACCTAGACTTCCTTATTCTTCATCCCATGACCTATAGGCTTTCCCGTGAGCTTGTATAGACTGTGCTCTCTAACTCCAAGCACAACACATACAGAGCTAGAGCCTATGGGCCTGAGTCTTGCCTTCCCATCATGGATTAGGACCTCAATCCCCTTATTCTCGATCATCGAGACAAATATCATGCTATATCTGAGTCGTGGTACAAACAGTACATCCTGGTCCCTTATCACCCATCCTGTATCCATCTTGAATGGCACAAATCTCGATCCTTGGATCTCCTGCTGACTCTTGTTGCCCAACATCATGCGAAACTTTGAGTCCATTCAGATATAGTTTCAGAAACCTCCTGTCACCCTATCATATGTTTCGACGCACCACTGTCCACGTACCATCCATCCTCATCGATAGTACCCTATGAGAAATGAGAGATAATAACAAAGTCCTCCTCCTCCAACCTCCTGGTGAGAGCATCTACCTCAACAGAAATGGAAGCATCGGCGACCTGCTTTCCTTTCTTCTTGTCATCATCTCTCATCTTCTTCTTCATCAGACATCTCGATGAAAAATGACTTATCTTTCCACAGTTGAAAAACTTGACTTTACTCGAGTCCTTCTACTTACCCTTCATTCGTGCTGTAAGTTCCATGTCATCATCAAAGTCTTCTTCTTTGGATGAAGATCCTCATCTCGCAACTCTTCCTGAATAAAGTTGTCCCACATCCTATTTCGGTCTGACAAATTCTCTCTTGTAACGATGCCCTTGATGAAGGTCTTCCATTCCTCGATGAAACCTTTCAAAGAAATCCTCACCATATCAGAATCTGAAATAGTCTCACTAATGACAGTAAGATCATCCTTGACCTGAGAAGATATCATCAGAGATGAAGTCACTCCTTCAGCCTGTATCATCTTCGTGGACTTCAACTTATCCTCCAATACCAGTACCTGGTTCTCATTCTTATTCTGGAAAAAACTCTGAAGAGCCATCCACATCTCAGGCATAGCATTCTTCTTGGAAAAATGAGGTATTAGGGGATCCTTCACACCTTCAAGGACGATTAATCTATCCCTCATGTCCAAATCCTTGTACACTTCTAGATCCTTTAGGATAATTGGATTCTTGATGGATTTCTCAGCAAACTCCCAGATCATGTTGACTTGAAAGACCAACTTGATCCTTTCCTCCCATGGAATTCAGTTGGACAACCCCTCCAACCTGCCCTCATAATGAAGACTAGCCTACAACTTCAACATTGTAGTGAGCCCTTCACCTACAATGTGACTAACTCCCTCTTTAGTTGTACTTTTTTATGCACACGTTGATTCACTATCTCCCAAAGTAGCTTAGATATGCTATGATATCATGTTGAATTTCCACGACCCTAGTGTCTAGTATAGAATCTTAAAATATCTAACACTACCAAACTAAGAATCTCATCAAAGTTACGTTGCATAGTGGAATATAAATAGAAGTAAATCACACATGCATAAGTATAGACAAATTTTTACAAATTTTCCAACCCAATTTCGTTATAATAATCAACATATAATACAACTATCTAGGGCTAGCATACAAGGGATAATGGCGCTTAATTATCCACAAGTACAATAATACAAGATACAATAACAATATTGTTGCATCCTCTATGTCGTATCTCAGCTTTTTGGTCCTTCTCTTTTGTTCTTATCTCTAGTTACCCCTTAGTCCATCAAGAGACAACACATATAATCTCCAGGAGGGTTTCCACCTATCACTACTGCAAGTCACTTATGCTACAATGAACATGGGCTGATCAAATCTTCTCTCCTAGACTAGACAATACCTGAGCTCCACTTTGCCTTCTAGTAGCTTCTTTCATCCATTAAAGAGCTACACATAGGCTCAACAACTTCACCCAAACTCTAGTAGTCTCATGAATTCTAGTTAAGGGCTACTTTGGATTGCCAACATGCTATCCTCCACCAATCAATGACACCCAATCCTTCTACTGTAAGATCTGCTCCTAGTTGAGGTTTCCAACAACCCAAGTCAACCTCAACAATTGGCTCCCACATGTTTCTCATAAATATGATCCAAAATGGTCAAAACTTGACCCCACACAAGGTAAAACATATCCAAGTTTGATGTACAAATTGTTGTATGATTCTAACCTAGTTAGGGCATGATTGTGACCCACTTAATGCTACAACACACCCTTACAGTTCCTTTACTAGCTGTGAGTTCCCTTTATGAGACTCCTCTACCTACACGCTAGAGATTTGGGCACTTATTAACCCTCATACAGCCCCACAAAACCCTGTTATTAGGTGTTAAGGCCTACGACCTACCCACACCAGCCTCCCATGTTTATGGCCTACACAAAATAGAGGATCCCACACTTAATGGATGCCACAACATGCCTGCACTTACCTCCTTACCTTTGGCTCTTCTATAGGATGAAACAACCCTTCAAAAAGTCACAGAAAGGCTACCAAACAACTGTTTACTCCCTCGCTGAAATACCTTCTTTCCCGCGGTCAAACAAAGGTATCCTTATTCCCTTCTACGAAATGCCTTCTGCACTTATTTGTTATCCTTGTGCTACTCACTTGGATTAGTTCAAATGAATTCACCTCACCTCCTTTTTATACACTAAAGGAGGGTTCATTTAAGATGTCCACATTAGCTTGAAAACATGTCATTAGGCCATTATAACGTTAGGTCGACCTTAACACTTGTTGTCCATGCCCACTCCTTAACTTAAGAAATTCATAACTCACTAAGGACAACTCAGATTTTGATGATTCCTAAAGCGTTGGATTCTCCTCACCATCCTCTATCATCTCCATCTATCACACATTGTTTGAAATGCTGCACATTTTGGCCCAAACATCGATGGGTGCAAAACTCCAACCTTGGGTTCCAAGCCCACACTGACTCTTTTGGTGCACCAACCTCCAAACCCCGAACCCTAGGGCTTGGAGTACCTCCCAACCTACCAAAAATCAATAATCATTTGTTGAAGTTCTAGTATTTTATGCATTAAAATTAAAATATCTTTGTTAAGCATTAAGATATCTTGGTTGAGAATTAAAATATCTTCTCTTCCTGCATGTACATCTTCCTCTGTGGCCCTTCCATTGTTTCTTGGAGCCAATTCTTCGGTGTTAGTAATAAATGCAAAAAACAATAGACAAATTATAAAGCAATACCTTATAACACTTAATAGTTTCAGATCAAAATGAACATTGACAAATTGTTTTTACACACAAAAAGAATATATATATAATGCAATAAGTCATCTAAATCATGAATTGACATTAAAGTTATGAAACTAAATTTAACTACTATCGATTTCACTGATAACCATTAACTAGTAATTGTTATCAATGTGGATAGTACTGATTTTCCTAATCTTTAATAAAAAAAATACTATTGTAAAATATGTCACTTTAAATCATATACGTTTTTCATAAATTCCAGTTTGACATATTGCAATTAACACGATTATATTTCATGATTAATCTACCTTACACACTTTAGAAATCAATGTCGATATACAATTTTATTAAAATCACAAATCACATTCTATTTTCATTAACTAAAGCTCTTTTGATAATAAATAAAAGTATTTTCCATAATTATTCACCGAACTAACGCATATCTAGGAGATTTACTATGTAGACTTTCCATGCTACAAGCCCACTTTTACTTTGCAAAAGAAATTTCGAAACTGAGATGTTAATTCATCACTTGAATGCCTTTTTTCCTTTCTCACACTATGTATATATTAAATTAACTTTATTCACTGAAATAAATAATGTGTCTCATTTATGTCTCATTTCCACTTCAAACTACCTAGAAAAAATCTACAATAATCATGTAATAAAATATGTTATAAACACTAATGTTATATTGCATAGGAAATGATTATAATACGTGATATAAAATTTAATAAATGACATTAGATTTGAAATTTTCACAGCCAAACTCAGCACTTATGTATCGGTTCCCAAAAACAAATCTACAAAATCCTTTAATTTGAAATACGAGCATTCATAGAATCAAAGCTCGAAAGCTTCCTCTGTGCAATAGAATACCACAAAACCATAAAGAAAGCTTGTGTTCGATGATATTGGACTGCTAATATTTGACAATATGAAGATACACATTACTTATAATTAAAATATTGCAAAAGAAAATATGGAATATTTAATACTAAAACGTTAGCAATAAAATTCATTAATTAAAATTAAAATATTCACAATAATATCATATCGGTCTACCACTTGTCGCACTGTTATTGCAAATAACAAATATAAATGCATTCAATGCAAACACTGGTGGACTCTAGCTCATAGCATATGTGGAGGAAACGTGTCCACACATAGTGTACATGAAAGAAGTGCAAATTTCATTGTGTAGAGCAATCAGTGCAGAGAAAGCATGAGCTGAGATAGAAGTGTGGGCAAAATGTGGGCCTGACTTAATTAGTTGTAGAGATAGGCAGATACACATCATTTATGACTAAATTATTAGCAACAATCATATAGTTCCACCGCTTGCTTCGGTGGTATTGAAATTATTTAATACTAAAGTACCAAGTGCGGTGATTCACACATTGAAAGCTTTGTCCGCACAATGGACTCTCCCTACACTTTCACACATATGCTAATTTGAAACATTATTTACAATTGAAATTTACTTAAACAGCAGTAGTATACATTGTTTTGTAGTTAAAATATTATCAATAATATGTGCATAAACAATACTATCATCCTCTGATAATGCAAACTCGAAAGCTTCTTCTACTACAAACAAAGCTTCTAATCAATGAAATCTAGTTTGTACACAACTTTGTTTTCATTCCTACTTTTGCTCACTTGACTATTGATATGCATTATCTATAACTAAAGTATTATCAATAATATTAGCAATAAAAGTATACACACAAAAATCATTTTCCCACAAGAGCATAAACAAACAAATATTTGAAACATTATTTACAATAAAAAGATTATCAATAATATGAACATAAATTAGCAATAATATTAGCATATCCATACCAGGAGCACTTATACACAATCACATGTTAGAAATATACAAAATATTAGCAATAACTTCATATATGTTAACTGTTTACTAAAATAACTATTCACTTTGGTGGGGTCTCCACAACGTGTATGGAAAAAGTTGTGTGGACCAAGTAATGCAGAAAATGTAGACCACTCTGCACAATAGAGTTACATGTTCAGATATAATGTCTATGGAAGAAACTATGCAGTCATATTTGTGCACAGAAAGTAGTGCTGCACAATAGAGTTACGTGTTTAGATATAATGTCTATGGAAGAAACTATGTAGTCGTATTTGTGCATAGAAAGTAGTGCATAACAAGTAATGTGGATGAAATATATACATCTCTCCACAAATACAAAAATATATTTGGAAATATAAATATCACCAATAATATTGTATACATCAATTACTTACTAAACCTCTTCACATAATAGAGTTAAGTGTCCAGATATAGCTTGTACATAAGAAGTTGTGTAGTCATTGGTGTGGAGCAAGTAGTGTAGAACAAGAAATGTTGATGAAATACAGACCTCTCCACTCAAATAAAAAAATATTTATTAATTGTGTGAAAGAGGTTGTGTGGAGGCAAAAATAACAAGAAAATGCAAGTGAAAAAAACATTACGGACTAACGATTTAATAACATATATACGAGAAAATGACCATTTATGGAGAGAAATATATCCAGCACAATACAACTCATCCATAGCTTTGCACATATGCCTTATTATCTACAGTTGAAATATTATCAATAATTGTGTGGAGCTATTTATATTATTTTATTATTGGAAATTAATACATCAATACCAAGAAAAAACTATGCAAAAAAATCATATGTTTTTATTTTATTTTATTATTGGAAAACGAATACATCATTTACCAAGAAAACAACTAATAACTTTTGTGCTAGAAACATAGTCTATTGTGCGGAAGCAAGAAAATTTTCCTATTGTGTGGAACCTAGCTCATTATGCAGAGCTATTTATTTTATTTTATTATTGGAAAATGAATACATCATTACTTTTATTATTGGAAAACGAATACATCATTACCCAGAAAACAACGAATCACTTTTGTGCGAGAAAATTATCCTATTATGCAGAACTTTCATTATGTAGAGCTTATAGCCTATTGTGCGAAACTTAGCTCATCGTGCAGAGCTTACAACCTACTGCGTGGAACTTAGTTCATTGTGCAGAGCTTGTGCGGAACTTAGCTCATTGTGCTGAGCTATTTATTTTATTTTATTATTGGAAAATGAATACGTCATTACCTTTATTATTAGAAAACGAATACATTATTACGAAGAAAACAACTAATAAATATTGTGGAAACTTAGCCTATTGTGCGGAAGTGAGAAAATTAGCCTATTGTGTGGAAATTAGATAATTGTGTGGAGCTATTTATTTTATTTAATTATTGGAAAACATATATGTCATTACCTTTATTATTGGAAAATGAATACATCATTACCAAGAAAACAACTAATAACTTTTATGCAACAAACTTAGCCTATTATGTGGAAGCGAGAAACTTAGCATATTGTGCAAAACTTAGCTCATTGTGTGGAGATTATAGCCTATTGTGTGAAACTTTGCTCATTATGTAGAGCTTATAGCCTATTATATGGAACTTAGCTCATTGCACGAAACTTATAGACTATTGTACAAAAATGGATCTCATTGTGCGGAGCTACTTATTTTATGTTATTATTGGAAAACGAATATGTCATTACCTTTATTATTAGAAACAAAATACATCATTACTAAGGAGACAACTAATAAATTTTGTGAGAAAAACTTAGCCTATTATGTTGAACTTAGCTCATTGTGCGAAGCTTATAACATATTGTGAGGAACTTAGCTCATTGTACGAAGCTTATAGCCTATTGTGCGGAACTTAGCTCATTGTGCAAATATTATAGCCTATTGTGTGGAACTTAGATAATTGTGCATAGCTATTTATTTTATTTTATTACTAGAAAATGAATATGTCATTACCGAAGAAACACTATGCACAAAAAAATTAATTAAACAATAGTAGAGGCAGGGGCTTTGTTGCATTGCAGTTGTTACCCTTGTTTATACTCACTCTCTATTATATTTTGAATATGGTAATATGAGTGGAAAAAAACTTGTAGATACTAATAAAAATGAAATATGTAAAGATGAATAAATATGAAAAATATACATTCCTAAATGGGTTCTTAGATCAAGAGATAGTGGGGGAGGGGGGATTAAGGAAGGGGGTTTTGCTGCCATCCCACCAAGCCACATGGCAGGGAAATGTGACAACATGCCCCCATAATGGTCTCAATAATAACATGTAGGAGGCACAAAAGATCCGTATAAAAACCATCCCATGACTAATATAGAACATTTGTCATCCATTGCAAATGTTATATTATGGATTCTCATATAGACCAAAAGGATTGTGCATCCTCTGAGGTAATATTTCCTCCTCCCATGCTTGTCTCACTATAATAGTTCGTTATGGGGGAATTCAATGCTTATCAAGTAGGGAAGGTCTAGAATATAACATATTTCAATAATTTTAATTGACATTTATACCCTAATGACTCTTTGTTCCATCTTAGACTTTAGGGAATTAACATGCGATTGAGGAATACAAAATTAACTTGTGACAAAGACATTTTATTTATTTTCTCCATGTGGGTTATGATTTTTCCTGTGAAGTAGATTTATTAGCTATTATTTTGGGATTCATTTTATTTGAATCCAAGTTCAGCGAGGCTTGTAGGAAAACTAAACAAGTTTCTATTATTTCACTTACCTCCCTAAAATCTGATTCCTAGAGCAGATTATGGTGTTTATTTTTCGTGTTATGGTTTCTCTTAGATAGCTTTATGTTCAGTTAGACTCTGAACCAGTAGGAACATCTCATATGGTCTAGTTTTCTACATGCAAATAGTCTTGGTGGAAATTACTTTCCGCTTTCATACATTCTCTTTAGGCTTTCCCATAATCTCTTATATTTCTTGGTTTGGTGCGAGCTGTTGTTACAAGTTAAGGAGAGGGAAGAAATTTCTTATTTTCTCGTGAGTCCCTTCCCCAGATTGATATTGTCCTTTTAACGTCTCTAGAGATAACTCCCTATCTTCTTGTAGTAGATAGGACTAGCCCTAGGGACCACACTTCACAACGGTCTCTCATTCTCTCTCATTTCTTCCCCAAGTCTAGGGAAACCCCTCTTCTTTCAGGGTTACATATTAGATGGCTCAAGCTCATTTCTAGGTGGCATATTACCAAGAAGTACGACACACTCATGTGCATGTGGGGGTTGAATGTTCTATTGCATACTTCAAAGAACTCGCTCCTCAGCTTGTTCAAGAGAAAAATGCTTAGATTAAGCGAGAGTTGGCAAACACGAGATGCATCATCATATAAATTGAAGTATTAAAAAAAGTTTCTAATTGGGTTCATAACGTTGAGCACACTCGTGGGAATTACAATCAATACATGTATACGATGGACATCTGTTGACACCTCAAGTTCGTTCTTGGTGGAAAAAAATGAGATTAAAGAGGACATTTTCCTCTCTTTGGATCACATAATATGATAATTGATAGTTTTGGATTGTAGGATGAGACACATTGAGAAAAATATGGGAAGGTACCCTTCTTAAATCAGGATACTCTTGATGTCGTAACAAGGAGCCCATATCATTTGAAGCCACAAATTCTAATAAATCCTCATAGTTGCCTCTTTGTTTCCTATCCTTATCTCTCTATGCTTGATTTCTATATTTCTCTGTCTAAATGGGGCCCAAGAGGTCTTGCTTCTATCATATGTCTTTTTTCTTAAACTGCATGAAAAATATTTCCTTATGCACTTTTGAAAAGACTAAAATTTCGGGTCTAGTCCACTCTTCTGAGTCAATGACTAGGTCAGAATTCAACGAGTTAGAATGTAATCCTTGTTTTGAGACAATAATATATATATATATATATATATATATATATATATATATATATATATATATATATATATATATATATATATATATATATATATATATATATATATATATATATATATATATAGATATATATATATATATATATATATATATATATATATATATATATATATATATATATATATATATATATATATATATATATATATATATATATATATATATATATATATATATATATATATATATATATATATATATATATATCGATTACAATCTAAACATTGGAATATGAGGGAAAACACCAAAAAAACATGTAAAGATGAAAAAATGGAAAATAAAATAAAATAATAATAATTATTATTATTATTATTATTTAACATTAATGAGTACATTAAACTAAGCATAATCAGTAACTTCATAGAAACAATTGTCACTATTCCACCATGTAGAACCATTCTTTCATAAATGCCACAAGGGCCAACATGTCTCAGGAGACTTGAACCCACACTACTTGGAACACAAATTATGAACCATACCACTTAAGCTAAGTTCCTTTGGAAAAAAAGAAAAATATTATTAAAAAAAATGAAATGGTTATTTATATTTACTCTCCATTACATTTTAAACATAAAAGTATGAGTGTAGAAAACAAAATATTATAAAGTTGAATAAAAAATGATTAAAAAAAAATTGTATTTATACTCTCTCCATTACATTTCAAACATGAAAATATGAGTAAAAAGGGAAGATATTGTAAAGATGAATATTATTGTACCGAGAAGTGAATTTTATAGTCTTATATGAATGTGATTATGAAGGAGTTGTATATAATTTAAATAAGAAAATGATGTCTTTTATAATAAAAGAAACAATGATTATGTTAATGCTCACTTAGTCTGTTGTTAATATTGCGACCCATTATGAAGGAGATGAATAAAATATTGTAAAAATGTTTCACGTTATTCTTTGAACCATAAATAAAATATTCCATGTTTATGTTCAGTAATGTAATTTTATATCAAAGCTCTGCTAGTGTTTCTTATGCTCTAGGGTTTCAAGTTTCTCTAAATCAGTACCGCCATAATAGATTTTCCTTGTATATGGAATCGAGAGGTGGCCCTGACGTCACTCTTTGGCAGATTGGGCACATTTTAGCCCCTCTTGGAGGAGGGGGGTCTTCCCCCTCAAAAATAACCGTAACCGGTGCTCATCTCTCCTCCACTATCTCGTCCTCTAGCGCATGGCAGCAGAAGGGAAAGAAAGAAGACCTGCCAACTTTGGGAGCTCAATGGAAGTTCAAAATGAGGGGCCACTACCTCCCAAACGAAGCTAAAAATCCTTGAATTGTGATCCCTAACTACCTCCTGGTATAATCCTGACAATTTATGAAATATCATGCAATAATCTCTAAAAATATGGGTATCTCGCCCAAGAAGTCTGATTTTCTCATATGGATCCAACTAAAATGGCATCCAAAAGCCCAAATTGAACTTCACCTCAGGGAAAAGGGTTTCTTCATAGTGATCTTTGAGTATTTGGAAGTTCAAAAGAGAGTTCCAGATAACGGACCATACTTCATGAATAATCTCAAGTTATTCATGAGGCATTGGGAACCCTGATAGAACTCAGAGAAGGAACATTTCCTCACAACGCTATCTGGGTTTGATTTTACTCTTTACTATAGGATTTATTGGAGATGGACATCCTAGAATCGAATGGTAATTCCATTGGCAATTTTGTGAAAGTCTTGGAGATCATAAAATACCGAAGGTTTTCATCCTATGCTAGGATATGTCTTTACATGAACATCTCACAACCCCTTCTGGAATCAGTGGACATTGAGTATCAAGATGAAGTTTGGTCCCAACCGATGGACTATGAACATGTCCCTTTCAAACGTAGAATTTGCCATGAGTATGGGCATTTGTTCTATGATTTCCCTTAGCAGCAGAAAGAGACCCCTGTCCCTCATGCTAATCTGCCCCAATATGGCTTTCAGGATGTCCTGAGTTGGCACCCTTTAGCTAGTAGAGGTCCTCCCAACAATGCTTCACTGCCCCTTTCCTCGATGGCCCCAAAACACCCATCCGGGGGTTTGTTTGCTCTTATGGCAGATACAGGTGAAAAATATTAGCTAAAAGTGCCAAACGTTTTGTCTCAACCTCAAGTAGTAATGGAAGTGGAAGCGAGCCATGGAAACCCTAAGATTAAAAAACCAAGCAAAAGGAAATCTATGGAATAACTCTCAACTGGTAAGGATATTCGGCGAGTCCTCGCCTATGCTTAGCAATCCCTAGAGAACGAAGTTAAAATGGATCATCTCAATTCCAATGAGCAGGTTTTGTTAGCCTTCTTGCAGAACTGGGCTAAGGTTGGATCAAAAGATATCCCTCAAGAACATTTGGATCAATTCCATTGGATCTACAAAGAATGGGAACAACATCAAGCTCCTATGGAATTAGCCCCTCACTTGACCCTGGCTTGTCATGATGAGGAAGCATCCTCCAAGCATGTTGAATCCATTTTGGGGGTTGAGAAGAGAAACAAGGGTAGAAAACCCACTGGTGAAGTGATTAGAGAAGTCAGTGGGATCCTAGTCAACTCAAGACAAACCAATGTCCTCATAGAGTGCTACCAGTGCTCTTTACCCCCTCCTCAATGAAGGTGGTTTCCTAGAACATAAGAGGCCTCAACTCAAAGGATAAGTTGAGCTACTCGAGAGATAGAATTCAGAAGGAAAAATTGGATATCATAGTCTTGAAAGAAACTAAGATAACACAGGAGAAACTAAGTGAAATCACAAGAGGAAGATGGCCCATGATATATTGTATGACAATGGATGCCAAGGGTAGTCCAAGAGGGCTGGGAATCCTCTAGGATACCAAATCTATCTCCTTTGGGAATTGGATCACTTTCCCAAACACTCTTTTAGAAGAATTTGAAAGTATAGGTCCCTCAAATAAGGTTTGGTTAATAGGTGTGTATGGTCCTACTCTCCCGGGGGCGAAGACAAATTTTCTTAGTATTTTACGGCAGCTAAAGGAGATTCTAGGTGAGGGCAGATGGATTCTTGTAGAATATTTCAATCTAATCAAGGATCTGGGAGAAAAGAAAGGAGGAGTCAGGCGGCTGGATCCTATCTCTCTCTCCTTTCAAGAAACTATTCAATATATCAGAGTAGAATACATTGCTTTTATTAATGGCTCCTTTACATGGAATAATTGATGAGGGGGAAAGCACCAGATTGCCTCATCTCTGAATCACTTCCTCATTTCAGATGATATCCTCCAACAAGACCTATATTTTCAAGCTTCGATTCTCCCATGCATGGGATCAAATCATTGGCCTATCTACCTGGAAATTGACTTGAGCATGACCTCGAGGAATAGACCTTTATGCTTTAAATATTTCTGGCTTGAAAGGCCCAAATTTATTGCAAAGTTAGAGGAATGGTGGAAGGACATCATGATAGTGCGGTGTATTCACAAGGAAAGTTTCTAGCTGAAATTGAAATAACTTAAGAAAAGGATAAAATCTTGGAATCATGTCGATTTCAAAATTATCCAAAATGAAAAGATGCATTTGGAGGAGGCAACATGGTCAATCCAACAACAGATCATAGTAGAAGGCCAAACAAAAACTATTGCAACACAGGGGGGTTAGGTCCTAAATGATCTGGAGCAAAGGAGGAAATATGAGAAAATCCTATGGAGGCAAAAACCGAGGGTCGAATGGCTCAAAGAGGGAGAGTGAAACACAATATTATTTCATAAAACTTTCTAAAGAACCAAAAGTTTAACTGTATATTCTCTTTCAATGGATCGGGAGGTCAGTGTCTTATTCAACATGAGGAGATTTCAGAGGAGCTGATCACCCATTTTCAGACCCTACTCACAGAACCATGGGAAGATCGAAGTTAGGCCATCTCCAGAGTCAGGCAATGCATTCCCTAATTAATTTCAGCAAATCAGAATGAGGCCCTCATGAGGGAGATATCCTACTCAAAAGTTGAAGAAGTCATTCCTAACCTCCCATCAAACAAATCTCTAGGTCCTGATGGATTCACCTGAGATTTCTTTGAAGCTAGCTCGCACTTTCTTGGGCCAGAAATCCATGAATTAGTTGGGGAATCCCGTCGTACACAAATAATCTAATCAGGTCCTAATGCTACATTTCTCACGCTCATTCAAAAGAAAGGTAGTGTATTGGACCCAAATTGGTTCATACCAATTTCTCTTTGCAACATTATATATAAAATAATTTTAGAAATTCTAGTCCGTCATATTAAACCCTTAATGAAAACGATTATCAGACTTGAGCAATCAGGTTTCATGGAAGGTCGAAAAATTATGGATGGTATCCTAATAGCTCATGAGGTAGTCCATTCTCTGACTTCGTCTGTATCTCCATGTATACTTATAAAAATTGACCTATCTAAAGCTTACGACTTTCTAAATTGGAATTATCTCCTCTCTATTCTTGATGGTTTTGGTTTCTGATTCGTGGATTAATTGGGTAAATTTATTATCGAAACTCCATTCTACTCCATCATTGTCAATGGTTCATCATGTCGCACTTTTCGAGGTTCTAGATGTCGAAGACAAGGGGATCCCCTTTCCCCTTTTCTTTTTATTATTTTAGTTGAGGGTCTCGGTCACCTCATCAAATCTTCATCTGAGTCCAGAGGTCTCTAGGGCCTAAATCTTTCTCATGAAGCCCCTCCTATAACACACCAACAAATTTTTGATGACAACATCTGATATGGGAAGCCAACTTTAAAATAATCTAAGAAACTTGGTTTCATACTTGAGGAGTTCCAGCAGGCTTCAAGCACACTTGTAAATAGTGAAAATTTGGATATTTTCATTTTCAAAACCAACCCAAGTGTTTAAAGTAATTTGGCTTGGACCCTTGGTTTTCGTATCGGTTCGATCCCAAGCAATTATCTGGGATTCCCCTTGGTCTCTAACTCTCTTAGAATGACATGTTGGAAAAAATTGTTGATCCATATTGATTATAATCTATCTAATTGGACTTTTAGGGTTCTAAACTCTATTAGTTGGCTAGTTGTCTTAAGAGAAGTCCTGGAGGATATTCCAATCTATTAGTTTCAACCCTTTCGGCCCCTCAAATTATCTACAAGAGCATAACTGCCAAATTTCCAATATTTCTTTGGTCAGGAGCATATATCAGTCGAAAGTGGGTGTTGGTGGTCTGGGATAAATTATGCAAACCAAATATCCACAACGGTTTAGGATTAAAAGATCCATATACCTTATCAAAAGCTTCAGGTGCAAAAATTTGGTGGCAGTGGGTGCAGGGCGGACAGAAAATATGGAATACCCTATGGTCATTCAAATACAACTCGTTTTTCTACCTTAACCCTTTGGCCAATCATCAACATTTTCCGAATGGATCCTCTATCTGGAATATGGGCAAAAGTGAATCCTGATTTTATAAAGGATTGTGGCTTATGGGAAGTCAAGAATGGATGTAAGGCTAGATTTTAGGAGGAGGCTTGGATGCAATACCAAAATCTAAACCAAGAAGAGGACTTCCGGGATATCCAAAAATTCACCTCATTTGGGAGTCGTGTAGCTTAAGGACTTCTGAAAGGATAAAAACAAGTTGTCAAAATGGAGAGTGTGGAAGTCTCTTGCGCACTGGCTAGATCACGATCCCATCTTGGTTGGGGAGGAATTAATCTTGATCCCCCAGCAATGACCTATATTAAACAATGGGGAGCTAGATAAACTCAGATGGGGTCATCTCCCAAGAGGTATGTTTTCTCTCAAGGAAGCATATTCTATTCTCTCTTCTTTAGCGGATTCAACCCCAAATCCTTTATGGAAAAGAATCTGGTATTCAGGGCTATGGCCAAAAGTCTTGTTCTTCCTCTAGATAATTGGGAATGGAAAACTTATTACTTGGGACAAGATTTTGAAAAAGGGGTTTTTTGGTCCATCATGATGTCCTCTTTCTTCCAGCACAAAGGAAACAACAGGCCATCTCCTTCACTTCTGCCTTGTGGCAATGGATCTTTGGGAGAGAATTCCCATGCTTTTTGGGGTTGTGGATCGGTCGGAGAATAACGTGACAGAATTGTTGGAATTGTGGCTTTTGAAGCCCTTCAGGAATCCCATTGTTAATATAGCTTGGTATCTCTCACAAGGTTTTTTTCTTTGGAATCTTTGGAAAGCTAGAAATAGAGTAGTGTTCCACTCATAGATTATAAAGGTTGATCAGGTTTGGAAACTAATAAAGTGTAATATAAAATAATCCATCTCTATTTTTCACTGGTTGAAGGAGGATTGGGAGACTGAGGGTAGGAAGAGTGACATCTTGAATACCTTGGACCTTAGGCCAAATTCTCTTGCTCTGGGGTCTGTTTGCTGACCTTCCAGGAGGAGAAGCTCGTGTGAGTCCTTCCTTTGTCCCCCGCTTGGGTTTATCAATTTAAAATTTGATGGTGTATCCAAAGGAAACCCTGGTTTGGGTAGTCTTGGTCGCTTCATTTTTAATGATAAGGGGAAGGTCATGAAACTTTTCACGGTTTCATGGAGAAGCTCTACCAATAACGTCATTGAATTCCTAGTGGTTGATAAAGGGCTTCAAATGGATGCTGAAATGGGAATGGCTAATTTGTAGGTCTTTTGGGACTCCCAAATCACACTTTCTATGCTGCAGAAGCTTATTTACGAGTCCCCTCCAGATAAGGTGATCAAAAGTTGGAGGCTCAATCTTATTGGAGAGTGTATCCACTCCTGTCTTTCTTCCTTCGATTATGGGGTAACAGAACACGTGAGACATCAGGGGAATTAGGTGGTTGATAGGTTAGCCAATTAGCATAGTGATAATCAAGGTTAGGAATTTCTTAAAGATTGGCTTTTCAACTCTCAAAATTCCCACCTTGAGGAGTTCAGCAGGATAGTGGCTTCTGAAGAGGCTTCCCCGATAGCGGTGATGAACGTCGAGGTTACTTCAACTCGTGGGGTCATGAAGGTGAACATATGACGAATGGTAAGGAGGACACTCACCTCATCCTCCCATTACATTTGTTGTATGGGGAAATTAACTGTGCAACATGTGAAGTATCATTATGTCTCTTTGGGATTGAGAGCGTGAGAGGGTAGTTGGCATATGGAACTTGTCAAGCTTCCGGATTACTATTATGTTGTGCTAATTTGGTGGTTATCTATTCGAGGTTCAAGCTCTAGTAGTCTAATGGGTTTCTCTTGCCTTTGGCTTGTCTGGGAATGGTGGAGATTTCACCATCGTCGATTCCTCCTTGGCCTCTGACTCAGAAAATCACTAAGTTTCTCTCCTGACACCTCGCTTCTCATCTTATTCATAGGTTTTTGTGAATTATGCATGGTTATTAGGTAGGACTTAGAGCCCTTTCTCATGATGATAGTTAACTCTCTTCTCATCCACCTACTAAGTTTGTGAGGGTGTCTGTGTCTCCTGTCAACCGGTCAACTTTTAAGGTCTCTTCTCTTTGTTTGTATATATAGTGGACTCCTACGACCCACTGCTAGGTGAGAAGATATTGGGTCTAGTGGTGGGAAAAATGTCTGAAGTTGTTTGCGGTGATGGGTTATCAGTTTGGGTTCGTACCTAATGTGTTTATGGTTGGGTGCTAATTCGTTCAATTTGTGACTTTGCTTTTAGGCGCTTCCTCTGGTAGAGGACTTGGAAAGGTATTAGTCTGGTTGGTGTGATTTCTAACTATGGTCTCACTTGTAATTCCCTGAGCTAGCATGAGTAGGTTGACAATTCCATAAGGTAGAAGCTTGTTGGTTAATTCGGGGCTACCTATTGCTCCGTTAGCTTTTTTGTGTGCGTTGTGAGGTGTTTCTGTTTGTTGGTGTTCCTGTCTCAAAAGAGTGTCCCTAGGCCTTGGCAATGCAACCTATTCCACGAAATTCCTCCTCCAAGCCCTAGCGAAGGGGAGCTTCGTCCAACTGGGGTGGTTGTCGTAATGATTCGAAGGTGGCATTGGCAGACCGGGTGACTGAGTGTTCAATATGGGGTGGTAGAACTGCTGTAAGTATGGTTTGGGCAGCCTCAGGGTCCCATGGTGGTAGGGATGGTGCAAGTGCAGCTTAGTGCAGCTGTGCAACGAAGAATGTAAATTTGGATAGTGGGATGTGTGCATTTGGAGTTGGTGGGCAAGGCCAGAAGTGTTGGTTTGGGTGTGCAGGGGTTGCTGGTTGTCAGCGGTGTTCTGAGGCTTGTCAAGCCCTAGTCCAGTCCATCCTGGATCTCTTGGAAATCTATGATAAGTCTAGGAAGAAAGAACATGAGGTTGTTATTTCCATGCTCAACCAATTACATTACTTTCAATTCCATGTCAGGAAAATGATCGCGGTGGTTTTGTGTGGTCAAAACCTGCTATTTCAACGAGTGAAAAAATTGGAAACATGGATGGCTCACTTTGAGAAACATGTTCAATGTACTTATTGTCCCCCTCCCCCTCCAGAGACTGGACTAGACAACCGTGCATCTATTACCTTGGACGATTGAGTATGGTTACAAATGTTCTACTACCTCTATTTGACTCTTGCTGCTTTTGGTCTATCAAGTTATGCATTGTTCCATTATTTTTTCTTCTATTTATTTTCCATATGTTGCTAGCTTTAGTCAACAAACTTGGTCGATGTGAGACTACTTGCATTTTGATATCTATGCACTCTATTTCTGAGGAATAAATAAAACCTTGATTTACAATATATATATATATATATATATATATATATATATATATATATATATATATATATATATATATACTTGGATAAAGTTAAAAAAAAACACTAACTTATATTTACATTATAAATATTTCAATATAACACTTAAATAGATTGCTTGAAATATAGATGTTCACTATTAATTTTATATATATATATATATATATATATATATATATATATATATATATATATATATATATATATAGATATATACATGGACCATTTTCATATAAAAAAAAATAACTAAAAAGAAAAATAAATAAATTACTTCATAATAAAAATATGTATAATTAATTTATTTTTTATTATATAAAATTGATATATAACATTTAAAATTTTAATAATAAAAAATTGAATGTGAATACTAAATTTAATATTTTAATCATCCTATTAATAAATCTCAGAAATTTAATTTTATCTCCTCCCGAGTTGAAAACAAAAACGTAAAATGTCCTGTGAAGCCCTTGTCAATATTAATGAGTCTTTTTTAGAATTTTTGTTGTTACTTATAAAATCATTTTCAACATTATTATTATTATTATTATTATTATTTTTATATTAATATGAAAATGCTAATAAATATTTTATAACTAATTTACATTTTAATTTAATTTATCAATATTATGTGTGAATTATAAAGTAATATATTATTTTATATTTAAATATTTTTTTATAAAAAAATAACAACCATTTATAATGTTTAACATTATAAATGAAATTGATTTATTTTTTATTATATTTTAATTTGATTTATTTGAATTGCGATTGGTTGAGTGGGGTTCACTCTTATTAGTCCCTGCCGGGGACTATATGCGATCGATCGATCGCTGACCGTTCGTTGACCGACGTGATTTTTCATTATATTAACATTATAACCTAAGTCGAACCAAAGTTTTGGGGGTGGAAAGGTTTTGGGGTCTTATTGCGGGCTTCGCATCGTTCGAGGTGAATGGCACGCTTCGGCTCACTGTTTGACGTTACTGCGGTACAGACGCGAGTCCTTTTCAACGCAGACAGATGTACATTCCCGCGGCTACATAGGTACATGACTAAGCTGGAGTATGTATGTGCCGCATATTGCCTTTTTTATTAATGGAATGTATTATTAATGGAATGTATTATGGTTTGGAGAAAGGGATAAAGACCTGCAAGTATTTTTCCAGGGCCTTCTGGAGACTTCGTTAACCAATTTCGTCATTTGCACATTTCTTGTTTTTGTTTTTGGGTGGGGGTGTGAGGATTTTTACAGAAGCTGTGCTGTTTCTTCGAAGGCTGAGCGAAGTTTGGCCAGCTTTAGCTGAAGAAACGATTGGTACAACGTTGTAGGGTTTCTTTTTTCTTCTTTTCGGGTGAAGCTGTGATTCTTGGTACAGATTGAGCGGCAATCTTTTGTAGTTTGAACTATTTTTGCACATGAAGATCTAAGTAAATTGGGGTTTTTGAACTGTTTGAACTGTTTGTGCCGCATATTGCCTTTTTAATGGAATGTATTGTGGTTTGGAGAAAGGAATAAAGACCTGCAAGTATTTATGTATGTGCCGCATATTGCCTTTTTATTAATGGAATGTATTATGGTTTGGAGAAAGGAATAAAGACCTGCAAGTATTTTTCCAGGGGCTTCTGGAGACTTCGTTAACCAATTTCGTCATTTGCACATTTCTTGTTTTTGTTTTTGGGTGGGAGTGTGAGGATTTTTACAGAAGCTGTCCTGTTTCTTCGAAGGCTGAGCGAAGTCTGGCCAGCTTTAGCTGAAGAAACCATTGGTACAGCGTTGTAGGGTTTCTTTTTTCTTCTTTTCGGGTGAAACTGTGGTTCTTGGTACAGATTGAGCGGCAATCTTTTGTAGTTTGAACTGTTTTTGCACATGAAGATCTAAATAAATTGGGGTTCATGCGTATTTAGATTCAAGCTGGAGTATGTATGTGCCGCATATTGCCTTTTTAATGGAATGTATTGTGGTTTGGAGAAAGGAATAAAGACCTGCAAGTATTTTTCCAGGGCCTTCTGGAGACTTCGTTAACCAATTTCGTCATTTGCACATTTCTTGTTTTTGTTTTTGGGTGGGAGTGCGAGGATTTTTACAGAAGCTGTCCTGTTTCTTCGAAGGCTGAGCGAAGTCTGGCCAGCTTTAGCTGAAGAAACCATTGGTACACCGTTGTAGGGTTTCTTTTTTCTTCTTTTTTGGCTGAAGAAACCATTGGTACACCGTTGTAGGGTTTCTTTTTTCTTCTTTTCGGGTCAAACTGTGATTCTTGGTACAGATTGAGCGGCAATCTTTTGTAATTTGAACTGTTTTTGCACATGAAGATCTAAATAAATTGGGGTTCATGGGTATTTAGATTGAAGCTTGAAATTACTGTTAAATGATTTTGCAAATAAAATCCTTATGCTTTCAGTGTTCTAATTATCTCTGGTATTTCTTCTGATACGCAGAGAAGTCCTTTTTGCCTGGAAGAGATCTGGAATGGTATTTTTCCAGCCCAAGGGACAGGAAGTATCCAAACAGGTTAAGAACAAACCCAGCGACAGAAGCTGGTTACTGGAAGGCCACTGGAAGACGCTTTTGTTTCTCATGGTACTCGCACAGGCTGGGTTATGCATGAATATGGTCTAGACGAGAAGGAATTCGAACCCTCGGCTTAGTTGCAGGTACGACGTTATTCTATTAATTGTTTTTGTCAATTTTTCTATTAATTGCTTTTTGTCAATTTGTTAGGCTTTTAATTTTTGCATTGTGTAGGTTTATGGTCCAGTTACTCTAGGTTTATAGTCGAGTTACTCCGTGATTGTTTTAAAAAATATAGATATTTAAGCTTATATATATTTTTTCTCTCATTCAATTATATTGGAATTCAAATCTAGAATCGTCGTTGTTTAGATTTTAATAGTGATACATTTGTATGTTACGGGTGTCTCTATTAGAAAATAATTACAAATGAAATTAATTACATAATTAATAACTATTAATGATGAAACTCTTTTTTCAAATTTGAAAGTAAAAACTGACAACGAAGGTATATCTTCAATTTTTCATTGAAATAACATTAAAATTCTTTTTATTATAATAAAATTTGAATATTTATTTGTATTAATGTAGGTAGGGTTTTATCTCTAATTTTGCGCGATATACATTGTTGTAAGTTTTTAGTCCCTGCCGGCGACTATATGCGATCGATCGATCGCTGACCGTTCGTTGACCGACTAACATTATAACCTAAGTAGAACCAAATTTTTGGGGTGGAAAGGTTTTGGGGTATTATTACGGGCTTCACATCGTTCGAGGTGAATGCGTCTGTAAGGAATTAAGTGGCTGGTACCAGATGGCATGCTTCGGCTCAATGTTTGACGTTAGTGCGGTACACCTGGGGACTAGCATGGCGCTGTTGTGTCGGCATGTTAGGGTTTATCATTTTAGTAGAAGCTGGGAGAGCGTTCTATTTAACCCCTGCGGAACGAGCTACCAAAGCTGCGGTTTGCCAAAACTGCGAGTTTGGCAAACTTCTCTCTGCGGAACGACCTGCGAGTTTCCTGTGCATTTGCTACAAAAGCCTCTGCGGAACGACCTGCGAGTTTCCTCTGCATTTGCTGCAAAAGCAGATGTTAGGGTTTATCATTTTAGTGGAAGCTGGGAGAGCGTTCTGTTTAACCCTTCTCTCTGCAGAACGACCTGCGAGTTTTCTGTGCATTTGCTGCAAAAGCGCGTTACCTGCTTTCAAGTCGAGGTTAGAATCGGCGACTCTGAATATCGAATAGTTTTGGTGGTTAAATGTTCAAATGTAAATTAGGGGAAGCATTGCGAATGGTTGTTGTGTTTATTATCGAGGTAACGGAAATTAGCTCTGTTATTGCAAGTTGGACGTGTTTAAGAGTTGTCGAATCGGCTAGGGTTTATCATTTTAGTGGAAGTTGAGACAGCGTTTTGTTTAGCCCTTATGGGGAATGAGCTGCGAGTTTCCTCTGCATTTGCTGCAAAAGCGCGTTATCTACTTTCAAGTCCAGGTAAGAATCGCCATGGGTGCTGTCTTGAAAAGCCTGTAATGAGAAATAACTCTTCCTTTGATATGCATGTCGCCAACTGTGAATATCGAATAGTTTTGGTGGTTAAATCCACAAATGTAAATTAGTGGAACAATTGCGAATGGGTGTTGTGTTTATTTGGGTATTTGTTCGCTAAAAATGTTTATTTAGGGTTTTTGGCCAAAGCCATCCTAAGTGAAAATGGCAGGCTCAGGGCGTTGAATTTAGTAGCTGGGAGTTTGCTGTTCAAAAGAGTTTTATTTAGGGTTTTTGGCCAAAGCCAAATGAAAAATTGCCGAGCATAAGAGTTTCATTTTCCTAAGTGAAAATCGCAGGCTCAGGGCGTTGAATTTTCAAGTGTTTTGTCCGACCATACCCAATTGGGTTTATTCGTAGAATATGTAGGCTTCTGTAGCTAAATATCGATTGGCTTAAACATGTTATGATTCCATAAATAATACCAGTATTTGGATTTAAAGGAACCAGGGTTTAGGGCAAACAACTGAGGCGAAACAACTGAAAAATAATAATAGATATGCGTGTATTTTGTCCTGATTTTATGCTTTTGGTTCGAATTGACTTCTGCTGCCAGTGCTCTTTACAATGATATATTACTTATGTTTTAGAATGGAAGTAACAGTTGACAAATGACTCGTATAACGAAATAAGTTTCATCACCTGTTCTGGTTTGCACTTTGACCTTTAATAACTGTAGGAGATTTGCATAGTGTATATTATTGCTCACTCAAAGACTAGCATCATTGTTTGCTTCCAAATCGAAGAGTAATTTTTATTTGGCCTCGTACCATATATGCAAGAATGAAATTGCTTTCCATAAGTGATTTTTACTGCGCTTTTCAGAAAGCAAAAATATCTGAAATTCCTTCTGTAATGCCGAGCCATACGACATGCGAGTCCTTTTCAACACAGACGGATGTACATTCCCACGCCTACATAGGTACATCAGTAAGCTGGAGTATGTATGTGCCGCATATTGCCTTTTTAATGGAATGTATTATGGTTTGGAGAAAGGAATAAATACCTGCAAGTATTTTTCCAGGGGCTTGTGCAGACTTCGTTAACCAATTTCGTCATTTCCACATTTCTTGTTTTTGCGTGGGAGTGTGAGGATTTTTACACAAGCTGTCCTGTTTCTTTGAAGCCGAAAAGTATCAAAGATCTAGAAGTTTCTACGGCATTTCCGTGGCTGTTCGAAACTTTAGAACAATTCAGATCGGTGGAAATTTATACGAATTGAGCGAAGTCTGGCCAGCTTTAGCTGAAGAAACCATTGGTACAGGGTTGTAGGGTTTCTTTTTTCTTCTTTTCGGGTGAAACTATGATTCTTGGTACAGATCCAGCGGTAATCTTTTGTAATTTGAACTGTTTATGCACATGAAGATCTAAATAAATTAGGGTTCATGAGTATTTAGATTGAAGCTTGAAATTAGTGTTAAATGATTTTGCAAATAAAATCCTTATGCTTTCAGTGTTCTAATTATCTTTTTCTCTTAATAGTTCCTCCTGGTATTTCTTTTGCTATTTCAAAATACATATTTGTGCCATAGTCCGGGTAAACCCTGTAGTTGAGAAGGGGTCATTCCGCATAACCATTTTGTACTTTTATCATCCATGACAAAGTGGATGTATTGCGATCATGTTAATTGGCGTCAGTGCCGCAGACAACTTGAATTGGCATATGTTTCAACTTTCCAGTTTCAGAGCACTTCATATAATTAATTAAGGAATTATTCTCGATTCTAATGATTTGTACTATCTTATGTTGGCAAAGTATATCTTAACTTTAAGGTACAATGTTAGACAAACAGTTGACCATGTTAAAGTTAGATGTCAATTTACACTGGAAGTCTTGTTAATAGCAATATTATATTTTTTATTATTAATATTATAAAAAAGTGATTATTCTGTGTTTACATTAATATTAATATTAATATTATTAATTATTATAATCATAACAATAATATTATTTGAGATGATCCCAACAAGTAGAAGTTGGGTAATGCATCCAACTAGCTCCGTATAATGATGTATCAAGACATTTTGTCTATTTAACCCTAAGATTAAAATCTCATGTTAGCTAGTTATAACCAGATTGGTTCTGATATGATGTTCAGCTACCTTATTCTCCTCAGAGAGAAAAAATAATTTTATTATGAAAACAAAATTACATTTACTATATATGTTTCTGCATTTTACAGATATCCTTAAGCATAGGAAGTGATAAAAGTATCGCTGAGAAGATATCTTGCTTCATAAACAGTTTTCAAAAATGTCAATATGACAGCCCTATCATAGTCATTCTAACATATATCACAGCTTTGAAACCAGTTTTGTCTCATAAGAAATTAGCTCCTAGATATGTCCATAAACAGTCCCATAAAAAAATATACATATAGAGATATCCTTAAGCATAGGAAGTGATAAAAGTATGGCTGAGAAGATATCTTGCTTCATAAACAGTTTTCAAAAATGTCAATATGACAGCCCTATCATGGTCATTCTGACATATATCGCAGGTTTGAAACCAGTTTTGTCTCATAAAAAATTAGCTCCTAGATATGTTCATAAACAGTCCCATAAAAAAATATACATATAGATATTCACATTTAAACAGTCCCATGATTATATGAAAAGTGTGTCAAGACATTCCATGAGCTGCCCTTCCACTTTCTTTTGAATGATCCAAGCTCATGCTTCCAAGTGTAATCTAGCTTTTGACAGTCCATCAGTTTCCATGTTCCTGTCTTTGTAGACATGTTGAAAGATAATGTGTTAAATACTCTGTTCAAGCAAGTTGAATCTCCTCAAATATAGGATGAAATTTATAATTATCCAATGAATTTGTTCCATTCATCCAATTCACCACAATTTGTGAATCATCAAAGATCTGTAATTTTTGGGCATCTTTTTTCAGGTGCCACAATTGGCAACAGTCTTGGGACAATCTGCTCAGGCAGATTGTTGCTGTGTTTGCCAAAGCTGTCCTTTGGACATATTACATGTTAATCATTTATATGAATCATACCTCCTTATGCACTACTTGTATCTGCTTCTCAATGCCTTGTTTGGGTTCCTTGATCCTTGAATTCTGTTTAGATCCATATAGTATAACCATACTCTCATACCGAATAGCAGGAAACTTTTTACCTTGAAATATATTGGAGTTGCAACCTAGCACAAATTGGAGACAATACTTTTTATGTTTTGACAGTTGAATTGCTGCACCACTTATGTAAAACTCATAAATAGCCTCAGAGTTATTTTATTTCACAAATGCAATTGACAATGATGTTAACTTTCAGAAATATTCTTAAAGTTATGCTGCATTTCTTCATTTTGTCTTTCCATTGCTTCCTTTTGTTAACTTGCACAAATATTCTTAAAGTTATGCTCCATTTTTTCATTATGTCTTTGCATTGTTTCCATTTCCAATTTCTTTGTTATTTATAAATATGGCTTCTTGCTACAAATTTGATATTTGTTTAGCAACATAATGCAATAGCCTATTTTTTTAATATATATATATATATATATATATATATATATATATATATATATATTTTGTTCAAAACAATCATCTTCACTTTTTGCTAACTTCATCAATATTTTTTGCAAAGCTGTACAAGACAATTGCAAAAGGCAACTCTGGTAAGCAATTGCAAATGATGGAAGAAATAATAGATGTTGACAATTACAAATTCAGATTGCAATGCATTTTTCCTGAGAACATTGATATTGTATTAAAAAGAAATGGTCTTTTTAGACTAAATGCATTTTCATATACTGTAGGAGATTGTCTATTATACTTCAAATGAATTGCGAAATGGGTTAATAGATCACTTTCTTTTTTGCTTAAAGAACAATGACGTTGAAGCAATACAGTCAT
Source organism: Pinus tabuliformis (assembly GCA_031772625.1). Taxonomy (NCBI): domain Eukaryota; kingdom Viridiplantae; phylum Streptophyta; class Pinopsida; order Pinales; family Pinaceae; genus Pinus; species Pinus tabuliformis. Next base: position 891,336,248 of record CM062807.1, on the reverse strand, counting down.
ATGAGTATGAACTAGCACCTGACTTCCTATACGAGTTACATGGTGTTAATGATATTGGTACATATCTTCATAAAATGCTTTGTTCTGCATCTACAAATATAAAGGAGTCTGACCGAGGTTTATGGGGTGATACCTTTTGCATACGTTGGTTAGCTAAATGGCTAGATATATCAATTGCAGTTTGGTCATTGACAAGAAAAACGAGATATTTGCTCTTTAATCAACATGAAAATGCAATTCCATATTGCATTCTCTTTCATGATGCAAATCCTGTTAGTGGTCATTATGAACCATTGGTTTACCAAAAGTTTCCAATTTGCATTTGCAACCAGTCTAATATCTACCTGTCACCTATTTGCAAAGATATTGAAAGCCATTGGATGCATATTGCAAATAATATGCTTTTAAATGGACTAACAATTGCAAAGCAAGTGACATCTAATTGTGGTGACAGTCTCTTTAATGCAATTTGCTATTTAGTAGCAACAGAATTCAATGCAGAGTGTTTGCGACTTTACATTGTGCAATCTTTTTGCAATGCACTTATGCATAAGAATCAAGAGGCATTGCATTGTTTAGAGAAATACCTAGTAGTTGATGTGATACACTATACAATGAATAGCAACTGACAACAATATCTGATAAATATGGCAATGCCATATGAAAAAGGACAAGTGGAAGGCGGACCATTCTGTCTACATTAGATATCTGTGATATTCAAAGTCAATATCCAAGTATGGTCCTCTGTTGCTAATAACTTTGTCAATTACAGTTCCGCTTATTCGAGATGCAATGATATTGTTAACATCATGTCATTCAGGACAAATACATCACATATTCACTACCACGCAATGATACAAGAATATGTTCACAATTCTCAACAACTGCACATGGAAGCAAATGACGTTTGTAATCAATTGCATCATAAGCATATACTAGAAAAAGAGCAATGTATATCTCAGGTACATTTTAGCAATAATATTGCATTTGAGATAGCATGTCATTTAGATCAAATGCAACCAAGGATTGTAGGATGAATTATCACAAGCTAAATCAATTCATACGTACAAAACGCAAATGCAATGACAAATGCAAAAAACCATTTTCTAATAAGAAGTCAAGAATTACAAGCAAGAAAAATGCAATACAAATTTATATGGAAAAAGTCGAAGACACGCCTAGGAATACATGTGCAGTTTGCAACAAATTGCATTTTGCAAAAAATATTAGATTCTTCACTATAGATTTGCAAGAAAAGCATATGAATTTGACGTTGAACAATAGGACCTTTAGCAATGAAAACATATGTGTTTCTTGCAAAAAAGCGCTCGAGAATGGAGAGCTACCACAATTTGCAACACCTGAACAAATAAGACGTAACATTTCATTGCCAACTGTAAATATACTTTCAGACCTAGAAGAAAGACTTGTGTCATTGAGAATTGCATTTGCACAAATCAGACAATGGGGACATAGACGATCACAAATTGGCTTAACATGATCAATTATCAATGTACCAGTTCATATGTAGATTGTGCAAAAAGCATTGCCACAATATCTAAATGATACAATGACAATTGCAGTTGCATTGAAAAGATGATTGCAATACAAAAATGCATACCAAACAGGTAAAGTACGTCCAATTATTGTCATGAAAGCATTGAACGAACTATGTTCTAGAAGTCTTTATAAAGCTAGCAACATTTGTATAAATGAGAATTGGGCCCATGTTTTACAAGAGAATAATGAATACATTGTACAAAATTCAAACAGTGACAATGAAAGTGATACAGATAGTGATGCAAATAATGAAACACCTACTGAAACATTGGTGCATGGATTAATAGAATCACAACGCATCTATGATTTGCAAGACAAGATTATTGAATTGGCACCTGCTGAAGGACAACGACCATTAGGCATTTTCAAGGACAAATATGCAGAAGAAATGAACTTTCCAACATTATTTTATGGCAATGCACGTGATCATGACATCACAAATAGGTTTAGTTACCAAAAAATTGTATAATGGGAATTGTTACAAGCAAGTGGTGACTTCCAATATCATACAACAAATTTGTTTTTCAAGACAATGCGAATAATAATTGATAAAGTGCTTTCTTGCATATGGGTACGAATAAGAAAAGGACAACTAAAAGGCAGGAAAATATTAGCAAAAGATGTCAAGTATCGAGCAAATTTGGAAAAGTTATTGAAGTCTGACATTGGATACATAGATTTCAAAAACATTCGCATATCTTCTGATCATTTGGAACAAATTAGGAAAAACATATTTGCAATGATACGACAATTGTGGCCTCCAACTTTCTTTGTGACATTCACAAGTGCAGAACATCGATGGAAACCATTAGTAGATACACTCGTCACATTGTTTAGAAATAAAGCAAATAAAAATGCTATTGATATATTAGAAGATGATGACATTGACTACCTTATAAGAAAATATCCAGTCACATGTAGCCAATACTATAGACATAGAATTAATGCTATAAAGCGATTGATATGTCAAGATACTACATTCTTTGGAAAAATATCTGATTACTATTTCGTAACAGAATTCCAAAATAGAGGAACTGAACATGAACATGGACTGTTATGGATAGAGAATGCTCCAATATATGGAAAATAAAGCAATTCAGAAATTGAGAGGTTTCTTGACAATTACATCACTTGTAATACAGATCATTTGGAGCCAGATGTTGCTAAATTGCATAAACATCACCATACAAGAAGTTGTAAGAAGCGAAAAAATTCAAATTGCAGATACAACTTCCCCATGCCACCAATGAAATCAACAATGATCATTGAACCAACCAATGCAGAAAATAAAAAAATCGTAGAGAAATCAATATCGTTTTTTGCATTCTTGGAGCAAACAAACTACAATGATTCAATAACACATGACAATTTCCTCCTAGAAATAGGGCTACTAGAGAATGAGTACATAGAACTATTACAACATACAATAAAGCAACCAACAATTTTCCTGAAACAAAAACCTTCTCACATTTGGAATAACAGTTTTGCAAAGGCTATGCCTACTTTATGGAATGCAAATACAGATGCACAATTTGTGCTAAATGCATATGCTGCAGCGTCATATTGTAGTTCATATATGACCAAAATTGACAAGTCTATGACAAATGCATTTAGAAGAATACGCAAAGAGCATCAGAAAGATGAAATTGATGTTATGCAAATGATTCGTAAACTTGGAAATACATTACTCAATCTACAACAAATGTCAGCTCAACAAGCAGTGCATATAGCACTTTCATTGCCATTGAGTTGTAGTTCAAGGGAATGTATATTTGTAAACACGTCTCCAGTTGATGAACGAACATTTATGCTTAAACCGCCTATTCTTTTGAAACAAGAACCTGACGATTCAGAAGATGTTATGTGCCATTCCATTGTTGACTACTACATTGGACGGCCAAGTTCCATTAGCAAAATCTGCCTTGCAGAATTTGTATCAAATTACAAGAAAGATGGCACACCCATATCTAAAAGGAAAAAACCAAATGTTATACGATTTGTCAAATATAACAAACACAATGATATTGAAAACTTCTGTCGATAGAAATTATTGTTATATATGCCATTTGAAAATTGTGAAGATACATTGAAACAAGAATTGCCTACATGGCTCTCTGCATATACATTACATGAAAAAACAATTCAAATCAATGAAGCCAAATTTACATATAACATCAATCCAACATGGGGTGATTTAGAGACTGCAACAAATGAGAAAATTAGTTCTTTGAATACTAACCAAATGAATATGCGAAACCAGGAGAACAATTCCCATTATGAGGAATATGATCTGCAATCGGACTTGCAATTTCCAAAACAATTTGAAATGAAGAAAAAAATCAATCTTGGATTTCAAATTACTGCCCATCCATTTTTAATGGAGAACAATGAATATTACAAACTTAGAAGAATCTTGAACAAAGAGCAACAAGCAATTGTAAAAGACATTGCAATTAAAAAAAAAAAAAACCCCAAGGAACCAATTTACCTTTTTATTACAGGTGGAGCAGGTGTAGGTAAAATACTCACAGCAAAAGCGATTTTCCAAATGCTTATAAGAATTTATGATTCACAAAACACAACTGATCCTATGAAACCAACAGGTCTAATATTAGCATACACAGGAAAAGCTGCATATAATGCAGGTGGAACAACAATCCATTCTGCATTGCTAATGCCTTTTAACAAGTCTCAACTATTCTCACTAAGCAAAGAAGTATTGGACAACTTATCAAAGCTATATCAAGAATTGCAACTAGCTTTCATAGATGAGATCTCGATGATTGGAAGTCGGTTCTTATATTCTATTGACAATAGATTGAGAAACATAAAACATGTCCAAACGAAATACTTTGGGAACATTGACATCATATTTTGTGGTGATTTCTATCAAGCACAACCTATTCAAGACTCTCTTATTTTTGAACAACCAAGAATCAACAATCAAACAATAACACATGATTTCTGGAAGGATAATGTCAAGTGCTTCCAATTGCATATGACTATGCGACAAACAAATAAGAGATTCATATCAGTGTTAAATAGAATGCGAACAAATTGTCAAACATCTGACGATATAACATATATGAATACAAGTTGCATGCGCCCTGTACCAAATGATCCAACATTTCCCTATTTATTTTACAAAAACAAAGATGTTGCAATGCATAACAAGAAAATGTTCATGCTGATGCCTGGCAAAGAAATTTTAATTAATGCAATTGATGAAAATGAGGAGAATAACGACAATTTCCCAACCCATCAACATACGGCTATTTTGCCTCCGCACCTTCTGATAAAGTTGAACATGTTAGTTGAAATGTATGCTTGCAATTATGATGCACCAGACGGGCTAGGGAATGGTGCAGATGGAATAGTTAAAGCATATACCCATACAAATAAGGTCGATGTTCTATGGATTAAGTTCCATGACCCTAATATTGGTCACCGAAAATCTAGAAAACTAGCTCATTTGTATACTTCAGAGATAGCACATGATTGGACACCAATATTGCGAATATCAAAAGCAATGCCTATGACATCAAAGATGGCCCCATTGAAAATACGAAAACAATTTCCAATTCAACTTGCATGTGCACGCACAATACATAGATCACAAGGCTTAACCTTGGATAGGCTTGCATTCGACCCTACTGGAGTACAAGTGCATGGCCTAGTATACACAGCACTATCACGTGTCAGAAACATAGAATCATTGTATTTGCTTAATCCTCTTAAACATAATAATTTCAAGGTCAAGCAAAAAGTAAATTGTGAAATGCAACGTTTGCAAACCACTGCAAAATGGAAATTAGAATATGACTCTTCATCAATACAATCATTGCGATCCATCTTTATTCATTCATTGAACACTCACAATCTTCATGCGCATCTTACTGACGTATGCAATGATTATGACACAATGCAATATGATATCTTGTGCTTAAAAGAAACACATATGTCGCTGTGTATGGAAAATGAATATTTCAAAAATTTCAATTGCATCTCAAGTTGCATTAAGCATGGAGTAATGATATTGATAAAGAAAAATATCATTATCCTTGAACATACCCATTTTGAAGATTGCTTTGTAGAAGCATTGCTCACAAAAATAAAAGTTCACACATTACAAATTGCAATACTCAATATATATGCATCGCCACATGCAAACCTAAACAATATCCTCAATGTCATTGCAAAAGCTTTATACCACTTAGATCTAAACAATACCATAGTTATATTAGGGGACTTCAATATTGATATGGTACATTGCAATCAAAAAACAAAGCAGCTAGAAACCTACATGCAAAACTACAATCTTCATTTCCTAGTTGACAAAACTAATAGCATGCATAAATCATTGATTGACCATGTTTGGGAAAATCTAGCTAATATAAAATATAGAATTTTCGTATTGGATACATATTGGTCTGACCATGATACAATATCTCTTGTCCTTCAGCTATGATATACACATGAAACAGTTTACAAAATTGCAAATTTCGACATTTTTGCAATACCTGATTGGTTTTACCATTTCTATTTTACTAAAGCATACTACAATATTCTTTTTGTACTAAACGAAATGATAACAGCATACATACTATGCATTCTATTGTACATTTACATATATGGCGTTCTGTATTGATCAATGCAAGTTATGCCAAAGACAGCCTTTTCAATTAACCAACACAAGTATCCTATCATAAATTTGCACATATGACCTCATCTATTTATGGATGCAGATTCTGCTACTAAAACCCTTTTCAATTGAACAAAACGACCAAGAAAAAAGAACAAAAACATGCAACATAAACAAACAGAGTATATTCTTTTTGCCTTTCCATTCCTATGGATCTTCTGTTCTTGTTCAACTTTTACTTTTATATGTTCTTTTGACTTGCACTAAATATGTCTTACTATTTTATAACATAGCATAAATCTTGAAAAAGGAAATGAAACAATTGAAGAAATAGAATGCATAAGCCAATTAGAAAGCGCAAGCCAACCACTTGTTTTGCAAAGGTATGTCTATGAGAACTACACAAATATGCTAATTTGTATTTAGAATATTAATGTTTACTATATATGCATTCTATTTTTACATATGTATGGTTCTATGGTTTTAATGTTCTTGTTCACTTTTTACTTCTAATTTGCACTAAATATATGTTACTATTCTATAACATAGCCTAAATCTTCAAAGACGAAAAGAAACAATTTAAGAAATAGAATGCATAACCAATTAGAAAGGGCAAGCCAACCACTTGTTTTGCAAAGGTATGTCTATGACAACTATAAAAATATGCTAATTTGTATTTAGAATAATAATGTTGACTAAGGTATGTCTATGACAACTATACAAATATGCCAATTTGTATTTAGAATATTAATATTTACTATATATGCATTCTATCTTTACATATGTATGGTTCTATGGTTTTAATGTTCCTTGTTAACTGTTTACTTCTATATGCTCTTTCAAATTGAACTAAATATATGTTGCTATTCTATAACATAGCATAAATCCTGAAAAAGGAAAACAAACAATTGAAGAAATAGAGCGCATAACTCAATTAGAAAAGGCAAACCAACCACTTGCTTTGAAAAGGTATGTATGACAACTATACAAATATGCTATTTTCTATTTAAAATATTAATGTTTACTATATATATCTTCTCTTTTTACATATCTATATTTAAATGTATATAAATTAGAAAATCTTGGACGAGTGAAGAAAGCACTAGTAGTAAGTCCCCCCAAACAATGCAGCAAGAAGACATGTACAGGTTACATATCACAATTTCTTTATTGATTGCTTATCACAAAATACATGTGATAATATCCACATCATATTGAACCGTGCGTTTGCCTGTGTTAGTCCAACTGAAACAATCGCAGCCAAACTTCATTCAACAAATGTACAAAATGATACATCAAAAAGGTATGCATATGAAACACAACACTCTAATCTATTTCTAGCTATTCAGTTTTTAGGAGAAACATACTATTCTACAAATGCTTATAGCAATTTCTAACTAAGCAATTTTAATAGGAAAAAACAGATACTGCCAATTAAAGTATCAATTGAAGATCTCAATAGTCGTAAAATTGGGCAGCTATTTGTTGGAGACATAATGGTTGTCTATACTGCATTCCTTGATAAAGCAAACAAATCACGTCAAGTATTACGAGCTGATTTGATAGATGCTCAAGGAATGATGACTATAACGTTGAGTGTACCTGCACATTTGGTGGAGCTACATGAACAGAAAATTTTGCAAGGCAACAGCATCTCAATTACAAATTTCAGGATATTGTCTAAAACTGTTTATGATCGCGGTGACTGTGACAAAATAATTTTGCTTAATGAATCAAGTATCATAGAAACTGTACCTGAAGTTTGCAAAGAATATTGCTTCATTCCCAATACAACCATTAGGAAATTTGCAAACAAAAAAGAAATGTACCCAATTGGCACAATCGCTGCCGCTGTTACACTTGCCAAACGAGTTGGATTGCATTACATACTCCATATCAAAGATGGAGATTCTGAAAACGACAATGCAACTGTATGTATTCACATGTTACTTATTGCTAATTTTCAGTAGATAACATGCATCACTTCAATATATAGTTCTTGTAATTTGTCGATAGTTTTTGTAATTTGTCTGCTGCAATTGCAATTTTCCAATGCATACGAACAATGTATTTGCATATTACTTTTTGTATTTTTCAATAGATAACAATTTCTGTTTTGCAGTTGCAACTCTTTGACACATATGAACAATTTTTCCTTTCAATGGAAAAACAATTGCAAAAAGGACACTTTCCGCTCATCCTTTTCAAAAATTTAACAAAAAAGGTAAACACAAAAGAAACAATATTCAGAGCATCAAAGTCAACGTTCATGACTAAACTTAACACAGATGCATTGAACAATCTCAGAAAACTAACTACATCTACCTATGCTGTAAGTATAGCAATAATAATGTTTTTGCTGCCTTTGCATTTGCCATGTAATAATGTAAATTAACGTTTGAATGTTTTATAAACAGGTCGAAGGTATTCTGATCGCAACAAATCCATATTCAACTCCTTTCGAACCTGTTTGTGCAATTTGTAACTCCCCAGTGAATTCATCCATAGCAATAGCCAATGCAACAATTTTCTGTTCACAATGCAATGATAATTGCCCTTTCCTCTACAAGCATTGTATAAATGTTGTAATAGAATCCATTACAAATAACTTTGTCCAGTGCATTATCAGGGAGCCCTTATTACATGACTTACTTCCTGATTTAAAATCCATATCATATGAAACATATTTGCAACAGAAAGCTACCACTGTTTACATGTTACGTGACTTCAAAATTCAGAGCAAGTTCACACTCAATGAAGATAGTGAACTATTACATGTCAACTAACAAATGGAAGGTACATCAACATATGCCTTAACATGTTTTCTCTCAAATATGTCCTCTCTTCAATTTACAATGTTATCATTTTGTTCTAACTAACCATTTGTTATACAGATTACAAAATCCAGGAACATGGCAACCTTCACGTCCACAACAAATGCAAAAGTAATATGAATATGTTTCTTCATATTATGCTCTTACTATAATACAAGTATTTGAGTTGCAATTTTGACTCATTTACAAAGAATATGTAACGCAACGGTTGATGAAAAAAGGCTAGAAAGTCTCTATGCATCTGTGTTTGTACTGTTTCTGTTTCTGTTCTCTATCTCGAATGGAACGCATTCTGCATCATGCTTCAAGCTTGACAACCAGAGATTGTCTTGCCACCTTTTGTATTTATATTTTTGCTCCATCTTAAAAAGTACCATGTTTGGTTTAAATTATATCATTGAATACATCAAATGCAACATCAGATCAGCAATAATTTTGTATCTACAGCTGCTGAATGCAAACACCAAAGATTCCATAGATTGATTAAACATGGCACTTATTATCCACTCAAGTTAAATGACAAATTGTATATTGAATCGGCTACTCATTTCTGTTTCTTCCTATGTTATGGCTGAATGCTATGTTAGTTTTTGTTTCTTGCATAGTGTAGGTAACGATTCAGGAAAGAGGGCTAGAAAGTCTTTATACATGTCTGTTTGTACTGTTCTGTTTCTGTCCTGTATTTGAGATTGAATGCATTCTGCAACATGCTTGAAGCTAGACTTTATAAATAACACCAAACTATATGGACTTTAAAATGAATATATGTTGTTTGAAAATGGAATTATGGCATAATGCATTTGGTATTATTAGTCCCTCCCTGGGACTATATGCAATCGATCAATTGCTGATCATTGGTTGACCGACATGATTTTTCATTATAATAGCATTATAACCTAAGTCGAACGAAAGTTTTGGGCTCGAAAGGTTTTGTTTTATTTTACCTATGTTTCTGTTTACTGTTACCTGTACAATTTGCTTAAATTTTTTCCATGTTCCTAAACACATCTGATTCAAAGTCAAACGTAGAGTTATATTTTCGAAACAAATGCTACAGGGTAACTGCTTTGCATAAAATCTGGTAACACTACCAGGAAAGAATTTATCCCACAGACCATCTGAATATGCCATATATCTGGAGAGTGCTGACATGATTTGCAATTTACAATCTGAAGAATGGTCACATGGTTTCCAATCTACAAAGCACGAAGGACACAATGGCTGATATACATTTCCGGTAGCTTCCACTCATTCCATTGGTATTCTTGCTCGGACTCAATGTTGAATTTCAAAGTAGTAAGTTTATCTCAACCCATTTCATTTTTTATATGATTTGAAGTCCACTTCACACAGAGTGTCGTGTATCGAGAAGCTACCTTTGGAGTTCTTCGGCAAGGGGACTTAAAGGTTTTTATGAAACCCGTGCCTAGAATTTCTAGTCGGTTGTTTGCATTTTCTTGCACCATTTTGCCCCTTTGTTGTATACTAAGACAATGGCAATCTCATAATTGCCTACATCCTCAACATTGTGGAATATTTTGAGCCAATGTTTGTATTAGATCTCGTTGAAAAGCAGGCACTGCAAGCCTTATTTCAGAAGTTTATGACTTTGTAGCCTCACGGTTTTGATCTCTCCTTCTGCATTGTCATGTTTAGCTAGTTAGCGTGAATGTGAAGTTTGATGACACATACAGTTCTGTAACCAGTAATAGGATTGCATGTGATAAAGTACCTTTGAGCAGCTTGATCTTATTTTGAAATGTTGTTGTCTAATTGGTAGGGGTGCTGCAGTGACTTCTGAAATGATGCACACATCAGCTGCCAATATTAGAATATTACCAAGAGAAGACCTTCCTCGGTGTGCTTTCGAAACTGATCAGTTGGTTCAGGTATATACAATACTCACTTTCTAATAAATTGATTTTGCACATTAAAAGAGATCTCGTCAAGATTGGAAAGCTGGAACAAGCCATGTTAGAGATGTGTTTTACTCTTATACAACTTTAGCCAATCAAATACTCTTTTTAATGTTAAACAAGCTTTTGGCACATTGTACATGATAACTGCTTTGCATAAAATTTGCTAACACTACCAGGAAAGAATTTATCCCAGAGACCATCTGAATATGCCATATATCTGAAGAGTGCTGACATGGTTTGCAATTTACAATCTGAAGAATGGTCACATGGTTTCCAATCTACAAAGGACGAAGGACACAATGGCCGATATACATTTCTGGTAGCTTCCACTCATTCCATTGGTATTCTTGCTCGGACTCAATGCTGGATTTCAAAGCAGTAAGTTTATCTCAACCCATTTCATTTTTTATATGATTTGAAGTCCACTTCACACACAGTGTTGTGTATGGAGAAGCTACCTTTGGAGTACTTCGGCAAGGGGACTTAAAGGTTTTTATGAAACCCGTGCCTAAAATTTCTAGTCGGTTGTTTGCATTTTCTTGCACCATTTTTCCCCTTTGTTGTATACTAAGACAATGGCAATCTCATAATTGCCTACATCCTCAGCACTATGGAATATTTTCAGCCAATGTTTCTATTAGATCTCATTGAAAAGCAGGCGCTACAAGCCTTATTCCAGAAGTTTATGACTTTGTAGCCTCACGGTTTTGATCTCTCCTTCTGCATTGTCATGTTTAGCTAGTTAGCGTGAATCTAAAGTTTGATGGCAAATACAGTTCTGTAACCAGTAATAGGATTGCATGTGATAAAGTACCTTTCAGCAGCTTGATCTTATTTTGAAATTTTGTTGTCTAATTGGCAGGGGTGCTGCACTGACTTCTGAAATGAGGCACACAACAGCTGCCAATATTAGAATATTACAAAGAGAAGACCTTCCTCGGTGTGCTTTCGAAACTGATCAGTTGGTTCAGGTATATACAATACTCACTTTCTAATAAATTGTTTTTGCAAATCAAAAGAGATCTCGTCAAGATTGCAAAGCTGCAACAAGCCATGTTAGGGATGTGTTTTACTCTTATACAGCTTTAGTCAATCAAATACTCTTTTTAATCTTAAACAAGCTTTTGGCACATTGTACGTGATATAAGGGTTGCACGAGAAGCTTTAGTTCAGATAACTTCAACACTGCCCGAAAATTTAAACCATGAAAAGTCCAGTTATTCCTTTCTCCAAACCACAATACATTCCATTAAAAAGCCAATATGCGGCACATACATACTCCAGCTTCAATCTAAATACCCATGAACCCCAATTTATTTAGATCTTCATGTGCAAAAACAGTTCAAATTACAAAAGATTGCCGCTCAATCTGTACCAAGAATCACAGTTTCACCCGAAAAGAAGAAAAAAGAAACCCTACAATGGTGTACCAATGGTTTCTTCAGCTAAAGTTGGCGAGACTTTGCTCAGGCTTCGAAGAAACAAGACAGCTTCTGTAAAAATCCTCAGACTCCCACCAAAAAACAAAAACAAGAAATGTGCAAATGATGAAATTGGTTAACGAAGTCTCCAGAAGGCCCTGGAAAAATACTTGCAGGTCTTTATTCCTTTCTCCAAACCATAATACATTCCATTAAAAACACAATATGCGGCACATACATACTCCAGCTTAGTGATGTACCTATGTAGCCGTGGGAATGTACATTCGTCTGCGTTGAAAAGGACTCCCATGTGTACCGCAGTAACGTCAAACACTGAGCCGAAGCCTGCCATTCACCTCGAACAATGCGAAACCCGCAATAAGACCCCAAAACCTTTCCACCCCAAAACTTTGGTTCGACTTAGGTTATAATCCCTTGGTCATCAAAGGTTAGCTTTGTTTAAACATTTTTATTTATTTTCATCCACTGTTGATTAAAACAAGGTTTTTTCCCTCTTTGACGACTGTTATCAACTATTCAACATTATTTCTGCTCTACTATGCTTCAATGTATCATGTTTCAATTTCAGAATTTTAGCAAATGGGAGTTTCTGTCATTTTCAGAATTTTGTAGTGGATCAATTTTTGACAGGACATGTTCTGTATATTTAAAATTGTTGCCACATACTGGTTCCTGTATACCTTATGAGTTTTCTATTTTCAATATTCTTTTGCCCCAATGAAATAACATGGCAGCAGTATGCGATTAACGATAAATTTGGCTTCAATGCTAGAGCAAATAACAATGTGTTAAATGGCTAGTGATTGAAGCTCGATTGTTGATACCTTGCTATGAAGATCCTTTATTGATCATGTTTTCTTTGTATGTTCAGATTTCTCGTGCCAAAGTTAATCTCCTTGAAGTTAGACAAGTCATGTTAGGGATGTCTCTTACTCTTATACAGCTTTTGGCACATTGTACATGATATAAGGGTTGCACGAGAACCTTTAGTTCAGATAACTTCAAGACTGCAAGAAAATTTAAACCATGACAAGTACAGTACTGCAGCTATGGTTTCTTCGTCCCTGGCACCATCAAGTACTAGAACAAGGTTTGAACACCGCTCTCCTCGTACATCTTTCTCTTCTAGCATCCCGTTTCAAGATTCTGGCCATTCATCATCAAGCTATCCGACTATGCAGTCTTCACCAGCCCCATGGTCATCAAAGGTCAGCTTTGTTTAAACATTTTTATTTATTTTCATCCACTGTTAATTAAAACAAGGTTTTTTGTCTTTGACGACTGTTATCAACTATTCGACATTATTTCTGCTCTGGTATGCTTCAATGCATCATGTTTCAATTTCAGAATTTTAGCAAATGGGAGTTTCTGTCGTTTTCAGAATTTTGTACTGGATCAATTTTTTACGGGACCTGTTCTGTATATTTAAAACTGTTGCCACATTTTGCCACAATGAGATAACATGGCAACAGTATGAGATTAACGATAAATTTAGCTTCAATGCTAGAGGAAATAACAATGTGTTAAATGGCTAGTGATTCAAGCTCAATTGTTGATACCTTGCTATGAAGACCCTTTATTTACTGATCATGTTTTCTTTGTATGGTCAGATTTCTCATGCCAAAGTTAATCTTCTTGAAGTTAGACCAGGAACATCTGAAGCAGTGGTTGAAATTTCAGGCACTCCACAGCAAACAAGTGCACCCATTTTGTATGCAGTTCTTGATTTCCCTCTGACATTTTCCAACATTTGCCAAGATTTTGAAAATGTCCTCAGCATTTCCCAAGTTGTGTATAGATTGGACAATCTATATTCTACTCTTGAACAATTAGTAATTTACGTACTCCATGAATTCCTGTACTGTCCCTCTGTTGCTACTTTTTGATTTTGATTTCTTAGAATAAAAGTAGATTCTTTGCTGCAATTAAATTTCTATTTAAGATAATTAAGCATAAATCTGTCTGCAAACAACAACCCCTGTAGTACTAACTATATGCTTTGTTTCAAAATTCAGTCAAATCGGGATATAAACAGTATTGGCAATTTCTCTGAGTTTGAGGAGCCAATTCTTCGTTAAGGGAGTTCTGCCAGATTTGGAAGGTACACAAGATTTTCAAAACTTTGTCGATTGTTGCTATCATGGGGGTTTTGCTGATAACCATTTCTGTACTAATGTCCCTGACATTGTATATCATCTTTGGCAGTGTCACAGCAGCTGGTCAGCTTATCACAAAAACTACAGTTGAAGTTCTAATACCTGAACGCGCAGTTGCAGCCATTCTAGGAAAGTCTGGAAATGGTGTTGTTAAAATTCAGCAGCTAAGCTCGTATCAAGAAGCATAAATTTCTGCAAATTCCATGGGATCCCCTTCAACTGAAATTTTTGAAACGTGGAGACTTGGAATGAAGTGCTGTCATTGCTGACAGAATGACATTGTACTGACAGAATGACAAAATGTTACAGCACAAAATTTGGCATTGTACTGACAGAATACTTCTTTATCCAGCTTATAAAGTGTCATTTCTTTGACTTGACATAAATGTATTTTGCAACAAAAATGACAGAACGATTTTGATAAATAGGAACTGAATTATATTTTGAATTTGGATTCTACTGCCACTGCTTATGCTCCAAAACCAATGTTCTCTGTGTAAAAAATATATATTTTTATATATATTCAATATATTAGTAAACAATGTATTAGCTTATCAGTTTAAATTATAAATTATATTTTTTAATTTGAATATTACGATATTGCAAAAAGGAAGAGTATAGAACACCAAAAGATAATGAATTTTTTCTTGGAGATCATGATCAATTTAGATTTCAACTGGTAAAGTTTAAATGTTTTTTTAATTTTAATTTGTTTATTTTAATTTTTAATTTATAAAATAAACTTATCAAAATTATTTTATTATTGTAGTTAGATGGTATATTTACTAACCCAAAACTATAAGAAAGGCCAAAAGTCATGTCCTTTTGTATGACAACAAATTATTAATTAGATGCAACAAATTACTAATTAGAAATTAGATGCAGGGTTTATTTTCTTTGCTAATTAGTAATTGGAAAAATTTAAAGTTCACACTAAAGTTATGATAAACAATATTTTTAAATAAATATATCTTTTGTTCTTTTGACCATGGAATAATTCCTCAATCATTGAGATTAACCTGAATGGTATCATTTATGTCCAAACATGTTACTAGATATGTAATCTTTCAATCATGGGTTCAAGACTCCATAACTATAATTTTTAAATGCTTAAGTTCTTCTTTGACCTTCGAGAATGATCTATGTAAATATTGAACACTCTCCACCGCGAATTTAATTAACAAATTTATATTCATAATAATGTTTATTTGGTCATTATCATTTTATGAATATTTCCATAATATTCAAATGTAAGAAAATAAGAAAATTTACCTGTTACATTTTGATACATATTTATTTTAATATGTTTTGTGCACCATGGTTATTAAAATACATAACTTATTAATTAGATGCAACAAATTACTAATTAGAAATTAGATGCAGGGTTTATTTTCTTTGCTAATTAGTAATTGGACAAATTTAAAGTTCACACTAAAGTTATGATAAACAATATTTTTAAATAAATATATCTTCTGTTCTTTTGACCATGGAATAATTCCTCAATCATTGAGATTAACCTGAATGGTATCATTTATGTCCAAACATGTTACTAGATATGTAATCTTTCAATCATGGGTTCAAGACTCCATAACTATAATTTTTAAATGCTTAAGTTCTTCTTTGACCTTCGAGAATGATCTATGTAAATATTGAACACTCTCCACCGCGAATTTAATTAACAAATTTATATTCATAATAATGTTTATTTGGTCATTATCATTTTATGAATATTTCCATAATATTCAAATGTAAGAAAATAAGAAAATTTACCTATTACATTTTGATACATATTTATTTTAATATGTTTTGTGCACCATGGTTATTAAAATACATAACTTACTTTAACATCTTCCTATTATTTTAATATGTTTTGTGCACCATGGTTATTAAAATACATAACTTACTTTAACACCTTCCTATTAGTCATTCATTATGAATTTAAATATATTTTATACCCCGTGGTTATTAAAATACATAACTCACTTTAACACTTTCCAATTGTTCGTACATTATAACTCATTATTATGCATTTAAATATATTTTATACCCCGTGGTTATTAAAATACATAACTTACTTTAACACTCTCTAATGCATTATTATTAGGTTTTATAGTTTTTTTCCCTCAAGTTTTCTATGATTCACTGTTAAATTTTATTATATTTTAATTATTAATCTAAGCATTTTTTAAATCATGACACATTGGAAAATTATATCTAAAACTAATCTTATTTTAAGAAATACAAACTCAACATTACAAGGATTTATCACTTCAATGACATTTATGAGAATTCTTACTTAACAAAGGCAAAGTTCATTATATTTCACTCTTCGCATAAAGTCAAAAAGTTCATACAACAATTGGTCATCCAATTCCTTAGATCTTAATACAAGTAAGCATGCCTACAACACACTAGTAATGGAAACCAGCTCTCATGATAAGGCAATTTAAATCTCATAATAATAACTGACCAAATTGTTCTGTTAACTGGCAGGGACTAGCGCCACAACAGTGGCTCCTTGTTGTGTGATGATGATTTTGTTGCTAGATCGTACACTTGTATTGCCTGCCAGATCTCTTTGCTACTGAACCATGCAACATGTAACTCTCTATTCAATGCGTAATCATCACATTGGCGTACAATTAGATATTGAAGTATGGTAAGTATGCAACCTATAAACCTCTCCTCAACGCCAACTCATGAAATAGACGCATGATTAGAAGTTGGAGTATGATTAATTTAGATTAAAAATTGTATTAATTATTAATTTGGACTGAAGTTATATTATGATTGAATAATTGAGTTGTATTTTAATTTATAATTTATTAAAATAAATTTAATTTTATATAAATATAGGTTATTTTATGTAAAATTTAAAATTAAATAATTTTTTTAAAAACTATTATAATTTTTGTTTTTTATTTTGAATTAAAATTAAAATTAATTTTTAATAACTTTAATTTTAATATTTAAAAAAAATTGAATTGAAATTAATTTTTTATTTATTAAAATTTTATATAATTATAAAATTTGAATTTGAATTTAAACAATTAATTTAAAATAATTATAAATTAATAAATATAAGTTAATTTAATTTACAAATAAGTTCAGTTCACATCTTTCTTACATTTAGTCATGGCAAGAACTATACTCTAATCATTGCTAATACAATTCACACCTATACCAATTTTGAGACCACTTTTACACTATCAATGTAATGAGCCAAGACAACTAAAAAGCAATATTCATTTTTTAAAACCACAACCATAGCCTATGTGTGATTATGCAACCACTCACCTCTTGCTACGTTGGCAAGAAGTCCCCTCCTCTTTCCAAGTCTACACATTCTCCCTATGCTTCAATTATAAATTTGATTAATTGGAACCCAAGAATATTATTCCAGTCCAACAATGCATAAGAAACTCACCTAAGCAACAACATAAATTGTTCTTCTCTTCCATATTTAAAACACCGATATTCTCTTTGGTACTTAAAAGTTCCATTTTGCAACAACAACACAACAGGACATGCGTAGCTTCCAGTGGAGTAATCCACATGGATTTGGTAGTCACAAACACAAACTGAACAGATATCATATACAACACCCAGTGGAATAGTCCACACGAGTGCGACAATCGTTATAACAAGTTTATGAGAATGAAACTGTCCAGCGTTCGGTGGAATAGTCCACATGGGCGAGACAACGTTAACAACTGATACAACACATTTCCAATAGAATATGTACTAAAATAACTGAAATAGTTCAACTGTCTTAATATAGGTTAAAGCAACATGCATTACAAGCATCCAAAGAATAGTCTTACAAACGAATACAATACATGTGTGAAAATGTGTTGGCCTATTAACATGCTTATGAATTAAGAAAATTTTCCAAGACACATCTCGTGACACATCTATACACCATTACATCACTAACCTTGATAGCGGGGCATTGGATCCACTGCTCACTCCTCAAAGAAAAGACTACAGACTCTCAAGGCTATGTGGGAGGAGCCAAGGTGAAAAGTCCTTTGCATGTAAAAATGAGGGGTATATATAGCCAAGGGTGAAACTGACCCTTGTGACTGTTCAACTTCCCTCATGAATGTTTGACTTACATGACTCTTTGATTTCATTTGTAGGTCTTTTAGACATCCACGTTACATTACATTGATTACACAGTTATGACCCAAAGTAGTGATGTGGCCGAGGTGACTCATGACACAACTCGACATGACACTGTTGGTATGCACATGTTGGTTGTGTTGTTCGTGTCGAGCTGTTGTTCTGATGAGTGATGAGTGTGCTCATGGTCTATCATAGCTTCACCTCCACATGGCAGAGTTCATAGAGGCTTCAATGGTCTTGTTGTTTGCTTGTTGGTTCATGCATATGCACGTGTCTCCTTCACTTGCTACTTGGTAGGCTTCGTGTGTTCATCCAACCACGAGCAAGTCTTCTAGCATGTGCTCCTTGTTCATCCCGTTCATTTTCGGGCCATGTCTCATCCATGTACCTATCTATGCAATCACTCATGATGAGATGACATCAAATCCATAAATCCCCTAGTATATCATGATGCATCATCTTTCGTTTTCGGGTGCAGGTGATCGGGAGAGAGGATAGGGATCTAAAACTGCGCAAAGCACATTGCAGGCTCGAACGTGAGGCTCTGGGGCACTATCAAGAAAAACCGTAAAGAGGTCACTAAGAGGCAGGGTTGAGCAGTCCAGGACAACAGTGACATTCTTCGGGATCTGGCTTAGTTAGGAGGCAGTACTATGCAATTTTTCCAAGCAAGGTAGTGCGGGAAACAGGGAACACTAGCAGTGAAAACTACGCAAATTCTCAGGGGAGGCTGGGAGTGGGTTGCGGGATCTTTCTAGCCAAAACTACGCAAAACTTGGAGGCAGTCATGCAGGACATGTCTGCGTAGTTTCGGGGTTGAGAAGGGTTTTGGGCAGCTGGTGGACAGTCCAAGGAAACTACACAATTTTCAGGAGGAGCAGCAAGTTGGCTGGCAAGGGGACTGACTGAGAGAACTATGTAATTTACAGAGAAAGTGAAGTGACAGGAAGTGGGTGCCTGTCCCTCTTCTTTGCATAATTTCTTCAGCCAGTTTGGATAGGTAGGATAATGACTTTTGCACAATTTTTGGGAGGAGTGAAGCCTGGGGTCACTGCCTGGTCAAAGTCTCTAGTTGACCAACGGGAGGTTTGATGGATAGGCTTGCGAGTAGTGCAGATTAAGATAGCTTCTTGGGCAACTTCTACGTTGTTCTGGGTGACAGTCAGTTAGGTCAATTCCAGGATTGCGCAGTGCAGACTGCCTCGAAGGCAACCTCAAGCTCTGTGCAATTCTAGGTAGCAGTACTTGGTCACTGAGGGTTGAGACTGCACAATTAAGCTTAGTGGAGGTCTGACTGATGGAGGGCGGTCTGGTCAAAAGATCTTCGACAAAATGGTTAAGTGTGTGAGTGATCAGGAGCTCAGGACCAAGTGTCGTAAAATGGTCAAAAATTAAAGTGCTCAGAACTAATTGGAACCTGAACGACCGGAAAGTTCTCGTCCTCCCAATTCCAGCACCACAAACAGTTCGAAAAACGGTCGCCGTATGAGGAAGTTATGGCAAAAAGAAGAATTTGTCCATAACATTAGAAATTTGAATTTAAAAAAAAAAAAAAAAAAAAAAAAAATCCACGGAATATTCTTTGGAATATTCCAGAGAATATTCTTTGGAATATTCCAGAGAATATTCCTTTTTGCCAGCCAATCAAAAACCGCCACGTGGCAAGCCCAGAGGCCGCCACGTGGCCCTCAGATGACGTCAGCAAACCTTTTTGGGCGCATTTTAAAAGCTTTGATGTTGGCCGGGTTTGAACCCGCGACCTATGCTTTGCCACTACAACACCTTACCGTTGCACCAATGCCAACACATGTGAAAGGTGGGCAGCACGAACTAGTTTTAAGGTGACTTTCTGTTGGGGGCGGAAAACAAAGGGGGCCAGCCCCTAAGGGCTAGCCCCGCCTTCCATATGACCACGACCCAGAACCACGGGCTTAAGCCCCAACCGCCAGCCCAAACGGTCAGCACGAAATCCGAGGCCAGCATTTAATATAACTACAGTTAAGTTGGCGGGATTCTGGGTGGACCGCCAAATTTGGCAGACCCGCCATAATTGGCGGACTTATCTGGACCTCCACTACAGTTAGCTGGAGTTTTTCTAGGGACAGATTAGAGAAACGTTAAATGGCCATAACTTTGGCTAGGAAAGTCGGTTTTGGACGAATTTTTTTTTTGGGTATTTTGGACCTTCTGAAGCCATTGGCACAGGCTTCATAGCCATCTGAGGTCATTTGCAGGTGTTTTTGCTTCGTGGAAGTTCCAGGAGCCACCAGGGCCAAATCAGTTTAGGAGCTGCATTGGGAATTATGCAGCTAGTGAATGTGGAACGAAGGTCATTCCTGAAGGTTTTCAGCATTCTGAATCCATTTCTACAGCTCGTTTTTCCTTCTGAGGCATTCTTCTCACTGTTTAGCTTCAGGGAAGCTTTCAGGGCCACCAGGGCCATTTCAGGGATTGAGCTGTTTGGGGGCTCTGTTCATCCGTTTTTGGTGATTCAAAAGCCTATGTCTGCTATTTTCGACCTTCTGAGTCTAATGGCAGAGGTTTCAGAACCAATTGAGGTCATCTTCACCTCGAAATTCTCCATGCAAGTTTAAAGGGCCACTAGGGCCAATTGGGGAAAGTACTGTATAAGGTAAAAAATTCACTGTTTAGTGTTTGGGAAAGAGCATGTTTAGCTAATTCCTATCTTCTGATTCTGTATTTACAGTCAGATCTGTCCTTTGAGACACCCATATTCTTGTATTAGCCTTTGTAGCAATTTTAATACAAGAGGACAAGCCTAGTTGGAGAGGCTTGGTCCAGCAGATGTAGCCCAGGAGGTGGTGAACTACTTTATCATTTTGATGTCTTTATTTGCTGAAGATGATATGCTAAACAAAACTGATATAAAGTATTAAACAGCAAATAAATATAACTTGCATACACACATAATCACCTGTTCAGCTACAGAAAGTTACTTGTCTCATTCCGCAAGACCTTAAACTTCAAGTATGTGTATGTCAAAGACTTCTAAGTGTTTACTTTGTTATTTCTTTAGGCAGAGCCTGTAGAGGGCCAGGTAGCCTCTGGAACTCATCCTCTTTTTAGAGGTGACATGTCTGGTGAATGCCCCTACAATCTATCTCTGTATAAGAAATAATAAGTTTATACATTTTTAGAGGTCATTTGGAGTGTCTAGCTCACAGTTGAAATTATTGGAAATGGATACCTTGCACCCTTAAAAAAGTACATTCCATTTTCAGATCAGTGAGTGAGTGAAATCATGTATATATGACCTGGCGAACATACACCCAACATGACTCGACAACAAGACACACCAAACCACAAGACAACATATGCTCAGTGTGACTGACTATAGGACTATCTAATGGTGAAAGCGATAAGTGCGATAATTTGAATAGACCTTCGGACGACTGTGATGACACTTGCACGAAAATTCTTACAACATTGTGTGTGAGTGCGATAGATGTTTACATAGCGAATACAACTCATACACAAACCTTCAACATCACGAGAACAAGGTTGGAAGCATGACATAGAAATCAATATGCAAAAGATGACAATTGGTCAAACAAGCGAAAAGGACTTTTGTTTTTGCACACATGCATGTTACTAAAGACATCATGATATGAAAATGACAGAAAGTCCTACAAACTCAACTAAGAGGTGTACTTAAAAAGGTTTTCTTTACTTACCATACTTACCCTCGAGATGATCATGCATCCGACGATGTTTGCATGTGGTCCTGACCTTTACCATTACTTAGTCTCTTAGTCTCTTAGTCATTCTTCTCGACTCCTTGGGGTTGATCTTAACATGTCACATTTTCCTGTAGTCACTAAGAAGTAGATCAACGTAGCTTTAGTGGACAATGAGTGTTGTCGGAATGAGGCCTTGGGAGGCCCATCTGTGTAGTTTCTACATGCAAAATAGACAGAGTAGCTTGGACAACACTGCACATTTATGAGGAACAAGACACTGATATGGGATGGGGGTCTTGGGAGGACACTTCTGCACAATTTTTGAATGTAAGGTTGTCGGAATGCTCTACGCATTTCTAGAGAGCAGTGTCGGCTGGGGTCTTTACACACTGCGAGGTTTTGGTAGGCAAGGGAGGAGGATTGATGGTTGCAAAAGCAAAGTGCACAGTTTTGGGAAGCTGGATGAGGCTAGGTTTCTTGGGAAATGGCTAAGTGTGAGATCAATGAAACATATGTAAACATTGATAAGATTTGACTGTGATTGCACATGAACACTTAGTGATGCAACATAGACGATCTAGAATGTATAAAACATACTCTGCTTGATGCAACAACCTTCGCGACAAGAGTGCGTGAAGTGAGTGTGAAACATCTCTATGTGATGATAGAAACTCATGCATGCATGCTTTCCCTTGAAGCAAACAATATTCCCTTTACGTCACAAACAACAACCCATGGGCCCAAAGATGACACATGTTTCCTAAAGATGAGAACATGACCAACTCTAAAGATCAAGGAGGGGAAGCTTGAGATTATCATCTTACCAACAAGTGACCAAGGACGATTGATCGCAGGGTCCAAGGTAGGCTCTGAATTTTGCATGTGAGCCAAAATTTTGGAGGGTGGTTTTAGCCGCTACAACATTGATGAAACACTAGTAGAATTTTCAACTCTCTGTATGGACCTTGTTTCATGAAAAGCGGGTCTAACCCTTCTAGAAGTATTGTTTGATGCCTTGATCATGATGGCTTCCGCACTAGCTTGTGTGAAAGATGTAGTTCCTACCCTTCTCTTGATCGGTCAACACACATTCCAAGCTAAGTCAACTTAGTTTTTGTGGCTAGGGATGAGGGGTATATTGATGCTCAAGTAATATAATTGTCAAAGTTTAAGTTTCATCTCTGGTGTTGCTCTGCTACCAACAGGCCTGGAAAATACCTCGACGAAGTCATGCAGGAAGAAAAGCATCGCTCCGCTGCAAGCAAACCTGGTCAGTACCCTGGTAGAGTTACTTGTATCTCCTCTCTGCACAAGAATCCTTTCCCTTCTATCGCCTTATTCATTTTTCATTTTTTCATTTTTTTCATTTTTCAAGGATTGTGCATAGGCACTTATTTATTTCAGAGGTGGAAGAGAGATCCCGACTTATTGAGAGAAGAAGAGGTTGTTCCATCAGAGAAGTATGTTATATATAGCTCTGGCATACTTGTTAATATTTCCCCCCTCACCTTACTCTACTTGATCGAGCTGACAAGGGTTAACCCAAAAGAACTGAATAGAGTAGACGATACTAGTTAATAGTGCAAGTGTTGTGTTTTCACCAAGACTCACTTTCAACATAAAGTATTTTCCATCAAGGGATCATCAAAAGGAGACAAAAAGCTCTTCATAAAGAGAGGACAATAGATCACTAGATGTTGATAGTTGTACAAGTCCTCTTAGATTTTGTTGGCTTGTCTTGAGAGCCAACCACGGTTTCATGTAAGGCTAACCTACAGATACGAGCAAGAAAAGAAAGCAAAAAGGAAAAAGCAGAAGTAAAGTGAAAACAAAACAAGCAAGAAAAGAAAGAAAGCAAGAAAACTAGACCAAGTCAGCAAGAAAACAGACATGCAAACCATAAAGCAAAGAAAATCAAGAAGCAAAGACTACTCCTATTCCTATGTTAAACAGTGCATGGGCCTACTTATGTGAAGTGATATTTCCAATGTAGCCACCGGTGCATTGGCTGGCCAATGTTGGCGAAGGCATGAAAAATATGCATGTTAACCAGTGAGCAAGAAAAATTGATCAGAAAAGACCAACACGCTTTGAGTTGTAGAACATCCACAAAAAATAAAAGAAAGAATGCACAAGACAAACATTCTGCGGACTTAACATGGTGTTGTGACACATTGCATGCAGATGATAAGCATGCACACTCTCTTGATTGTGATAGACAAGAAATCATGAGAAAGAGAGACAACTTATGCCTTGCAAGTGTGCTTGTTGTGTATGAATCCTCCAATGCATGAGCGATGGTATCATGTGATTCAGCTGGAGGAAGTGAACTTTGTGTATTAGATTGATTTTCAATGTGAAGTGGAGAGTGATGAGGAGTCTTGGGTGTATCAAAAATTTTCTGATCAGAAGTGGAACTAACCTCATGACAGCGAGGACCTGACATAACCATCATCTCAGGCTGAAGTGCCTCGATATCCTGCGGGGTCTCCACTTTGTCAATAGATAGATCATCAAAGACCAGTTGCTTAGAAATATTAATAATGAGTGGATCAACAACATGATCAAATGAATAAGTATAGAGATCACGACAACCACGATCAGAAAACTCGGGATGTTCGTCAGCATCATCATGATTTTATGAATCATGTAGAGGGGTAGATGAGAAACAAGGATGTCACCATCTATGTTTTTAGAAATGACAGATGAAAGATGGGATGTATTTTTAGAGGAAGATGTGTCCTCTCCACAATGTAATGACAGGATGACATCCGATGTGTCCTCTGAATAATTGAAAGTAGAAACATCCGGAGATGAATTTTCACACGAAGAATAAAAAATGTAAGAATCACAAGGGATGTCAAGATAGAGCGGATGAGGCGCAGATGGAAGGGAGTCATCCTTCACTGCGCGTTCTTCTTCAGATTCCCACACACACTCATCATGAATGATAATGCAGGTTGGCTATACAACACCAACTCTTTTGACAACTTCACCCTCGTTCACAACAAGTGAGGAGTCCGGAACAGAAGAACACAAGATAGTATATTCTGGAGGATCAATGAAATGTGGGGATGGAGGTTAAGGGAACGAATCCACGTGACAACCAGCATGCTTATAAGCCAAATCTGCACATACATTGAGAGCAGGTAGGGTGGGTGGATATGACAGTTCAACATATGTGCGTGCACCTTCTCCCACCTCACACTATAGAGCTAGAGTTTTTTGATGAGAAGAGGAAGGACAGTCACTTGTGACAGTGACCTTGTGTATCTTAGATGTGGTAGCTCTAACATCGAGGTATGCTGGGAGGGATTCGAATGGTTCTAAGAATTGTAGATTTTTGGATATGTAAATAATATACTTAAATATTCCATCGAGGAAATCCCAATCAATTTCATCTTCAGGAAATCGATATGCAAGTTTACAAAAGCGCATGTGAAATTGTTCAACGGATTCATCAAGTGCTTTCCATAATTACATAATTTCTTTATTGAGTGCTTTACATTCAAAATGATTTAAAGAACAGGTTATTCTGTGAACAAATGATGGAAGGAGTGAATATATTTTTTGGGCAGCGTGGCAAATCATAGCAGTGGGTGCCCTCGAAGCGTGTATGTTAACAACACGTAGATCATGTAATCTTCATGGATTTCATGCCTTTCACATGAGCCTATGATGCCAAGTGCGTGTTTAAGTATGGATGTTTCACCTTCACCATCGTATGTATTATGTGAAAGGTCATTCCAAACCTCTTCCGGTATTTCAAAGTCATTTCCATAAGACACACACTCCGAAAGAGAAATTTTCTAGTTAGTCATGATAAGTATGCGAAGATTCAAAAGATATTGTGAGGACTCATGTTGTCATTTGGCCCTCCTTCTAGCACTAGAAATGTTGATGGTGCTGGACTCGCCAACATTTAGGGCATCTCCCTAGTATGAAGTCCCAACTAGACCTCACACTGTTTGGTGTAGGAATCACATCCGGTATGATGGCCCGTTTGCCATTATCTTAAAGATATGCCTTAGCTCTTGCTTGATAGCACATGAGAGTGGTATACTTAGTCTTCAAACAATGAGGTTCGTGTGCCTGGTGAGTGCTTAGTTTCACTTGTTCGAAAGTTCTTTCACTACAGAGGGAGAGGGTGAAAGTGAGTCTCAAGTCGAAAGGGAATAGTCCCAACTCTGTTAGAGACACGCAACACAATAGGACATGAGTAGATTTTGGCGGAGTTTTCCACATGGATGTGACAGTCATAAACACAAAGTGAATAGATAACACATACAACACCCCGCGTAATAGTCCACACAAGTGCGACAGTCTTTATAAAAAGTTTATGAGAATGAATTTGTCCAGTGTCCGACGAAATAGTCCACACGGGTGAGACAATGTTAAAAAATGATACAACACATTTCCATTAACATATGTACTTAAACAACTAAAATAGTTCAATTGTCTTAATACAGGTAAAGCAACATGCATTACAAGCATCCAAAGAATAGTCTTACAAATGAATACAATACATGTGTGAAAATGTGTTGGCCTGTTAACAGGATTCTGAATTAAGTGAAAGTTCCAAGACACATCTGTACACCATTACATCACTAACCCCAATAGCGGGGTGTTGGAGCCACTGCTCACTCCTCAAAGAAAATACTATATACTCTCAAGGCTATGTGGGAGGAGCCAAGGTGAAAAGTCCTTTTGCATGTACAAATAAAGGGTATATATAGCCAAGGGTGAAACTGACCCTTGTGACTGTTCGACTTCCCTCATGACTGTTCGACTTACATGACTCTTTGACTTCATTTGTGGGTCTCTTGGACTTCCACATTACATTACATTGATTACACAATTATGACCCAAAGTAGTGATGTGGCCGAGGCAACTCATGACACAACTCGACATGACACTATTGGTATGCACATGTTGGTTGTGTTGTTCATGTCGAGCTACTGTGCTATTGAGTGATGAGTGTGCTCGTGGTGTATCATAGTTTCACCCTTGCATGGAAGAGTGCACAGAGTCTTCAATGGTCTTGGTGTTTGTTAGATGGTTCATGCATGTGAATGTGTCTCCTTCGCTTGCTACTTGGTAGGCTTTGTGTGTTCGTCCAACCATGAGCAAGTCTTCTAACATGTGCTCCTTATTCATCCCGTTCGTAGTCACACCATGTATCATCCATGTACATGTCTTTTCAATCACTCATGATGAGACGACATCAAATTCAGAAATCCCGTAGTTTACCATGATGCATCATCTTTCATTTCGGGTGTAGGTGCCTGAGGGAGAGGAAAAGGCTCTGAAATTGCGTAAAGCACATTTCAGGACGGGATGCAGGGCTCTGGGACTCTATCAAGAAAAACTACGAAGAGGTCACTGAGAGGCTAGGTTGAGCAGCCTGGGACAACAATAACATTCTCTAGGATCTGGCTCAACAAGGAGGAAAAACTGCACAAATTTTCTAGGGAAGGAAATGCGGGCAGCAGGGAGCATTGGGAGTGAAAACTGTGCAGATTCTCAGGGGAGGATGGGAGCAGGTTGCAGGAACTTGCTGGTCAAAACTGCGCAGGAATGGGAGGAAGTCATGCAAGACATGTTTTCACAGTTTCTAAGATGAGAAGGATGTTGGGTAGCTAGTGAATAGTCCAAGAAAACTATGCAATTTTTAGAAGCAACAGCAGGCTGGCTGGTAGGGGGATTGACTGACAAAACTCCGCAATTTTCAGAGACAATGTAGTGACAGGCAATGGGTGGCTATCCCTCTTGTTTGTGCAATTTCTTTAGTCAGTGTAGGCATGCATACTAATATCTTATGCACAATTTTTCGGAGGAGTGAAGCCCGGGGTCACTGCCCAGTCAAATTCTCTGACTGACTAGTGAGAGGCTTGATGGATAGGTTTGCAAGAAGCAGAAATTGAGATAGCTTCTTGGGCAACTTCTACATTGTTCTGGGTGATACTAAGCTAGGTCAATTTTAGGATTGCATAGTGCATATTTCCTTTGAGGCATCCTCAAGCTCTGTGCAATTCTGGGTAGCAGTACTTGGTCACTGAGGGCTGAGATTGTGCAGTGTAACTCAGTGGAGGTCCGGCTGATGGAGGGTGGTCTAGTCGACAGATCTTTGGAAAAATGGTTAAGTGTGTGAGTGAGGGAACTCGTGTATACATGAGATTGAAAACACACACTCAACATGACTCGATGACAAGACACCCAAAATATAAGACAACATATCCTGAGTGTGACTGACTACGGGACTACCTAATGGTGAAAACGACAAGTGTGACACTTCAGATAGGCCTCTTGACGACCGTGAAGACACTTGCACGACAATGCTTACAACATCGTGTGTGAGTGCGATAGATGTCTACATAGCGAACACAACTCATATACAAACCTTCAACATCACCAGAACAAGGTTGCAAGCATGACATAACAATCAACATCCAAAAGATGACAGTTGGCCAAAAAAGTGAAAAGGAAGCAAGACATGTAGAGGAAACACATGAAATGACTTTTGTGTTTGCACACATGCATGTTACTAAAGAATGATGATATGATAATGAAAATCAGTCTTGCAAACTGAACTAAGAGGTGTAGTTAGAAAGGTTTCCTTTACTTAACCTCAAGATGCTCATGCATTTGATAGAGTTTGCATGCGGTCCTGACCTTTACCATCACTTAGTCTCTTGGTCCTTCTTCTTGAGTCCTTGGGGTTGATATTAACATGTCACCTTTTCCTATAGTCATTAAGAGGTAGATTGGTGTAGCTTCAGCGGACAATGACTGCTACCAGAATGAGGCCTTGGGAGGCCCATCTGCACAATTTCTGCATGCAAGACAGAGAGGGCAGCTTGAACAACACTACGCAGTTTTGAGGCACAAGACACTACTATGGGATGGGGTTCCTGTGATCAGGAGCACAAAATTTTCCAAAGACTCAAAGTTGTCATAATGATGTGGAACTTGAATGATATTGTTGTCCTGATTTTGATGCAACTCGTTTTATGAAAACCCGATATCATATGCTCAAGATATTGCGTTTTGATCGTTTTTACAAATAGGAGAATTTTAAGAAAAAGGACAACCTAGTCAACACTCTATATTGCTGACGTGGCACTGACTTGGCAGGTGAAATGGAAGTTTGACTTGGTTAAAGAATTCCCTCGGTGAATCGGGTGGTACCAAGTGACACCTTGTTAGTGGTCGAAGTGGAAAGTATTGTGTGGTCCACATGTATTTGTGGTGGCCAACCACGGGCTGACACGTGGCCCAAACGGAGGCCACCAAAAGTTTGTTATCAACTGGGTGGAGGCAGCGGGGGTTGAACTGCCGACCTCCCAACATACAACAAGAGCTATTACCATTGCACCAAACCAACAGTTCTTAACCCTTATGTTTGCACCCACTATTTAAGTTTTAATGCCGCTCGGATTGGGGTTTGGGCGGACTTAACTTCTCCCATGTGAACGACATCAATAACCGCCACCACTGACCACCCTCGCGTAACCAGCAGCCATAACCGCTAACCCCAATCGCCAAGGTCTCCCATGTAAAATCCTAACATTAAACTGCCAATGTCTATACCTTTAACCGTCGAGGAAAACTGCAAGCCCACGCGGTTATGTAACTGCCCGCAATGTTATCGCTTGAAGCCTAAACCACTAGCGTTTGATGTGACCGTTGGAGGGAGGGGACCAGTGCCAAGGGCTAGCCCCTAGGTGCATGGTCCCCATATGACCATTCTTTCATTTTTTAGGCCTTGGCAACTAGATTAACTATCCAACAATTCTTCCTAGATTTTGATGGATTTGGTCGCTTGTTAGCGGAAGATGGAGCGAAATTATAGGATGATGCCAGATTTTGGGCAATTTATAGAGTGAATAGTGAGAAAACTAAGAGAGGTGATAATTTTTCCATTTTTTTGACCAAATTGGATGCAAAAATAGGCTAGGTAGCCATTTTTGGACATTCTAGACTCATTGGAGTAGCTCTTAGAATCAAAGGAGGCTTCTAGATAAGTTTTTTTTTTTTTTTTTTTTTTTTTTTTTTTTCAGATTGAAGTCTATGGGTGCCTTGGTCAACCAGAGTGTGAGTTAGTTTATGGAAGATTTTTAAGATGGAGATGACCTTGCAGGGGTTTTCCAGGCTCCATGTGCTTCCTACAACAACTATTACATCAACATTGTAGCTTTTATTTATCTTTTCTCTATGTGTTTGGGAGGAGAGACTTGTTTATGTACTTCAGGTGGATTGTGGTACGGTTGATGCTCTTTGAAGTTGGAGTATGGGGTCTTGGTGCAAGATTCCTTTGTTTGCTAAAATTTTATGTCAGGCCAGGTAGTAACTCCTCAAGGCAAAAATGATTCGTGTTTATTCCTTCAGGTAGGTCTTCATTATATACATGAGGGAGAGACTATTCACTTCATCTCCCGATCACTGTTCATATTACTTATTTATATATTTACATTATATTCACCTAATCATGAGGATTAGGTGTCAACATTCCCCCCCTTAATTTGAAGGGATGTTGCATCATTCTGAATCATTCAAGCTTTTCTCTTCCAAGCACTTTGGTGAAGATGTCTGCAATTTGCTCATTTGTGGAACAATGACGGAGATGGATTTTTTTCGCCTCAACATGATGTTGAATAAGATGATATTTAGTATTTATGTGCTTCGTTTGATCATGGAACTTTGGGTTCTTGTCCAACTTTATTGTAGAGGTATGGTCAATCATGAGTGGAGTTGATTGTACTTGTTTTACTTGCAAATCTTCAAGAATTTTCCTGAGCCACATAATTTATTTTGTTGCTTCAGCTGCTGCCACGTATTCTGCTTCTATTGTGGAATCTGCTAGAACTGATTGTTTGCGTGATCTCCACGAGAAAGCTCCTGATCCAAGACTCATAGCATATCCTGAAGTAGATACCCAGTTTCTTTGTCTCCATCGAAGTCTGAATCGGAGTATCTAATCAGGCTGAAGTCGTCCACCTGTGTATACTTGATTCCAAAGTCTTGAGTTCCCTTCAAGTACCTTAGAACTCTTTTTGCAGCAGACCAATGCCCCTCACAAGGCTTTTTCATAAACCTGGAGAGGATTCCAACAGCAAACGAAATTTCTGGTCTGGTAGTAGTTAGGTAGTTGAGACTTCCTACAAGCTGTTTATACTTTGTTGCATCGTCAAATACTTTTCCTTCAATAGATGTGAGCTTTAAGTTTTGTTCCATTGGAGTAGTAAGAGGATTGCATTCTGTCATGCCAAACCTGTTCAACAGATCTCCAATGTATTTCTTTTGAGAAAGAAATATGGACTTCAGATGTTGGCTTACTTCAATGCCAAGATAGTAATGAACATAGCCCAAATCAGTCATTTCAAAACTTTTCCCCAATTCCTTCTTTATGGATGCAATGTAGCTTTCGTTATTCCCTATCATCAAAAGATCATCTACATATACCACAAGATATACAATTGTTTTTCCAACTTTCTTGACAAATAAAGTTGCATCATCAAGATCATAATGTTTGAAATTGAGTTTCAGAAGATGCTCAGTTAGTTTTTCATACCAGACTCGCGGTGCTTGTTTGAGGCCATACAAGGACTTCACCAATTTTCATACTTTATGTTCATGTCCTTTCACAGCAAATCCTTCAGACTGGGACATAAAAACATTCACTTTTAGATCTCCGTTCAAGAAAGCAGATTTTACATCCATTTGATGGACTTTCCAACCGTTCTGAGCTGCTAGGGCAAAGAGTGTTCAGATGGTAGCCCATTTTGTTGTGGGGGAAAAAGTCTCCTCATAATCGACCCCTTCCTTCTGTGCAAAACCTTTTGCCACAAGCCTAGCTTTGTGCTTGTCAAGTGAGCCATCAGCTTTATACTTGTTCTTGTACACCCACTTGCAGCCAATTGGTTTGGTTCCTAATGGAGCATCAACTAGCTTCCAAGTTTCGTTCTTTATGAGGGCATCATACTCCTTTTGCATTGCTTCTTTCCATTCGTCATGAGAAGTAGCTTCTTTGAAGGAAGTTGGTTCAAAATTTGTAGACATGCTCAATTCACAATCATAAGAAACATCCATATCAACAGGTGAATTAGAGTCATCCACATCACCTCCATTTTGTCGGTTTGAATTTCTAGTTCCTGTCTTTCCAACCTCATCAGGATGAAAACTTTCAAGTGTCTTTGTCAGCCACTTTGGGGGACCTTTCTCAGATGGTCTAGGCTGCTTCGTTGATTGAGTTGGGACTGAATCAAGATTGAGTCTCCCAATTCTATCAATCACATCACTTAAAGCATCATCTGTTGTTGGAGTTTCATGCAGGGGAGAGTGTTCTTTAGAAGAAGATTCCACATGTTGA
Source organism: Pinus tabuliformis (assembly GCA_031772625.1). Taxonomy (NCBI): domain Eukaryota; kingdom Viridiplantae; phylum Streptophyta; class Pinopsida; order Pinales; family Pinaceae; genus Pinus; species Pinus tabuliformis. The sequence goes on along the minus strand of CM062807.1, from coordinate 891,303,497 downwards.
TCTAGTTTAGGAATCCCCCTTCAAGATGTGGAATCTGATTATCAAATTCTTGAAATGATTTTGCTTTTGCGAATCTATCCAAGCAATCAAGTTGCTGCTCAACAACATTGTCATTTTTGGATGATTCAAGAAATATTACATCTCTAGATACAACAAACTTTTTATTTACTTCATCATAGAGATGGTATGCTTTGGAGGTGTTTGAATACCCCATGAAGATACACTTACGACTTCTAGCACCAATTTTTTTCTATGTACCTTTGGTATCAAAGTGTAATAGGTGGAACCAAAGACCTTGAGATGCTTTATCGAAGGAACATGTCCATACCACATTTCATATGGAGTCTTGTTTCTAATAACATTAGATGGACATCTATTCTTTATATATGTAGCACATAGAAAAACATCAGTCCAAAACATTATCTTTACAATTTTGATGAAGAGCATGGATCGTACCATATTTACGATTGTCCTATTCATTATTTCAGCTACACCATTTTGTTGGGGATTATAAGGTACGGTTGTTTGATGTTTGATCCCATGTTAGCGAAGATAGTTTTCAAATTCATTTGATGTGTATTCTTTTCCATTATCAGTGCCAATAGACCCAATATGAGATTGTGCATCATTTTCAATCCATTTATGAAAATTCTTGAATGTTTGAAAAGCATCAAATTTGTTCTTCAATAAATAAACCCAACACATTCTGGTGTAGTCATCAATAAATGTCATCATATATTTATTTCCATTTGCAGAAGGAACAAGCATTGGACCACATAAATTTGAATGAATGAGTTCAATTTTTCTATGTGCTCTTGAATGTGAATCATGAAAAGACAGTTTGCTATGCTTTCCTAGAATGCAAGCTTCACATTGCTTAAGTTTCCTAAGAATTGTAGGCAAACTAGCAACACCATTTTTCTTCAACAAGCAGAGATTGTCATGGTTCAAATGTCCAAATCTATCATGCCATAATAAACTTGATGGAAGAGTACCTTCTTCATGATGAGAATTGTATGAGAAATGTTGTGCACGAGCAGAGGTTTCTTGTAGCTTGAGAAGCTTTTCTTCTTCTATTCCCCTGATGAAAAGTGAGTGGTCAGATGGTTCTCTCACCTCAAGCTTTCCATCAAACATATGAATGGAGTGACCTTGCTGGCGGATGTGAACCAAGGACAACAAGTTTCTCTTCAGTTGTGGGAGATATAGAACATGGTGCAGAAGAAAGTCTGGAAGACCAGGCAGTTTAAGCCTGATTGTGCCAAGCCCTGATGGCTTGATTTTTGATTGGTCTGCAAAGTATACTGCTCCATCAACATTGTCAATAAATTCTTCAAAAAAATCTTTTCTATGAGTCATATGGCAGGTTGCTCCTGAATCAAGCAACCAATCATTTTTCCAAGAAGTATTAAATAATCTTCATTTACTCCAATATTACATTGTGCCACAACATAGTGAGCGGATTTAGGTGCTTTACCTTTGCCTATATCATCCATTTTACCTTTCTGATGGTTTCTTTTCTGCTCAATTTTGTCCCATGGTAGCTTGCATGTAGAGGCATCATGTGATCCATTTCTTTTGCAGGAATGCAGTGCAAATCTGCCTTTTCTCCTTGAGAATGTCTGCCCCCCCTGCCTCTGAAATATCTTCCTCTTCCTTTGCGACCACCTATTCCTCTTGAAGAATCTTTAGTAGGATGCTTTTCTTCATGAGAAAGGCACACAACATCTTTAGAAGATTCAGGGGTTGTCTTCTTTCCAAAATCTTTCTCTCTTTCAGCAAACTTTTTCACAAGAGAGTCAAAGGTGATATCTTTGAGATTACCATTTGCTTGCAATGACTCAAGATAATTGGAGTAAGTAGGATAAAGTGGCTTGAGAAAAGCGATAAGAGGAATATACAATTCAACCTTAGTGGATTTGATATCATGCATTATAGAGGATCATTATTTTGCAGTTCAAGAGTGAAGAGTTTAATCATGAGTTGAACAACTTCAAGTGCAGAATGTGAGTCATAGAGTTATTTTAGCTTTTGTAAGGCTTCAAAGGCAGTTGAAAATGACGAAATATGGCGACTCACCTCTTCATTTACAGATGCTGCGATTAAAGCATAAGCTTTGTTGTTCTTGTTTTCCAAATGACGAGCTCTTTGTCTGAGGTAGGTTGTACTGGTTCATTGTCTCCGTCTTCGACACACACTCCTTTCCACAACTCATTGAAAATGAGGGTGTGTTTTATCATCTGGGACCATTCAGGATAGTTCTCCTTGCCAGTGAGAACTATTCCCACCATGGATATGATTGAATGCATTCTGTAAAAAAATTACTTCTGCTGATAGAAAAATATATATATATGCTATACCTTCCACTTCTCAAATATATATGCTATACCTTCCATATACCCATATATATTTTTTTTTTTTTTATACCATATAACACATCGCCATAAAAAAACTTAATGAATTTCATGTCACGTTCACTTCTGTTATTCCCATTCGAAATAATATATTATCACTCCATATAATATATTATTATTCTTATTACTCCATTCTAATCAAACACACATTAATCATAAGGATGACCGTACATATAACATGGCCTTCACACATGAACATATGCTTTCATGTAAAAAATGTATTTCACCAATAATACACCATCATACCTTACGATCCCTCTTTTTATTTAAACATACATACAATGGAGTTAAAACCAACGCACACCAAGAATGCACGGTCTTCAAAAACAACAAAGGTTAAGGCACTATACATGTATGGGTCTCACCATGATTCCATCATTTAGAATAGATTTCATCCAGCGCTCACCAGGAAAGTCCATTCCAGCGCTCACAGTTTATAAACACACTAAACAACGATACCATTTACACCCCATTTACATTCAGACCATGACCAACAAAACCAGTGCACAATTCAATGAAGTTCACGGTCAAACGCAGAGCAGTAATCCAACATTCCATTCAATGCAGGGTACATCACAACATACCATTTACACGCAATTCTCCGAGCACACAGCACATGGTCTTGGCACTGTCACCCAACTAATTTTGTTTTAACCAACCACTCGAAGAACGTTGCAGTAGAGGAAGCGTGGCAACAACGTTCAGGCCACTGACACCAACGTTTATTGAGCAATGCTTTGTATTCAACGTTTATGGGTAGCGTATGGACAACGCTTTTGAATGGAGAGAAGAGGAGCATAATAGGGAGTTACAAAGGGCATAAAAGCTAAAAAAATGGAGCTGGCTCTGATACCATGTCAGGCCAGGCAGTATCTCCTCAAGGCAAAAATGATTCGTGTTTATTCCTTTAAGTAGGTCTTCATTATATACCTGAGGGAGAGACTGTTCACTTCATCTCCCGATGACTGTTCATATTACTTATTTATCTATTTACATTATATTCACCCAATCATGAGGATTAGGTGTCAACAGTTTACATGTTTAAGTATAGCTTAACATGTATATGGAGTGATAACTCTTGCGGAATTTGTTTCATTGAAGGAGAAACTAACCACTCCATTTCTCTACACTTTATGTACTCTTCTTTTTCTAAACATTGATCATAATGGGAAGGGGTCATGCCATTAGAGTTGATCCAAGAAGATGTAGCCCAAGAGGGTTGAACTCCTTTAACAATGGCTGGTGTATTACTGATTGATGCATACTTCCATTCAATGTTTTGAATTCATGTTTAAATGTTTCATGAAATTAACATAAGAAAACACACGTAAAAACTCATGTTTTTACTTGCTATTTTGGAGTACAAACATTAAGCACATTTTTGTATTCTGATGAGGATCTTAGCATAGAAAATATACTATTCCACATTTAGATTGTCATGGGAGGACATTTCTACACAATTTCTGAGTGCAGGGCAGCTAGACTGCTCTACGCATTTCAGGAGAGTAATGTTGGCTGCCTCACTGCTTTACACATTTCTGCAGAGAAGTGTTGGTTGGGGTCTCTACACATTGCGGGCTTTCAATAGGCAAGGGAGGAGGCTTGATGGTTTCAAAAGCAAAGTGCATAGTTTCGGGAAGCTGGATGAGGCTAGGCGGCTTGGGAATTGGCTAAATGTGAGACCAATGAAACATATGTAAATATTGATAAGACTTGACTTTGATCGCACACAAACACTTAGTGATGTAACATAAACCATCCATAATGTATAAAACATACTCTTCTTGATCCAATAACCTTCACAACAAGAGTGTGTGAGGTGAGTGTGAAACATGTCTATGTGATGATAGCAACTCATGCATGCATGCTTTCCCTTGAAGAAAAACAACATTCCCTTTACGTGAGAAACAACAACCCCTGGGCACAAAGATGACACATGCTGCATAAAGATGAGAACATGACCAACTCTTTAGATCAAGGAGGGGAATCTTGAGATCATCAGCTTACCAACAAGTGACCAAGGACGATCGATCACATGATCCAAGGTAGGCTTTGAATTTTGCATGCAACCCAAAATTTTGGAGGGTGGTTGTAGCCACTACAACACTTCTTAAGGTTTGATAAACTATATTGAACTTAGTAAACGTTAGTTATGAAATATATCTAGGAAAAAATTAAAATATAAAAATTATAATTATAATTTTTAATATTATCTTATCTATATTATTTCAATTTTCACTTATAATATTTCTAATTTTAATTTATCTCTCTACATATGATTTACCAACATACAATTACGTTAAACATATTTTAAATGAATATATAACACTATATTTTATAATATTAATTGCCAATAAAATATAAAATAATAATTACCAATAATTATATTTTATGTTTATGTTTAATATTTTTATGAGGAAATTCATAATTTACTATTTACATTATTTCAACTCTATATTTTAATTTATTTATTAATTTGATTTTTATATAATTATTTAATAAATAAAAATTAAAATAATAATAACATATATTATATTTATATTATTAATAATAAAAAATATAAATATGATATTAAAATGCTTGAAAATATTTTGGTGAAAATCCACATTCAAAATCTATTTTTAACTATCTAGTGTGGTTTATTCGTGGTTTATAATTAGAATAAGATGGATAGTTTGATCTTAGGGTGGTCACTCTCACCTAAAGTACTCGCTAAGAAAGACATGACATGCTCACCAACCTTCTATGATAATGCATAAGAATTGAGAGTTATTAAGTTATTTGATGATTATTAATTTGGCATAAGCTACTCCTGCTCACAATGGGATCTCATTAAGATTGAAGTTATGATTTGGGAAGCTTCAAGGTACATGGTTTGCATTCATGATGTCTATAGCTCTCTAGAATGGTATTTTTCATTCAATTATGTTGTGGCTAATACATTCTCTATCATTTTTGCTGTGATTTTGGTAATCTTGCTTTCTATTTGTTGGTGTTCAACTTTGTTTCAAAATAATTTTCAAGAAGGACAAGGGACCCCTATTTCACTCTCATCCTCTCTAATTTTGTTTCTTCTCAATTCTCTCTACTTGCCCTTTATGCTAATCACTCCCTATATCATTTTTTTATTATCTATTAATGCCCTTGAAGAAGAGTCAATTATATCACACTTAGAAGTCAGTAGGGAGGCTTCCAGAGGGAGCTTAGTGGTATCAATGGTGAGAAAGGATTTTTGTAAAGAAAAATATTAGGTTAGCTTCTTTCTTCATAATCATATCATTGTTGTTGTTTGTGTGAGAACGTTTTGTGAAATAGTTGGCTTAATCTCCAATTACTAAGCTATTTGGATTTTTTTCATATGGTGCAACATATCTCCTAAGTGATTATTAATAGTTGAAGTGTAAGGAGTTTCTCATGTTAGAATAGGTGATAATTAGAGTTACCAAGTTTGTGCTTCCAACTTATCTAAATTATATACCTGGAATCGATTATCTTTTTCATGTCATTTTATATTTATTTTTTATCATCATTTTAAAAGTAATTAATTAAACAGTTATTCACAATTAAATCATTACTATGGGTTGTAAATATCATTGAGACATTATATATATTCAGAAAATAAATAAATGAAAAAATATCAATTTATTAGTTCCTAATTAACTAATAAACATAATTAAATATAAACATAAACCTTTAATTGTATTCTTTTATATTTAAACTATATTTTTTTATTTATTACTTTTTATATTTTAAATGTTTTAAAAAATATTTCTAAAGATAAAAACTTCTAACATATTACTTTTTATTTTTAACCATCCAAATGAGTCAATCACCATCCGAATGAGTCAATCATTATAATTTCTAAATATTTTATCGACTGGAAATATGTAATGATTATGTAAATATGCAACTTGATCATTTAAAAAGTTTGTTTTAACCATCCAAATGAGTCAATCACCATCCAAATGAGCCAATCATTATGATTTCTAAATATTTTATCGACTGGAAATATGTAATGATTATATAAATATGCAACTTGATCATTTAAAAAGTTTGTAAAATATTTTTTAATGATGTTTTTAATTATTTATTTTATTAATATAATTTTTTTATAATTAATTATTATTATTTAATTAAAATTAAAATAATTATTAATATAATTAATATATATATATATAGAATAGTTAAATTTTGTTAAAAAAATTACACTTAAAAAAATACAAATTAAATACTTATCTCGAGCCTGGCATGAATGTGATACGCATGCTTATAATACTGGCACTCAATTTGATGGTTATGACGGATGAGCCATTTTATAATTTAATTAAACATTGCAAATTTCATAAATGTTATTGCATAACTCTATTGTTATCGTATTTGTCACTTTCATTTATATGATTTTCATGTAATTTATTAAAGTCAATCCTGCTTTGTGAACTAAATCCACTAATTTAGGTATGTAGACATGTCATTGCATCCTAAAATTCTAATAAAGACATATTATAAAATATAAAATTTTGTAAAATGTAGTCAATGTGATGGAATGGTAAGATTGAGGATATATTCTTTTAAAGTTAAAAAAAAATCCATCCCATCTTATGATTTACCTATATAAAATTATAATAATGTGTATTGTGAATATGAAAAATGTGTTTTTTATTTATTATGTTTTATGTTTATAAATGTTTTCAAAAATGTATTTGTAGAACATATTATTTTTTACTTTTAAACCTCCAAATGAGTCCATCATTATGATATCTAATTATTTTATAGAGTGTAAATATGTAATTTCATCATTTAAAAGGTTAGAGTGTAAATATGTAATTTCATCATTTAAAAGGTTTGTCAAATATTTTTAAATGATATTTTTAATTAGTGTTTGTATATTTTTGTGGGGTTGATTTTGAAGTTGAGATGTTGGAAATTTAATAGTAGTTATTTTTAAATATTAATGTTTCGAGTCTATACTAAGACTCATTGTGAGGACAAAAGTTGTGATCATATTTTTAATTTTATATATATATATATAGATAGATATTTTAAATATTTATAATTAGTTAATTTTTTAATTAAATTTAAATTTAAATAATTATTAATATACTTTTAAAATTAATATTATTTATTATTGATGGTCAAAATTTAGGAAAAAATGTAGTGAGGTAAAGGCTTTGCTAAGGTTTTAAGAATTTTATTTATTTATTATGATATATATATATATATATATATATATATATATATATATATATATATATATATATATATATATATATATATATATATATATGGAATCATTGTCGTCAAATCAACTTCTACCTGCATACAGACTCGGTAGTAAGCTTAGAAGGCGCATTTCGGCTGATTGGGCACAAGTCAGCCCCACCCCTCCCCCCCCAAAGGGAGGGGGAACAACCCCCTCAAAGAATGTTGTAATTGATGCTCACCGCCTTACTTCGGTCCATCTGCCAGCACATGGTAGTGGAAAGGAAAGCAAGCGAATTCGCGAGGATTGGGAGCTTAATGGAAGTCTAGAATGAGGGGTCGTTTCCTCCCAAAGGTAGCTAAAAACCCTCGTATAGTGATCACCAATCACTGATTGGAACAATCTCGACAATTCATGCAAGATCATGCAATAATCTATAAATTTATGGGTATTTGGCCTAAGGAGTTTGATATCCTCAGATGTATCCACCTGAAATGGCAACCGAAATCCCTAATCGATCTTCGCTTAAGAGAAAAGGGCTTCTTCACAGTGATATTTTAGGATTTGGAAGACCAGAAGGGAGTCCTAAACAACAAGCTTTATTTCATGAACAACACTGGGTTATTCATGTGGCATTGGGAACCCTGCTACAATATAGAGAAGGAACAGTTCCTCACAACATCTATCTGGTTCGAGATTTACTCTCTACTAGAGGACTTATGGGAGATGGACATCTTGGAATCAATTGGTAATTCCATTGGTAATTTTGTGCAAGTCTCTGAGATAACTAAACACCGAAAGTTTTTGTCCTTTGCCAGAATCTGTGTTTACATGAATATCTCCCAACCCCTCCTAGAATTAGTGCACATTGAATACCAAGATGAAGTATGGTCCCAATTGCTGGACTATGAGCATGTCCCATTCAAATGTAGAATTTTTCATGAGTATGGGCATCTATTTCGTGATTTCCCTTAGCAGTAGAAATATGCCTCTATCTCCCCAACCAATCCTCCTCAGTATGGATTATAGGAGGTGTCGAGTGGATGATCTTCGACTAGAATGGGTCCTTCCAACAATGCTTTTCTTCCCTTGCCATCGACAACCTCAAATCACCCATCTGGGAACCACTTTTCTCTTTTAGCCAAACCAGTGGAGATTAAAAATCCAAAAGAGCTAGAAGCAGTGAGCCAACCTCAAGTAGCAATGGAAGTGGAAGCGGGCTATGAAAATGATAAGAGAAAACAACCAAGTAAAAGGAAATTTATGGAGGAGTTATTGACTGGTAAGAAAATTCAATGGGTCCTTGCTCAAGCTTAGCATGCCCTGGATCATGAAGTTAAAATAGCTCAATTCCGATGAGTGGGTTCTGTAAGCCTTCCTGCAGAATTGGGCCAAGGTTGGATCTAATGATATTCCCAAGAGAAACCAGAGCAATTCTATCAGATATATAAGGAATGGGAACATCGTCAAACTCCTATGGAATATTCCCCTCACTTGGTTGTGGCCTATTGAGACGAAGAGGCATCCTCTAAGTGTGTCAAAACCATTTCGGGGTTTGAAAAGAAAAAAAAGGGTTGAAAACCCATTAGTGATGTGATTAGGGAAGCTGGGACAATCTTAGTAAATGCAGGACAACCCAATTTCCTCACGGAGTACTATAACCGCTCTCTAGCCCCTTCTCAATGAAAGTTGTCTCACGGAACAGAAGGGGCCTCAAATCAAAATGGAAGTTGAGGTATCTGAGAGATAGAATTGAGCAAGAAAAACAAAATATCATTGTTCTACAAGAAACTCAGGTAACATAGGAGAAGCTAAGGGAAATCATGAGAAGAAGTTTGCCTACGATGTATTGTATGGCATTAGATGCTAAGGGCAGTGTAGGAGGGCTGGGGATTCTCTCAGACATTATATCTATCTCCTCTGGGGCTTGGATCACTTTCCCTAATACTCTTTCAAGACAATTTGAATGTATACGCTCCTCAGAGATGTTTTTGTTAAGAGGGGTGTATGGTCCTACTCTCCGAGGGGAGAATAAGTGTTTTCTTATTAGACTCCGAAAGTTAAGGGGAATTCCAGGCGAGGACAGTTGGATTCTTGTAGGAGATTTCAATTTTATCAAGGACTTGAGTGAAAAGAAAGGAGGATTGAGATGGATGGATCCTATTTCTCTCTACTTTTCGGAAACTATTCAGGATCTCCAAGTAGAAGACATCGATTTCATTAATGGTTCCTTCACATGGAATAATCGACAAGGGGGTAAGCACCAGATTGCTTCATGTTTGGATCATTTCCTTGTTTCGAATGATATACTTCAATAGCATCTGTGCCTTCAAGCTTCTATCCTTCCATGCTTGGGATTAGATCATTGGCTCGTCTTCCTGGAAACCGATTTACGAATGGCCCGAAAGAAAAAACCTTTCTTATTTAAGCCCTTTCAGCTTGAAAGGCCTGATTTCCTCATAAGTTAGAAGAATGGTGGAAGGATATCATGGTAGTGGGGTGTAGTCACATGGAAAAGTTCCAGCTGAAACTCAAGCAGCTCAAGAAAATGATAAAAGTATGGAATCATTCTTGTTTTGGAAATATCCAAAAAGAAAGGCGATGCATGGAGGAAGAAATGCGGTCAATCCAGCAGGGGATTATTGTAAAAGCCTAGACGTAAAACCTTGCATCTCAGGACGGCTAGGTCCTAACTGATCTGGAACAAAGGAGAAAAAAAGTACGAAAACATGTGGAGGAAAAAATCAAGGGTCTAGTGGCTCAATGAGGGGGAGAAAACCGCAAAGTTATTTCATAGAACCATGTTAAAGCATCACTAGGTCAACCGAATTTTCTCCTCAATGGATCAGGAGGTCAACAACTTGTCCAACATGAGGAAATTTCAGAGGAGCTGATATCTAATTTCCAGACCATGTTCACAGAACCAAGGGTGGAGATAAGTGAGGCCATCTCCAAGGTCAGATAATGTATTCCCCAAATAATTTCAGCAAATCAGAATGAGGCCCTCATGAGGGAGATATCATATGCAGAAGGCAAAGGGGTCGTTCTTTCTCTTCCCTCAAATAAATCTCTAGGTCCTGATGGATTCACCTAGGACTTCTTTAAATATGACTGGCACTTTCTAGGGATAGAAATTCATGAATTGGTGGAGGAATCTCGCCAAACGCAAAGAATCTGATCGAGAATTAATGTAACCCTCCTCATGCTCATACCAAAGAAAGGTGTTGCATTGGACCCAAATGGTTTCAAGCCAATTTATTTTTATAATGTTATATGTAAAATAATTTCAAAAATTCTAGTCTAACATCTTAAACCCTTAATGAAAGCTATCGTCGGACCTGAGAAAATAGGTTTCGTGGAAGGTTGATAGATTATGGATGGTATTCTAGTGGCACAAGAGGTAGTTCTTTCTTTGACTTCATCCATATCTCTAGGAATGATTATCAAACTTGATCTGTCTAAAGCTTACGACCGCCTGAATTGGAATTATCTCCTCTCTATTTTGGATGCTTTTGTTTTCTCTCATTCGTGGATCACTTAGGTAAAATCATTGATTGAGACTTCATTCTATTTCATCATCGTCAATGGCTCGCTAACTCATACATTTCAGGGCTCTAGGGGCCTGAGACAAGAGTATCCCCTCTCTCCCTTTCTTTTCATTGTTGCAGTTGATGGCTTGGATTGTCTTATTAAATCTGCATCCAAGTCAACCTATCTCCAGTGCCTGAGGATATCCCCAGAGGCTCCTCTTATAATGCACCATCAATTTTTTGATGACAACATGCTATATGGAAAGCCAACTTTCAAAGAAACTAAGAAATTCAGTTCCCTCCTCAAGGAATTCCAATAGGCTTTGGGCACACTCATTAATGGGGAAAAAATAGATATTTTTTTTCAGCACCCATCCGAGGTTTCAAAGACATTTGGCTAGGACCCTCGATTTTCGCATCATTTCACTCCCTAGAAATTATCTTGGAATCCACTTGTTATCTAGTTATCTAAGATTGACATGCTGGAAAGAGCTCTTGAGCCACATGGATCACAAGTTTTCTAGTTGGTCCTTTAGGGTTCTGAACTTAACTAGTCGATTAATTCTCTTAAAAGTAATTCTACAAACTCTCTGAGTCTATCATCTTTCAGCTCTTCCATCCCCTCGAAGTGTTTACAAGGAAATTATTTCCAAATTTCAAATATTTCTCTGGTCAGGAGTGCAGATCGGTAAGAAGTGGGCACTGGTGGCCTAGAATAAATTATGCAAACCAAAACCCCATGGTGGCATAGGCCTGAAAGATCCAAAGATCCTATCAAAAGTTCTAAGTGAAAAAATTTGGTGGTGATGTAGAGTGGCCAAGAAATTTGGAAAACCCTATGGTCTCACAAATATGGTTGATCTGAAAATCTTGACCCTTTATTTGATCATCAACACCTACTGAGGGGTTCTTCTATTTGGACCATGTCCAATGAGATTAGGGATATAATTCAGGATCATGGATTTTCGGAAGTCAGGAATAATTGGCATGCCATACTTTGGGAGGAGGCTTGGATGCAACACCCTAAGTTTAGTCAAGAAGAGCACCTCAGGGATATTTAGATTTTCACCTCTCAAATTAGAGAAATTCAAGTTAAAGACTTCTGGAAAGACAATAACAAGTCATCAAAATGGAGACTGTGGAATTCCTCAACACATTGGTAGGATCACGATCCCCCCTTGGCTTGTGAGCTCTGGGACTTGATCCTCTAGCAACACCCTATATTAAATAATGGAGAGCCTGATAAGCTCAGATGTAGTCATCTCCCTTGGGGTATGTTTTCTCTCAAGGAAGCATACTCTATTCTATCCACCTCAGAGGATCCAATGCTAGATCCTATATGGAAAATAATTTGGTACTCAGGGCTCTGGCCAAAATTTGTGTTCTTCCTCTGGCTTATTGGGCATGGAAAAATTCTTACTTGGGACAAGCTTCAGAAAAAAAGGGTTTTTCGGTCCCTCCCAATGTCCTTTTTGTGCCAACATGGAGGAAACAACATACCATCTTTTGAATTTTTGTCCTATGACAGAGGATATTTGGAGTCAAATTGCAACACTATTTGGGGTTGTCGACCAATCTTATAATAGTATGTGGGAATCATTGGAATTATGGCACTGGAAACTCTTCAAGAATCCCATAGTGAATATATCCTAGTGCCTGTCATAGGTTTTCTTCCTTTGGAATCTTTGGAAATACTGAAACAGAGCAGTGTTTCACTCAGAGGTCATTAGGACCGCTCAGGTTTGGGAAGTAACATAGTGTAATATCAAAGAATCCATCTATATTTCCTGCTGGTCAGAGGAGGATTGGAAAGTGGAGGGTTGAGAGAGTGCCATACCTAGGGACTTGGCTCTTAGCCCAGTTTCATTCATCCGAAGGCCCGCTCACCTGCTCTCCATGAGAAGAAGTTTGTTAGATTCCTTTCAACGGCCTCCACCTAGGTTTTTCAAGTTAAATTTTGATGGAGCATCCAAAGGAAATCATGACCTAAATAGCCTTAGGGGCTTGATTGGGAGTGATAAGGGGAAGGCCGTGAAACTTTTCACGACTTCATGTAGTAGCTATACCAATAATGTTGTTGAATTTATTGCACTTGGAAAAGGGCTTCAAGTTACTGCCGAGATGAGCTTGACAAAACTGCGGGCCTCTGGACACTCCCAAATCACAATTTATATGCTACAAAATCTTATTAATGGGTGCCCTATAAACAAGTTTAACATAATATGGAGGCTGAAACTTATTTGTGAGCATATCCATCTCGTCTTTATTCCTTTTACTATGTAGTCACTCAACACATGAGAAGATAGGGGAATCAGGAAACAGATAAGCTGGCCAATTGGGGTAGTGACAACCAAAGTCAGGAACTTATTCAAGGTTGGCCTTTCAGCTCTCGAAATACCTATCTTGATGATTTCTGCTAGATTTTGGATTCTGAAGAGGACAGACTCCCTGTCCTCCCATTACATATGGTGTATGGTGATTTTAATGGTGTTGCATGTGAAGTCTCAATCTCATTCATTCTCTTTGAGTTTGAGTGTTGGAGAGGTAAGCAGGTTTATGGTGCTTCTCAGGGTTCAAGAATGTTATATTGTTGTGGTAGTATGGTGGTTGGTTGCTTGTGGTCTGAGCTCTATTAGTCAGTTTGGTTTCTTAGGCCCTAGGTTAATCTAGGAGAGGTGGAGGTTTCGTCATTGTCACCTCCTCCACTATGAATGGTTCACAAAAGTGTTAAGTTCTTCTCCCACAATATGGTGTCTCTCCTCCGTCAGCAACTTAAGTGAATTTTGCATGGTAATTTAGTTGATTTTAGTGCCTACTCTTACACTGCTTGCTAAATTTCTCCCTGAGTGTTATTTGTGTTTTGGAAGGTGTCTAAGTTTCTTGTATTTCGAGTATCATTTGGTCTTCCTCTTTCTGTGGTTTCTCCCTAGATTGATTAGACTCATCGTTGGGTGAGAAGAAATTGGGTTTGGTGGTGGAAGGATGGTTTGGAGATAATAGATGTGGTTGGTAATTGGCTTGGATTCCTATCTTGTGGGTTCACGCTCTGGTGTCAAGTTCTTCTATTTGCAACTTTGTTCCCTAGTGCTTCCATTGGTAGACAAGAAGAAAATGTCTCACTCTGGTTATCACATTTCTTATTGTGGGTTTGCTTTTAACTCTCTAGATTGGATAAAGGTGGTTGTTAGCCCTGTTGAGTAGACGTTTGTTGGATAATTCAGGGTTGTCTTTGGCCCTGTTGCACTTCTTGGATTGTTGGGAGGTTTGTATACTCATTATTGAGGTGTATCCCTGGGCACTCACCATGAGACCCGTGTTGTGTAACTCCCACTCCCAGTGCAAGCAGAGGTGAGTTTCTTCCAGCTAGGAAGGATGTAGCATAGAGGCAAAGGTGGCACTGGAGGGCCATATTGCTAAGTGTCTAAAGTAGGGGGTTCGAGTTGCTGGGGTTGTGGTCCATGTAGCAGCGAGAGCTCGTGGTGGAAGATGTGGTGTAAGCACAGGGTGGGGTGGTTATGAAACTAGTGGTGGAAAGAAAGGAAGAGTGGCTCATGAGGATGGAGCAGGTGTGTGGGGTTGGAATAGTCAGTCGGGGCGTGTAGGTGGCATTGTCTGACAGAGTTAGTCTGACGTCTATTGTGATTTACCTCAATTTGTTCTAGATCGCCTGGAAGTTTATGATAGGGCTAGAAAGGAAGAACACAAGGTTTTCATTGCCACGCTAAACCAATTGCATTAATTTAAATGCCATGTTCAAGAAAGGATTGTGGTGGTGTGGCAAGGTCAAAATCTGTGATCTAAAATGGTGGAGAAGTTGGAAACGTGTTTGGCTCACTTTGAGTAGCATGTGCAGTGTACATATTGTCCCCCTCCCCCTACTGGGACTGGTCCAAGAAATCAACCTTCAATCACTACTGACAATTGAGCATGGTCATAGGTGTTCCTCTGGTTCTGCTGGTCTTTTGGTGCTTTTGGCCTATTAAGCTTTGGACTGTTCCTTTAGTTTTTCTATTGTTTCTTTGTCATATGGTGCTAGCATTAGTCAACAAACCCGATCGGGGTGAGACTACTTGCATTTTTCTATCTATGTACTTTTCTTTTGATGAATGAATAGAACCTTGATTTACAAAAAAAAAAATCAATATTAATTATTTATATATTAATAAAAAATGGATATATATATATATATATATATATATATATATATATATATATATATATATATATATATATAATTAATTAATTAATTAATTATATAATTTGAATTTTGCTAAAATTTTACACTTTAAAAAATACAATTAAAGACTTGTCTCTAGACCATGGCATGTGAAATGGATTTTTTCTAGCAAATCAACCAGAGACTCATGCTTATAATACTCCCACTCATCCAATAGAACCAAATGACACTCAATTTGAAGAGAGCCTTATCACAATGGTTATGATGGATGGAACCATCCTATAATTTAATTATACATTGTGAATTTCATAAATGTTATTGCATAACTCAAATGTTTTTCATGTAATTTATTAAAGTAAATCATGCTTTCTGAACTGAATCCAATACTTTAGGTATGTATATATGTCATTTCATACTGGAAATATAATAATAACATATTATAAAATATAAAAAGCTGTAAAATGTTGTCAATGTGATGGAATGGTAAGATTTTTACCTTGCTATACATATAGTTTTGTATGAAGATGTATCATTTTAAAGCAATTAAATTATATTATTTTTTAGTAAACATATTTAAAATTAAGATAAATAAGACAAAATATTGGTGAGAATCTATATGAAATACTACACGATGGAAGGTACATTGAATTGTCTAGTTGTTGTAGCTGCTACAACCACCCTCCAAAATTTTTCCCATGCTTTTATTTTCGAGCCTCCCTTCTGTCCACATGAGCTTATCTTTCACTATTGTCAATTATTCATGCTATGATAAAAGACTTATCCTTTCATGATTTTCTTGTGATGTATTGATCCCAGTTTGATATATTTCAAACACAAGCCTCTTGACTTGACCTTGCAACATTGTTCGACTTTCCTCTAGAAATTATGCAATCTTGGAAGGCATGTCAACCTTGATGATTGGAATTACGAAATCTAGGTTGGTAGGCCTACCTTGAACTTATAAATTGCAAAATACTGGATGGCAGCCTAGCCTTAAACCCATAAACTACGCAAGCCTTCCTTGAGCTCAGAAACTACAAAATGCACTAAGTGAAGAAGTTGCCCAATCCTTGGGAATTGCATAATCCTTATTTTCAGTGTGCATTCTCGGTTCCTGAAAAAGAAGAGACAAAAAAATAGAAAAAAACATCCCTAGAAAATAGGGAGACATCAATTAGTTTTCCGAAGGTGGCACGCTTATTATTTTTGGAACTTTCTGCCAAGTGTCTCTTTTTCCTTGATTTTAGGCATGCACTTCGTAAACCATAATCGCTCTAGATCTATGTAATGGACACCCATAGATCTCATTTACACATTTGATCTTGTATCTATAACATTCCCAAGGCGATTAAGGAGCCTTTAGTGGAGTTTACATTGATTTTTCATGTGAGTTTTTATTTTTTCATCTCTTGTCGCTTTTTGTCATTTAACTTCTGTGAGTGTTTTTTTTCTTATTTCGTTTCATGGCTGCTTGTATTTTAACCTATATTAGCTTGTACAAGTGTTGGTTTGGTCCTTCATTCACCTTTTACAAGTGTTGGAATAGTTTTATTTTTTCCCATTAGTGGTCGATGTTTCGGCGACTCTCCATGCAAGTTTGTTTTTCCTTTTGCATGTTGATATTCTCCACTTGATTTGAACTGATCCATCTATCCTTAGTTAGATATACACTTTAACTTGCACCATCACTCAGATCTACTAGTTTCCCACTCTTACTGGGCACACTTGCGCATCCCTTGCACAATGTTTGCCTTGTCTAGATGGGGATTGTGCAAGTTTAAGTCTCAAGCTATTAGCTTCACCTCTGAGACTATGCAATGCGTAGTATCTGACTGGACCAACTGTGCATTGTGCAGTTCCAGGGCCCAAGCCCACCCCTTGACCATCGATACTACACAATGCGTAGTCTCCACCTCAGTCTGCCTAGGTTTATAATATTAGTCCCTTGGGTTTAGTATTATTCCCTTAGGTTCATAATCCCTTGAGGTTTTAGTATTAATCCCTTGGTTTTATTATTCCTTTTGGATTATAATATCAAGCCCTTGGGTTTATAATATCAATCATGGTCAACCATGGACAACGATGGTCAACCATGGTCAAATGTCGCATTGTGACAATGATTGCCTCGATATGAAAATGAACCATTGTCTAATGTTACATTGTGACAAATATTTTCTCGATATGAAAATCAAGCATAGTCAACCATGGTCCAAAGTTGCATTGTCCAACCATTCGTCAACCATGTTCAACTATGTTTTATAAAATCAAACATGGTCATGGTTAATCATGGTCAACCATGGTAGAACGCTGCATTGTGACAAAAAACATCTTGATATGAAAATAAACCATGGTTAAGAATGGTCAACCATGGTCCAACATCACATTTTGACAAGCATTGTCTCAATATGAAAATCAACCATGCTCAACCATGTTTATTTTAGTATTTCTAATATTTATCTTAGGGTTTATACATTGGGTTTATAATATTAGTCCTTTGGGTTTAATATTATTCCCTTAGGTTCATAATCCCATGGTCAACCATTGTCTCACATCGCATTGTGACAAATATTGCCTCGATATGAAAATCAAGCATAGTCAACCATGGGCAACATGGTCCAACGCTGCATTGTCCAACCATTGGTCAACCATGTTCAACTATGGTTTATAAAATCAAACATGGTCATCCATGGTCAATCATGTTCAACCATGGTCGAACGTCACATTCTGTCAAAAATGATCTTGCAATCATGGTTAAGCATGGTCAACCATGGTTCAACATCACATTATGACAAGGATTGTCTCAATATGAAAATCAACCATTGTCAACCATGTTTATTTTAGCATTTATAATATTTATCTAAGGGTTTATACCTTGGGTTTATAATATTTTTCCCTTAGGTTTAATATTATTCCCTTGGGTTCATAATCCCTTGGAGTTTTAGTATTAATCCCTAAGGTTTTACATTCCTAGGGTTTAATATTATTCCCTTAAGTGTATAATCCCTCTCGTTTTTAGTATTAATCCTTTGGGTTTATATTATTGATCTCTAGTGTTTACTATTCCTTGGGTTTATAATATTGATCATGGTCAACTAAGGTCAACCATGTTTCATAAATTCAATCATGGTCAACCATAGTCAACCATATTTTATAAAATCAATCATGGTCAACCATGGTTAATCATGGTCAGCCATGCTCCTACGTCGCATTCTGACAAAGATTGTCTCAATATGAAATTAAATCATTGTTTCAACCATGGTCCAACATTGCATTATCACAAACATTATTTCAATATGATAATCATAGTCAACCATGATCAATTATGGTTAATCATGGTCAACCTTCGTAAGCTATGTTCAACGATGTTTTATAAAATAATACGTTGTCATCCATGGTCAATCATGGTCAACCATGGTCCAACGCCATATTGTGACAAAGATTGTCTTCATATGAAAATTAACTACGGTTAAGCATGGTCAACCATGGTCCAACATCACATTGTGACAAGGATTGTCTCAATATGAAAATCAACCATGGTCAACAATGTTTATTTTAGTGTTATAATATTTATCTTAGGGTTTATATACCTTGGGTTTATAATATTAATCCATTGGGTTTAATATTATTCCCTTGGCTTCATAATTCCTTGGGATTTTAGTATTAATCCTTTGGGTTTATTATTCCTTTAGGTTTATAATATCAATCCCTTGGGTTTCTTATTACCTTGGGTTTATAATATCAATCATGGTGAACCATGGTCAATCATAGCCAACCTTGATTAACCATGGTTGAATGTCACATTGTGACAATGATTGCCTCAATATGAAAATCGACCATGGTCAACCATTGTCTGACATCGAATTGTGATAAAGATTGCCTCGATATGAAAATAAATCATAGTCAACCATGGTCCAACGACACATTGTCCAACCATTGGTCAACCATGTTTAACTATGTTTATAAAATAAAACATGGTCATCCATGGTCAATCATGGTCAACCATGTTCTAACATCACATTGTGACAAGGATTATCACAATATGAAAATCAACCATGATTAAGCATGGTCAACCATGGTCGAACATCACATTGTGACAAGGATTGTCTCAAAATGAAAATCAATCATGGTTTATTATTCCCTTAGGTTTATAATATCAATCTCTTGGGTTTATTATTCCCTTAGGTTTATAATATCAATCATGGTGAACCAAGGATTATTAATAATTAATAATTAAAAATAATAATAATTGATAATAATAAATTACTAATATAATTAATAATAATAAATTAATAAATTACTACATATTTTTAATTAATAATAATAAGTTAATAAATTTATATTAATTAATAATAATATGAATTAATAATTAATAAAAATTATTATAATCATTTTAAAATTATCATCATTATTACTAAATAAAAAAGATAATTTTTATTCATGAATATTATTACTATTATTAAATAAATATTATTATTAAATAATTAATTTATATTACATAATTTAAAATTAAATTATATTAAATTACATTTAATATTAAATAATAATTAATATAAATAAATGATTATTAGTAATTATAATTATATTGTTTGCGTGGGGTAACTCAATTGGCAATGACTGCAGAAATGAAGTTTCGCAGAATCGGAACCAAATTTACAAAAAAAATTATAAAGATATTGATAATATTTTTATTGTAATTGTTATTTTTGTAATCTTATTTCTATTATTATATATTTATCAATGATTAATAAATATAAATGAAACATTTCACTTATATCAACCACATTAATATTTTTAATGTAGTTGTACTAGTAAATAGAAATATATAGGAGATACACACCTATGTTTTTAATAAATAGATATAATGATTTTTCTTATTTTGAACAATTTACTTGCTTTAAAAAATGGTTTTGCCAATGGAAAAGGCATTTTTTAATTAGGCATCCATTGGATTTTGAATAGATAGCTATTTTTTTTGGAATTTGGTGGGTTTTTTTCAAGAAATTTTACTCTGAGTATTTGAATCGTTTTTCATGGCAGAAATGCACTATAATAACTCTGCGGTACTAAAAAATATTAATGATAGAAATGAATTCAACACTATTAATAACTCTGCCAAATTAAAAATTCCAAAACTTTGCCATGACCTAGATTTCCAAAATTTTTATTATTAAAATCATACCAAATTCTAATCTGATTCATAGCGATAGGATTTTTGTATTACCCAACAATTCAATGAGTGGACGGAACCTGAAACTTCCTTGTACAAACCTCTTGTTCACTGCACTGATAAGATCATTGTGTTGAAATATTAGTAGTTATCAGCGAATGAATGCCGCCATTAATGTTTTATCGCTGTGGTATATTTAAGGAGATTTATAATTAGTTTTCAGAGCGTAGTATAAATTTTCAACGATTTCTTGTTTTTTGCTCCAGCTTGCAGAAGTGCGGGATTTTGTTAGCAGAAAATCCATCTTCGATGACACGGCATTATAAAAAATTGCCACTGGCAGGGAGATTGATTGTCCTATGAAGTCATCGACATCTCTCCGACTTCCATATACATAGAGGATGAACCAAATAAATATACATAATTATTAAATTAATAATCATGCCTATTTTGAAATAAGGTTTTTATATTTTTAGATGCCTTCCATATACATTGAGGATGAATCAAATAAATATACATAATTATTAAATTAATAATCATGGTTTTTATATATTTAATTTAATATAATAATCATGCCTATTTTGAGATAAAGTTTTTATATTTTAGATGCCTTCCATATACATAGAGGATGAATCAAATAAATATACATAATTATTAATTAATAATCATGCTTATTTTGAAATAAAGTTTTTATATTTTTAGATGCCTTTCATATACATATAATAATCATGCTTATTTTGAAATAAAGTTTTTATATTTTTAGATGCCTTCCGTATACATAGTGGATGAATCAAATAAATATACATAATTATTAATTAATAATCATGCTTATTTTGAAATAAAGTTTTTATATATTTAATTTAATAGAAGATTTTTATATGTTTAATTGAATAATATTTTAGAATATTTTGAATAGTATAATGTTAAAGTAGTTATATTTTTTGTCTTTTTAATTAAATTAATTAATAAAAAAACTCATATAAGTGTTATATGAATAATTTAAAAATGTTTATCTCATAAACTATGGTATTGGTTCCCTATGGGGTTTTGGATTGATGGTGGATGGGTGCATTGTTAAGGCACTCCTTGCGATAGGTCACCGGTTCAAATCCCTGTGGGTGCTTCGGTAGTATTAAAAAAAAAAAAAAAAAAAAAAACTATGGTATTGGTTTAGTCTACTTACTAATTAAGAATCTCCATGGTAAAGTGGGGTTTCTTTAGCATCCCACTATTGGGAAGACAGTTCTTCCATCCAATATTGGTGTTGGAACAACCAAGTTTGGAAAATGAAAAGAACAACAAAAAAAAGTGACGGTAAATCTCTTGGATTTTTTATTTTGACAACTTTAGAAATATTGTGAGATATAGTATCAAGTAAGTGATTTGATGTATATTATAGATTGATGCTTACAAATATTTACCAGTCATTTAATTTATATAAATGTGCTAATTATATATTATTTGTAAAATTTAGAATAAAGATTGGAAGAACAAAACAAATAGTTATCTTCCATCTATTAAATTGTTTATACAATAAAAATAATCTTAATTTATTAAATTTAAACCGTTCCTTCGTAATTCTTTTTCTTAGGAATACAAATTTTGAATGCTTTCCAAATAATCCAAACCTCTCTTAATAATTATAATAACCATAACCACATCTAAAAGAACTAAAACTACATCGTATTGGTAGTATTAATAACTAGGAAAAAATGTAGGGATAATGGAGGTGATGTATGTAATGGAGGAGAGAAGCATGGGATGCTTTGAGGACCATTTTTTAGAAGTCGTTTCTCTCGATGGTGCGGAAAAGAATGGTATTTTTCCCTGAATACACACTTATTCTTTATTTGAGTTGTGGTTTGTGCGTTGGGACATATGTATTTTTGAGTAATCATTGGGATAAGTTTTGTTTTTGCTTCCGACACGCACTTGGACTATTGGTTAGGTTTTAGAAAGTGGGGGTTTTGGGTGGATTTTCTTTTGGCCTTGTGGTGTAGTTTGGTGCTTGCGGCGTGGATATTGAAATTTATGGGTTTAGATTTATTTATTTTTGGGTCAATATAAGATCTTTCATCATTGGAAATGTTTTTTTTCCTATTTCTGAAGTGATACATATTATATTGTTGTTTTTTTTGTGTAATATATATTTTGGTATTCATTTGCATCGAGCATTTGCAGACTCCTCATCGGAAGACCCATGCATGTATGGAGGGTCACTTTTAGCAGGAGTTTGGTGGGGGATGACATTGAGTCTGGGGTGCAACAGGATCAAAAAGGTCTTCGTTTTTTGTGGAAGAAGTGGTAAATTATTTTAATGTCTTGCGGCCTTTCAAAGCTTTGAGTTTTAGATGTTGTTATAAGTGGTGGAGGATCTTGGGTTGTTGTTGTTGTTGTTAGTATCGCCAGAATTCTCTAGCTCGTCACGGCTCTATGTTACCTGCTAGTTTTGGTGGGATGACACTGAGCTGCAGCTCTGGAACGAGGGTGCTGGGGTGGTGGATTTTTGCGGTTGCCTTTTTCTAGTGGTATATTGATTGGAATTTTACTCATTGAAGTTATGAGTACGGGTGGTGGTGCTTGATATCTTGGGTGCATAAACTTGGGCATGGAGCTTTAATCCAAAGTTATTATTTTCTCGTTCCTCAAGATATCCTAGGCACTTGACATTAAGGTTGGGGTTTGATGGGATCTTGCAACCTTACGAATCATCATTGGGATAATTCCTCCCATTATCTCCATGTCTGTCTATATTCGTCCTAGGGTATATTTCTCGGGGTGACGACAATATCATTCTTCAGGTAAATATTCAGTGGGTCTTTTTCATTATTTTGGGTGTGACATCCCCAGTGTGGACCCTTGTTTCCTAACATTCCTTACTTGGTATGCATTCTTGGCACGGGGATATTAAATTTTCCATATGAGGATCTTACTAGGTTTTGGTGGGTACCACATCATTACACATTTATGGACATCCTTGGAGGGTGGACTCGCTTGTTGGTTCCTAGATAGTGCAGGGGTGGAGCAGGCCATTTTTTATTGCTAGGGCAGTCAGGTATTTATTTCTTGGGGTATCTATGTGACGTCCTTGGTGGATGATGATGGAGTTGATTATTGATTATTTAGATGCTGATCTATCTGTTCAGGAGGCCTTTGTACGTGCTACGTTGGATGCTGAGCAAATTTACACACATCGGACCCACACTTGGGGTGTTGAATCACCTTCTTTGCATGGGGGGAACACGTTTTTGATGGAGCAGTGTACACATGCAAATCCTTTGCCTCAAGAGGATCCTCACCTTCAACATCAATGTCCTGGACCTCAGGGTAGGCGAAGACGACAGAACAAAAGCATCAGAAGTGTTGCGAAGACTAAATTGTTGAGTTTTGGACATGACATCCTATAGGATAGGGTGGTGAGTTTACAGAATCATGCACTAGTTGGGAAGTGGTTCTTTGTGGGCTCCCAGGCCATGGACATGACAGGGTGGGTAACTGCATAGTGCACACCTATTCTGGGATACACGCCTAAGGTGAGTAAATTACTAAATCGGTTGTATAACTTCCATTTCTTGCACAAGGAGGATTCTGAGTGCATCTTGATGACTCCATGGGTTCATGGATGATTTTTTCTTCAGCTCAACAAATGGTATATTTGGTTTAATCCACTTTTAGACACACCGAAGAATAACTTAATTTGGGTTAAACTCCCTAGTTTTCTGCTTCAGTTTTGGACCAAGCACGCCCTAGTGGAGATTGGAAATGTGGTGGGGCGTTTTGTTTATATGGATCCTCGGGTCTTGGGTGCACGTGACAAGAGGGTAGATTGGATTTTGGATGAGGTAAATTATACTATAGGTCTTCTTGAGAACATTGATTTGGAATGGGACACTATGCGCATCCGAAAAAGGATTGATTATTGGAGCATTTCGTTTTGTTGTTTACTATACCACCATACATGTCATTTTTTGGAAAGATCCCATAGGCATTTTCATGGCACAGGAGCTTCACTCCGTGATTGATTACAAGAATCAAATGATCGTAGACATACTCTTTTCTGTCCGCATTCGGAGTCTGATAAATGTTTTTACACCTCCTCTAAAGAGCCCTTTATATTTGGGAATACGTCTATTTTTTACCCTTCTAATTATTTTCTCTTTGCGCCCAATATTTTTTTGGATACCTATCTAGAGGGGACCGATAATTCTGATACTTTACACCCTAAAAATATTTCAATTAGGAATTCCATTGTCCCCAATATTGGCGCGGTTCCTTTATCCTCTTCACATCTGATTACATTGTTCCCAAACCCCATTGTTGATTCCTCTTCGACTCCCCTTTTGGTTTCGCCTGAATATGACCCTTTATCTACATCCTCTCCTTTACCCTCCCTTCCCCCTCCATCAGAGCCTCACCATCCCTCCTCTCCACATAACTTAGTTAATAGTGATTTGGAATTCTTGATGTTCAATATGGCGATGGATCTCACCGCCCTTACCATTTACAAGGGAAAAAACCAGGTCACCTCACTTATCATCAAGTCCGAGTCAACCAAAATCATTACCATCTGACACCACGGGGGTAAGGGAAATGGACACTTCCAGGGGAAATAGTTAAGGAAACACCTTTTTCATGACTTTGTTGGATTGTATGATGTTTCTATCCTTGATTCCTCTACTTTCAGGGCCCTTAGAGATTTCGAGCTCTCTAAGGTTGGAACATGATGAGCAACCTATCATTTAATATGAGAGTCTTCAGGGACACCGCTAAAATGTTTTCCTTGCGTCACTTTGTCCTTTTTGTTCAGCCTTTCATTGTTCTCATTCAGGAGACAATGGTTGATTCTGGGAGTTCCTTATCATATTTTCGATTGGTGTGGTTTTTCTAGTGGCTATGTGGCTCTTTGGGATCCATATTGGGAAAATTTGAAGGGCCACAAGTTTTTTGCTAACATTTTTGTTTATGGACATATTTAGGGTTTGGTAGAGAAGATACATATTCGGAACATATATGCTACATATGGTGGCTGACACATGTTTTGGGATCAAGTGGAGTCCTCAGATATTTTAAATATTGGGTCATTAATCATTGCCAAAGATTACAATATTGTCTTTTCCCGAGGCGAATGTTGGGGGTTGAAGTTTCATGGCGATCCTCTCTTGGACTGACTCAACACACTCTTTGATGAAAAGCATTTGGTGGACATATGCCATGTTCCTAATCTGATAATAAGATCTAAGACATTTATTAAGGTATTACGGACTTATGTGTATGGATGTGCATATGTTATTTTATGCAATGGATCGATAAGATTGCGAAATACATATACAATGAGCATTAAAGAAGCATAATAGACTAACACACATAAACACAACAGATTTAATATGGAGTTCACCCAACACTCTTGGGCTACATCTCCTGGTCCAGCCTTCAGTGGTGACCTCTCTGTTATGTCTTCAGAATAGAGTTTTACAACAGTGTGAGCTCAAGTTAAGTCTCAACACACAATAGATACAACAACAAGAGTTTGCTTGAACCTCTCAAGCTTCTCTGAGTACACAGACTCTCTCAATCACTCCCTATCTCTATCTTGGCACTGCCTACAATACTGCTTGTCTTTGTTTCTATCTTTTGTGGCTTTAAAGCCAATCTGCTTTGCCTGTTCATTTCACCTTATCGACTTTCTGTCTCCTGGCCTCTGTCGGTTCGAATCCATCTTATAGCGTTATATAATCATTGCATCACACATAAAGGGGAGGTGGCCACCTATTCTGCAATGTAAGAGTGCCTCAAGCCTTTTGAACCCCTGAACCAGCCGATTTTTATTAACACAGAGAAATGTATTTGAAACTGTGAAAGTCCGCAAAAATCACTGTTCATCCGGACTTCAAATCTTCAAAATTCTTTTTAGAACTCCTATCGGGTCTGCCTTTATATACTAACATCGCATCTCCATCGTTGATTTGGGAGATCCAGATCCAATGGCTGAGATCCATTTCGGGTGGCCCTTTCGTACGGGGGGGTTAACTGCCCGATGAGAGTGGTTTCCTCTCTCCTCACCCTGGACACGTGGCAGTTGATGTATGGTTTCGGGCAGAGCCCTGGCCAAACCACTTTCTGCCTTTGGCCCGCCCGAAATCCCACTTATTGTGATTTTCCTTGTATTTTATAAATACATTAAAATCATTGAAATTGACGTAAAATGGCTTCCTTCAAACTTGAAACAATATACATTTTCATTCCCAAACCCCCATGGGTCCGGGTTTTATCGCATTGGTGCTATTTATTTGTATTTCGAAATACATGGAACTATATTAAAAATGTCAATCGACGGATTCGAAACTTTATAGCATATTGTTTGTAATCTATCGAGTCCACTTGACGCGTATATATATGTGTCCACCCTTCTGCATGGCTCTGATGTGACTTTGCGATGCGACTAGTCGCAGTCGCATGTCGCATAGGCCCCAGATCGTGGTAAGTTCTTCTATTGAAATCCACCGATGCGATATGGCGGTGCAACGCGGGCCGTCGATCTACACGCTTGCTCAACGGTCCTCATTGACCCCGCCGATCGCTATCGCAACATACATATGATCTCTGCCGATATTCGTCGATTGCCACTACCGATTGTGATTCTCTGAACATATCTAGACCGTCGATGGGCTAGATCTGACGGCTATTGTGAAAAGTTGTCGATAACCCATTTTTTATCGTCTCTTCATAATTTTGGCTATTGATAGTGTTTTCTGCCTTTTTGAAAGGTTTTGTCATGCGATTTTTTTGGTATTTTAAATGATTTTAAGTAGATTTTGAAGAATTTAGAGAGTGTTTTAGGGTCCATTTGGATCATGCCTTCCCACTGAAAAGGCTTTTGGAACACCAAAATTTAGTTTTCAAGCATCGCTCAAGTGAGGATACAACTTCCCCACTTCTCCAATCTCTATCCATTTTGCACTGCTTGGCTTTGAACCTTTGAGTCCAATTCTGAGGTTCTCAACATACACACTGCATGTAGTCCTCACCTTCCTGTCCAGAACTGTATCTTCCTGCAACTCATTGAGATATTTAGGCAACAGATCATCAATAGAGGGAAATTGACTTTGCTCTTCGGGATCTTCAATCAAATAAGGTTCAAATAGTCTCAAGTTCTCTACATTGACTACTGAGTAGATGTGCATGTAAGTTGGCAAATCAAGGCAAAAAGCATTCTCACCAATTTTCTCAAGTATCTTGAAAGGCCCATACCTTATTGGCTTCAACTTCTTTCCTTCACCTTGCATTCTGGCTTTTCTGATATATAGCCAGACTTGATCACCAACTTGGAAGCTATGCTCCATCCGATGCTTATCATGCCTTTGCCTTGTAATTGGATTGGCTCTTTTCTAACTATTCCTACACTGCCTAGTGAATTTTGTTGGATTTGTTCAATGGACCTGGTTGCTCTGTCCACATCGTTGTGTTCATCAACCGCTATATCATTTTCAAAGACAAATTCCAAGGGAGACCTTGGCATAAAACCAAAATAAGTCTCAAAAGGAGACCTCTGTGTAGAAGAATGCTTAGCACAGTTGTAAGCATGTTGCACATAACATAAATGTTCATCCCAAAGCTTGGGATGCTTGCTGCAATAACCCCTGAGCAACTGGATCATTGTCCTATTGACCACCTCTGTTTGGCCATCTATTTGTGGATGAAAGGATATGCTCTTCTTCAGTCTGGTGTCCATCAATTCCCACAGACTTGACCAAAACTTCCCAACAAATCAGGAATCTCGATGAGATACTATGGAAGTGAGTAACCCAAAATGCACTCAGACATGCTGAAAGAACAATTTCGTTGTTTGTTTAGCTGTAATCTACTTATTACAAGGTATTAAAATACACATTTTGTTGAACCTGTCCACAATAACATACAAATAGTCATGACCTTTTCTAGATTTTGGAAATCCCCCAACAAAATCCATGGAAACACTTTCCCAAGGACGAGAACGAATTGGAAGTGGAGTGTACAAGCCTAGTTTTATATTGCTGGGTTTGCTTTTAGCACACATGGTACACCCTTTAATATATCTAGAAACTGTTTCATGCATTTTTGGCCAACAACAAAATCTTTGCATCTGTGCAACTGTTTTACTTACACAAAAATGACCTAATATCGGAGAAGTATGTGCTTCCCTAATTATGTTAACTCTTTTAGTTTGTGGAATGCATAGCTTTCCCAGATGATGCAAGAGTTGGTCCTTAACATAATAGTCCAATTCTTCTACTTTTTTGCCATGACATAAAGTTGCATATACATCTTTAAAATCTATATCTTTAGCACACTGTTCAATGTAGCTTTCATGCAATATTGAGGCATGCTTAAGGATAGTAGATGCATTTATAATTGGTTTGGATAACATATCTGCAAATTTATTGTGTATGCCCTTTTTATATCTGATGACTAGATGAAACTGTTGTAGGAAACCCATCCACCTATAATGTCTTGATTGTTGCAATTTAGTTTGTGAGTGCAAATACTGAAGTTGCTGATGATTAGTATGTATAACTGTTTCTTTGCCCATTAAATAATGTTTCCACTTTTTTACACTCTGTACTAATGCATATAATTCTTTGTCATATGTGGGATAATTAACTACTGCAGAATTAAATGTCTCAAAATGATAACATATGGGTTTTTTAGAATCTGCACTCGGATATTCCACAGTTTTCATTTTTTGCTTTGTTGACGTTTCGAGTCTAGACCCAGACTCATCATCAGGACTTGATTTACAAAGGAGAGACACAATAGAGATAAATAGGATTAGGGTTGAGATGTCAAGTGTGAGAGCCGACAGACTACTGATCTGAATTAACTAGCTTTATAATATTTTTATAATTTCTGATATGAAATAACTAGTTTTATAATATTTTTATAATTTATTTATTTATTTAATTTAATAGGATATTAATTAATTAATTAATTAATTAATTAGTTAATTAGTTAATTAATTAATTTATTATTATTATTATTTTAATTAATTAATTAATTTATTAATTTATTAGGTTTTTTATTTATTATATTCTATTTCATAAATAATTTTATTTATTTATGAAATAGAATATAATAAATAAATAAAACTATTTATGAAATAGAATATAATAAATAAAAAACCTAATAAATAAATAAATAAATAAATAAATAAAATTAATTAATTAATAAATTAATAAATAAATTAATAAATAAGTAAATTAATTAATTAAAATAATAATAATAATAATAATAATAATAATGTCCGCATGGGGTAGCTCAAGTGGCAATGGCCGTGGAAATGAAGTCTCACCGAACCGGAGATATTGGGTTCGATTCTTGTGCTACCTTCCCTTGAAATGGGGTGAATAACGGACATGTAAAAACTCGAAAATGAGAAGGTCCCACCTAAGCTTACAAAAAAAAAAATAATAATAATAATAATAAAATAAATAAATAAATAATTAATTAATTAATTAAGTAATTAATTAAGTAATTAATTAATTAATTAATAACCTATTAAATTAAATAAATAAATAAATTATAAAACTAGTTATTTCATATCAGAAATTATAAAAATATTATAAAGCTAGTTAATTCAGATCAGTAGTCTGTCGGCTCTCACACTTGACATCTCAACCCTAATCCTATTTATCTCTACTATCTCTCTCCTTTGTAAATCAAGCCCTGATGATGAGTCTGGGTCTAGACTTGAAACATCGACAAAGCAAAAAATGAAAACTGTGGAATATTCGAGTGCAGATTCTAAAAAACCTAACCACAGAAATCTACAATCCATTAACATATGGGTTTATCATGTTGCATCAACACTGCTCCCATGGCATAGTCACTGGCATATGTTTCAATCTCAAATGGTCTTTGAAGATCTGGAAATGCTAGTACTGGCGTTGTACTAATTTTTTCTTTCAAGGTGTCAACGGCTGTCTATTGTTTGCCTCCCCACTAAAACACCTTGTTCAATCCTGTCAAAGCATGTAAGGGAGCTGTAATTAAGGAAAAGTTAGCAATAAAATTTCTCAAATATTGTGTTGCTCCTAGGAAGCTTCTAACTTCTGTAGCGGATTTGGGTTTAGATCAGATTACAATGACTTCAACCTTAAAGGGATCTATCTTCAATTCACCACCGCCTAAATTATGACCCAAATAATTCAAAGATGTTTTGCCAAATTCACATTTAGATAACTTTACATAGAGATTTTCTTTTTTCAAAACATCTAGAGTCTGCTTTACATGCCTCAAATGTTTTTCCCATGTTTTACTGAAAAAAGAATGTCATCTAAATATACAATTACAAAATCATCAATAAAAGGCCTGAGTACATCATTCATTACTCTCATGAAAGTGGTAGGAGCATTAGTTAAGCCAAAAGGCATAACTAGCCATTCATACAGCCCTTGCTTTGTTTTAAAAGTAGTCTTCCATGCATCTTGCTCTACTACTCTGACCTGATGGTAACCACTACGCAAGTCCAACTTGGAAAAGTAAACAGCCTCTTTTAGCTGGTCTAATAGATCATCAATGCGAGGAAGGGGATAATGATTCTTGATCATTATTTTATTCAGCGCTCTGTAATCAATGCGCATCCTCCACAAACCATCTTTCTTCCTCACCAACACAATTGGAGATCCACATGGTGATGTGCTTGGCCTTATGAACCCTTTCTCGAGCAGATCATGTACCTGCTTCTTGATCTCTACATTCTCTAAAGTAGATAACCTGTACATTCTGATGTTAGGCAATGGATCATCTTGCTGGAAATTAATATCATGTACAATTTCCCATTTGGGTGGTCGACCTTTAGGTTCTTGAAATAGGATATCATATTTTGAAACAACTTTTTCTAAATTAGTTTTCTATTTAGCATCACAACCTTCAAATACATTGGTTTTATCAGGTTTCTTTTCCTTTACAACCATCAGTAAAAATTACTTGCATGAATTTACAATTCTTTTCATCTGCCCTGAGTTAATGAGAGTGTAGTTATTTTTGAGCTGATGAGCTCTTACAATATATTCTATTCCATCTTTTGTGAGTTGATACTTATTTTCGGCTCTATAGAAAATGGCTTTTCTATCATACAAGTAAGGACTTCCTAAAACAATACCACATATATCCAAGGGAACTATGTCTAACTCAACCTCATCCACAAATGTTGACCCAAATGCAAATTTAAGTTTACATTGTTTAGTCACTTGTAGCTTTGCTTTATCACATACCCAACCTAATGGATATGACTTCTTGTGAGGTGTGGTTAGTAGTCCCAACTTCTTTACAATTGCTTCAAAAATCAAGTTTACTTGTGAACCACTATCAATAAAGTATCAATCTTTTGATGCTTGGAAAGAACTCTAATATGAAAAATCTCATGTCTTTTCCTCTCATTTTCTTCATTATCAATGGTTTGTGCAGAATTACTAGTAGATGCTTCAAAACTTTTACCTTTTATACCTGTAGCTGTGATTGTTGTTTCATTACCTGAGTCTGACCCCAAATCTTTCTGAATAGCTGCAACAATGTTCTTCTTCTTGGCATCGAGCTTCTTGGGTTTTAGCTCTGGATGCAAAGACTAGCAATGTTCATCATCATGTCCACCCTTCCTGCAGTGATTGCATGAAGCTTTGTCTTTTTGTACAACATTTTTCTTCCTCTCTTTCCATTTCTGCTTCCTCTTTTCCTTATTCTTGCTTGCAGTGGGTTTTAATGATCTCCCAATCTCTGGGTTCACATTCTTGCCTCTAGCCTCTAGATGTGTAGCCTGAACAGATACCTCATCTATGCTAGTAGGGTTAAATATGAGAATGGTGTGCCTCAAATAGCTATGTAGACCACCTATATACTTCAGCAAAGTTTAGGTGAGTCTAAAGAAATGCCTAGAATTAAAGCTCTTTTTCTAAATTCTTGGGTGTAGCTTTATACACTTTGCCCCTCTAATTGGTGAAGAGTTTGCCAAGTCATCATAGCTTGCTGCATATATGCTAGTGGATGGATTTTTTTTTAATGGCAGAAACAAATTCACTCCAGGTAGAAAGAATTTTACCATGTTTCTTCAAATCAGCTTGTGTCTCGCCTTCCCACCATACCAAGGTAGTGCCTCCAAGGCGTAGGCTGGCCAGCTGAATTTTACTCCTATCTAAATCAATATTCTGCACCCTACAATACACATCGATCTGTCTAATCTAGTTATCTAGCTTTTCTGCATTTAATTCTCCATCATATGTTGGAAAATCAAATTTAACATCTAATTTAATCAAAGATGTTTTCTTCTTGTTATTTTCAGGGTTATCAGGAGGGGTTTTTAGAGGAGGCTCTTTTCCTTTCCCTTTGCCTACAGAATGGCCATCTAGAAGAGGTTCCTCTATTCCTTTGTCTTGTTTGGAGGTTGAAGAATCTTCACTTTGACCTTTCTTAAACTCTCGATACATCTCCTCTACCATGGCTCTCATGGTCATGAAACTGTCCATGAACCGAGAGTCTAATTCCAATGGATTTTCTTTTGCCATTTTCCTCCCAGGATAGACTCTTCCTATTTTTGGGTTAGCTTCAACCAATTACCCTTCTCCTAATTTGAGCTTTGACCTAGTTATCATTCACCAATCCATCACAAGCTTGTCTAACCTTAGCAACCTAAAGCTCTGATACCACTTGATCTGATAATGAGATCTAAGACATTTATTAAGGTATTACAGACTTATGTGTATGGATGTTCCTATGTTATTTATGCAATGGATCGATAAGATTGCGAAATACACAGAAAATGAAGCAGTAAAGAAGCATAATAGACTAACACACATAAACACAACAGATTATAATATGGATTTCACCCAACACTCTTGGGCTACATCTCTCGGTCCAGCCTTCAGTGGTGACCTCTCTATTATGTCTTCAGAACAGAGTTTTACAACAGTGTGAGCTCAACTTGAGTCTCAACACATAATAAATACAACAACAAGAGTTTGCTTGAACCTCTCAAGATTATTTGAGTACACAGACTCTCTCAATCACTCCCTGTCTCTGTCTTGGCACTGCCTACAATACTGCTTGTCTTTGTTTCTGTATTTTGTGGCTTTAAAGCCAATCTACTTTCCCTGTTCATTTCACCTTCTTGGCTTTCTGTCTCCTGGCCTCTGTTGGTTCGAATCCCTCTTTTAGTGTTACATAATCATTGCATAATGAATAAAGGGGAGGTGGCCACCTATTCTGCAATGTAAGAGTGCCTCGGGCCTTTTGAACCCCTGAACTAGCCGATTTCTGTTAACACAGAGAAATGTATTTGAAACTGTGAAAGTCCGCCAAAATCGTTGTTCATCCCGACTTCAAATCTTCAGAATTCGTTTTACAAATCCTATCAGGTCTGCCTTTGTATATTGACATCGCATCTCCACTGTTGGTCTGGGAGATCCAGATCCAACAGCTGAGATCCATTTCGGGCAACCCTTTCGTATGAGGCTTAACTGCCCGATGAGAGTGGTTTCCTCTCTCCTCACCTTGGACACGTGTAGGTTTTAACCTCGTACAGAAATTACCTGAATACAAATTCTAAAACATAGAAAATAAATAATGCGAGAGAATAACACATAAAACACATATACACAGAGATTTTCCCATGGATCCCAAACCGGGACTACCAGTTCCTTTCAATGTTACAATACATATATATACATGCCGAAGCATCCAATACCATGGACTGAAAACCATCGCGTCCAAAACCATGGACCGAAAACCATAGGTAGGTTCGCCCAACCTAATATAGGGTCCAAAAAGAAAATTTCCCGGGGCGCCGCCCTAAACCCCGTAGAGGGGGGCTGCCTGCCCCTCTCAAACCCCCCGGACAAGGGGGGTTGCCACCCCCGCTATGATCCCCCCGCTACGTAATCGGAACAATGAAGGGGGGGGGTCTTCCCCCCTCTAACCCCCCGGTTCACTACGTAGGTTAGTCGTGGAAAGAATATAACACAACCCAACATTCTCCCACTTGTTGTTTTCTTTCCACAGGGGGCCACAGGAGAGCTTAGTCATTTTTGCAGCCCTGAAACGTCCATTGTTTCTCTACACCAAGAGAACTACTCAAAGCTCATAGATTGTGTCAATGCATCTGCAGTATTCTTCAAAGTGTCCACCTTTACCAGCAACACCTTTTTGTCTTCTATCATATCCCTCACAAAGTGATATTGAACATCAATGTTCTTTGTCTTTGAATGGTAATCAGGGTCCTTTGCCAAGAAAATTGCACTTTGGCTGTCACAGTCTATCCTTATGGCTACCTGTATTAACCCCATACTTGAACACAATCTCTACAACCAAATTTCTTCCTTGCTTGCATGAGTGGCTGCTATGTATTCTGCCTCTGTAGTTGATAGTGCCACTATAGATTGTTTCTTACTCATCCAACTGACTGCACCTCCAAATAGGTTAAACACATACCCACTTGTAGATCTTCTCTGATCCAGATCTCCAGCGCAGTCTGCATCAACAAAGCCATGAATATCCAACACTTTGTCCAATCCCGATCTTCCTTAGTAGCACAAACCATAATCACTAGTGCCACGCAAATACCTGAAAACCCGCTTCACTGTTGTCCAATGCTCTTTCCCTAGTTTTGACATAAACTTGCTCAATACTCCCACTGCATGTGCAATGTTTGGTCTAGTACAGACCATTTCATACATTAGGCTACCAACTGCACTTGCATATGGAACACGGGACATATCCTCTTCCTCTTCTTGTGTCTTGGGACACTATTCAATAGATCACTTTACACCTACAGGAATAGGAACCTTCACTGGTTTACTATCCTACATATTAAACCTCTGCAGTATTGTCTCGAAATACTTCCTCTGGTTTAACCAGAGCTTCCTCTTTACCCGATCTCTTTTAATTTCCATGCCCAAAATATAGTTTGCAGCACCAGGACATTTCATGTCGACTTTGGAGGACAATTGAGTCTTCAAATCTTGGATAATTTCTTTGTCATTTCCAACCAAGAACATATCATCCACATACAAGACCAAATAAATAACACGGTCACCAATTAATTTAAAATACACATAATGATCTGCTTTGCTTCTGGTGAAGCCAAGTACCTGTATAAATGTATCAAATTTCTGATACCACATCCTTGGTGACTGTTTTAACCCATACAGAGACTTCTTTAACTTGCATATTAGTTCTTTCTTACCCTTCAGTGCAAAGCCTTCAGGTTGCTTAATGTATATCTCCTCTTCCAGATCCCCATGAAGAAATGTTATCTTCACATCCATTTGTTCTACCTCAAAATCAAAAGCAGCAGCAACAGATAAAAGTAATCTAATAGAAGTTACCTTGGCAACAAGAGAAAAAATATCACCAAAATCAATTCCTGGCACTTGGGAATAATCTTTTGCTACCAACCAAGCTTTGTATTTCTCCACCTTTCCCTCTGCATTTTTCTTCTTCTTGAACACCCATTTATTTCCAATGGGTTTCCTTCCAGCCGACAACTCCACCAGATCCCAAGCCTCATTTTTATGAAAAGATGCCATTTCATCAACCATGGCCTCTTTCTAGAGTTTTCCATCCTCTTAATCTACTGCTTCCTTCACAGTTCTGGGATCATCATCAGTAATAGATAAAGCAAAATTTTAACAGAAGGCAGATGGACTATACCTTTCTGGCTACCTTGTTTTTCGAACTGATCTTCTCACACCCAGAGTTTGTGGCTCTTCATCTTCTGATTCCTCCTCTGTTGTAGAGTCTGATTCTTCCTCCTTTAGCTCAAACTCTATCTTCTCAGGTTCCTTTGGTTGGAATTCATGTTTAATAACATCTTTCACCTCTCTAAACACCACATCTCGGTTGTACACAACCTTCCTTTTTACTAGGTTCCAAAGCTTATAACCCTTTAAACCATCCTTATACCCAATAAAGATGCACTTTTCAGATTTACTATCTAACTTGGTTCGTTTCTCCTTTGGAACATGTACATATGCATCACATCCAAATACCCTCAGATGTGAAAGAGAGGGTTTCTTACCAGTCCATACCCCTTGTGGAGTTTTATCCTCCAACGCTGATGAGGGTAATCCGTTGACCAGGTAACACGCTGTCTCCACCCTCTCTGCCCAGAATTCTTGTCCTAACCCGTCACCACTAAGCATGCTTCTTGCCCTTTCCATCAACGTCTGTTCATTCTTTCTGCAACTCCATTTTGCTGAGGTGTATATCGAGTAGTCTTATGTCATGCTATACCACACTTGTTATAGAATCTTCAAATTCCTAACTCTCCACCATTATCTGTCCTTAGCACCTTTATCTTCTTCTCTGTCTGGTTTTCCACCAGAGCCTTAAATTCTTTAAACCTGTCAAAGACTTCAGATTTCTTCTTAAGGAAATATATCCATGTATTCCTTGAGAAGTCATCTATAAATGATACATAGTACACAGACTTACCCAGTGATGGAACCTTCACAGGTCCAAATGCATCACTATGCATAGGGTCTAATATCTGTTTCGCCCTCTTACCACCAGAGGGGAAACTCACCCAATTCTGCTTCCCACATACACAATTTTCATAGAAATCAAAATCCAGAGAGCTATTACTCATACCTTCTACCATACCTTTACCATGAAGTATTCGAAGGCCCTTCTCTCCAATATGTCCAAGCCTTTGATGCCACAACATGGTCCTCTCTCCAGAGACCACAAGGTTTTCTGCTCCACTTTCAAGAACCACAGAACTATTGCACCCATCAACAATAGTGCTACCTTGCAGCTTGTACAGAGTTCCAGTCCGAACTCCCCGCATCGATACCAGTGCTTCCCAAACCATCTTGCAGGTATCCTTCTCGAACACTATTTTTACACCTGCATCATCCAACTTGCTTACAAAAATCAGATTTCTGGCCAATGCAGGAATATGCAGAACACCCTGAAGTGTTCTAACCCTTCCACCTTGCAACTTCAACTTTACTTTTCCGCGACCAACAATTCTAGCCTTCCTGTATTCCCCCAAGAAGACATCACCACCATCGTATTTCTCATACTTGCAGAACCACTCTCTATGGGGAGTGAAGTGAAAGGATGCACCTGAGTCAATCAACCATGCCTCATGATCTACATGTGTACTTGAAGAAGCCAAGTACACATCCCCACCTTCATCTGAGGTGGTTTTCGCCTCTGCAGAAGGAGCATCACCAAATCCCTTTCCTTTATCAGGAGATTTAGATTTACAGTCCCTTTTGAAGTTCGCTTCCTTTCCGCATTTCCAGCACACCACCTTTACAGGTTTTCTTGGAGATTTAGATCTTCCTCTAGATTTAGATCTCCCACGTGATGACTTATTTTTGTTTCTGTTCTGGGATCGTCCTCATATAGACAAGGCATCACCATTCTAGCTCTCCATATTTTTCCGTCTCATCTCCTCCGTCAGTAAGGATGAGACTATTTCATCAAAATGCAAGGCAGTTGCATTGCTACCTATTGCAATAACCAGATTGTCCCATGAATCTGGTAGAGAACACAACAAACTGATGCACTTATCTTCATTTGAAATTTTAATATCAACAGATGCTAACTGACTTACCACAGTATTAAATGCGTTCAGATGCTCTGTCACCGAGTCTCCATATTTCATCCTTAGGTTATACAGCTTTTTTCGCAAGAATGGTTTATTCACCAGAGACTTAGATTGGTACAAAGTCCCTAACTTTTCCCACAAATCCTTCACCGTAGCTTCCCCTGATACATTCAACAATACTGAATCTAAGACAAACAATCGTATTGTGCTCTTTGCCTTCCGATCCAGCATCTTCCATTCTTCATCGGACACTCCCGTTGGTTTAGTATCCGAATCTACCATGATCCACTGATCTTTATCCACCAACAGATCCTCCATCTTGAGTTTCCACAACTCAAAACTCTGACCATTAAATTTCTTGATCTCTATCTTTCCACTGCTCGCCATCTTCTTTCACCACCATAATTGATCTCGCAGATCTCCCACTGAACAGGGTCTACCACAGGACCGAGCGAAACCCCTCAGCAATAAAGGCGTCCCCTTGAAGCCAAAACAGCTCTAATACCAAATGTAGGTTTTAACCCCATACAGAAATTACCTGCATACAAATTCTAAAACATAGAAAATAAACAATGCGAGAGCATAACACATAAAACACATATACATAGAGATTTTCCCCTGGATCCCAAAACCGGGACTACCAGCTTGATTTTTCATTATCCTTTCAATGTTACAATACATATATATACATGAAAAAGCATCCAATACCATGGACTGAGAACCATCGTGTCCAAACCATGGATCGAAAACCATAGGTATATTCGCCCAACCTAATATAGGGTCCAAAAAGAAATTTTCGCGGGGCACTACCCCGGACCCTGTAGAGGGGGACAACCCGCCCCCCTCAAACCCCCCGAACAGGGGGGGCTACCGTCCCCCCTGTGACCCCCCCAGTGCGCAATCGATGCAACGAAGGGGGGGCTCCGCCCCCCCTCTAACCGCCCGGTTCACTATGTAGGTTAGTCATGGAAAGAATATAACACAACCCAACAACACGTGGTAGTTGACGTATGGTTTCGGGCGAAGCCCTGACCAAATCGCTTTCCACATTTAGCCTGCCCGAAATCCCACTTATCATGAGTTCCCTTGTATTTTAGAAATACATTAAAAACATTGAAATTGACATAAAATGGCTTCCTCTGGACTTGAAACAATATACATTTTCATTCCCAAACCCCTTTGGGTTCGGGTTTTATCGCATTGGCGCTATTTCTTTGTATTTCAAAATACACGGAATTATATTAAAAATTTCAATCGACAGATCCGAAACTTTATAGCATATTGTTTGTAATTCTATCGGGTCCGGCTGACGCGTATATATATGTGTCCGCCCTTCTGCATGGCTCCAATGCGACTTTGTGATGCGACTAGTCATAGTCGCATGTCGCATGGGTCTCGAGTCGTGGTAAGTGCTTCTATTGAAATCCACTGATGCGATATGGCGGTGCAACGTGGGCCGTCGATCTGCACTCTTGATCGATGATCCTCATTGACCCCGCCAATCGCTATCACAACATACATATGATCTACGCTGATATCTGTCGATTGCCATTGCTGATTGT
This sequence comes from Pinus tabuliformis, assembly GCA_031772625.1. NCBI lineage: Eukaryota > Viridiplantae > Streptophyta > Pinopsida > Pinales > Pinaceae > Pinus > Pinus tabuliformis. The sequence continues at coordinate 891,263,863 of CM062807.1, read as the reverse complement.
GATTCTCCAGTCAGATCTAGACCATTGATCAACCAGACCTGATGGCTACTGTGCAAAGTTGCCGATAACCCATTTTTTATCGTCTCTTCATAATTTTGGCTGCCAATAGTGTTTTCCGCCTTTTTGAAAGGTTTTCTCATGCAATTTTTTTGGTCTTTTAAACGATTTAAAGTAGATTTTGAAGACTTTAGAGAGGGTTTTAGGATCCATTTGGATCAGTTCCTATAGAACCCACTTGGCACAATGGTAGAAGTGCCAGTGAATATTGGAAATGAATAGATCAATTCATGGTTTGTTTGAAGTTTTCATAAATTTAAGATCTAGGGTCGAGAAGTTTTATATCTCTCACCACTGTAGAATTTTCCTTCAATGGCGAGAAGAGTCAATCAGGAGGAGTATTCCCCTCAAGTTCAATAGGATATGGCTCAAAGACAAATATTTCAACAAACTGGTCACAAATGTATGGAAATATTTTGATAAATAGTCAGGACAGTCGACCATGGATTATATTACCTTGAAATTAAATTTCTTAAAGAGTTAGGTTCGCATTTGGGAGCAAAATAAGAAGGCTAGTCTATATAAGGATCTAAAGGCTTTGGTTGATGAAATCCAAGAGATTGGAGAGAATCTGTCAGTTGTGCCACCCTCTGTGCATATATTAGAAAGGTTGAAGACTTTAGAAGAAAGAAAAAAGTTCACATTGTTGATATAGAAAAATACTTGGAGATTAAAAAGCGGGAACATTTGGATCTATGACAGGGATCACAACACAAATTTCTTCCATTGTTATGCATGTGACAAGAAGAATATCAGCACAATATGGAGCATAAAGGGGGAATATGGTAATTATATTTATTCCAATGTTGAGATTCGGAAAGAATCAATACTCTATTTCCATAACCTTTTCAAGGTCAAAGACGAGTTTCTCATTGAAAACCAACTCTAGGGCACTAAGGAATACCCTCAGATGTTTTATTATGAATATAGTGCTGCACTTTTTAGATTGGTCTCCAAAGAGGAAATTTTCTCGGTATTGAAATCCTTTGCCAATGACAAGTGCCCTGGCCCTGATGGCTAGACAGTTGAAATCGTTTTGAACTTTTTTGAGCTCATGGGTCAAGATTTTTGGATATGATCGAGGAATCTTGGAATAGGAGGTTCATTTCAGGATATATAAAGTCTGCTTTCATTTCCCTTATTTTGAAAGTCATTGCACGTGTCTCTTTTTCAAATTTCAAACCGATCTCCCTATGCAATATTATATACAAGCTCATCTCGAAAGGCATTATGAAGTAGATCAAGGGGACTCTATCAACTCATATATTTAGAGAAAATTTTGGATTTCTTCACAATACGTCTATCCACGATGCAATTTCTATTTCTCAGGAGTGCATCCATTCCATTCAGACTAAAAACCTAGAAGCGGTGGTAATGAAGATCAACCTGCAGAGGGCATACGATTGCGTGGACTAGTTTTTCTCAGGATTATACTTCTAAAGATCAGGTTTGAGATACAATGTTGAATGGATTATGGCATGTCTCACAAATTCTTGCCTCGTTGTACTTATAAATGGATACCCCACTAAATTTTTCGGAGCGGGAAAAATCCTAAGGCAGGGCTCCTCCTTATCACCCTTCCTCTTCATTCTTATTATGGATGGCATCAGTAGGAAGATAAACTTGGAAAACGCTCTAGGGACGTTTAGAGGTTTGGAAATCACTCAATAGGTTAGCATAAATCATCTTTCTTTGTCGATGATATTCTTACATTCGCATTATTTCCAGGGCATAGTGGGAGGCATTACACTATATTTTCCACCAATTTGGAGAGGCTTTCGGACTTAATGAAAATGGCCACAATTCCATTCTTATTTTCTCATGTAGGAATGAAGAAGATATAAACTATATTGTTGGTTTTTTTGGGGTGGGTACCCAGCTTCTACAGGATGGTTTTACCTATTTAGGATTTAGATTGAAACTGACAAACTACTATTTGGAGAACTGGTCATGGTTGCTCTTTAAGTTTGACAACAAGCTCAAGGGCTGGACACATCGTTGGATCTCACTTGGTGGGAGATTCACCTTGATACAATGAGTACTACAAGAATTGGCCACTTAGTGGATGCATCCATTTGCTCTTCCTACTCATATCATATCCAAGATTCGCTCTATATCGGCATGTTTTTTTATGGTCTAGGGCTGATAGGGAGCGAAAATTTAATTTAACATCATGGATCTCTATTTCCAAACCTAAATAACTTGGTGTTTGGGGGATTTTGAACACCCAGGTTTTCAATTGGCCACTGTTAATAAAATCCCTCTAGCGGACACTATTCAGTGATGACATATGGAAGCATCTCATTTAAGAAAAATATCCTAAGAGAAGGCCCATCATCGACTGGACTAGAATGGGTGAGATTGGGAAAAATAGGGGATCCTACATTTGGTCGAGTTTTCAAAAGATAAAGAAATGGTTTCTTGTAGCGGTTGAAATGGTCTTTTGGGAGGGGAAACATGTTGATTATTGGTCGGGACATGATTGTTGGTATTCCATAATCCACATGACTTTCTGAAGGTACAGTCATGGATGTTCATCAAATAGGTCTCTTCCTATTAGATCATGTAATCAGTTGTTGGAAAGGAATCCTTCCAACTTGGAAAGAGGTTGTGCAAAGTGGATTGTCTCGGCAAATGTCTTTGGAATGGAACAATTACATCATAGCACTTAAAAGAGTTGTTCTATGCAGGAATGCGAGATGTGATTCATTTTTATGGGTTGGGACTCTAAAAAAAGGTTTAGTTCTGGTTGCGGATAATTATAAGCATATCATGTACCTTGCACAAAATTCTATTTCGACACCATGGCTTCAGTCTATCTGGAAATCGAGTGCCACTCTAAATATCATTCTTTTCATTTGGTTGGTGTGCAAAAACAAAATATTAACTTGGGACAATCTTTGTAAACGTGGTTTTCAAGGTCCAAGATGGTGTCTCTTGTGCATTAGTGATTATGAATCTATTCTGAATCTTTTTATTTTTTGTAGCATCACTATCTAGATTTGGTCCATGACTCTTTCTTTTTTTAAGGTCTCGTTCAGAAAATTCACATCTATGAAGAAGTGTTTGCAGTGGGGCTTGACCAAGTATGGTATACACATATACATCTCGATGTTTATAATCTGGAAAATTTGGAAGGTCCGAAATCACTTCATTTTTCGAGGGCTTCAAGTTAGTGTTTATAGGATTTTCTCAAAAGTTCTTGCTTGGTTGGAGAATATGGAACCCCGTATGATGACTTCCAAGGACCGGTATGGGAGATATTTGCACCCTCATATTATCTTTTCGGTGGGTGATGGTGCAGCAAAGCTGGGGTGACGTGGTTGTGGAGCATGGCTCCGCATCAGCGGTAATTCTTCCTATAAGTTACACTGGTTTTGGGGGATGGGCACAAATTCTAGGGTAGAGATGGTGGCCCTATGGGGACTTCTCTGGTTTGCAAAGGAAAATAAATCTAGAACGTCCATGTCTACGGTGATTTGAAGACCATCATTGATGGAATTCTTGGTAACACAACTTTTAATCCTCAAAATCTTAGAGGATGGCAGTACCGAATCAGTGCACTCACTCAAACTTTTCTAATTTTTGGCATACAACATATCTAAAGGGAATCAAATGGGACGACAAACTCTCTATCCAAAATGGGTTTGAATGATGCTGAAGGATACATTATTTTTACTTTTGTATCAGATGGTGTAGTTTGGTAGGAAGGGCACACTTCTCTCCCATAGCAAATACTAGATGATTACTTTTTAGTTCATATGCAGGGTTTCCATCATCTTTTTGTTTGTATATCAACTTGAATAGTTTAGGTGATTCTGTTTTGAATAGTATTTTTTTTGTAGATGTTGATTCGAAATGTTTCTAGACTAATATTGTGATCATCATATTCAAATATATGATGGATTTTTTTGGACGATCAAGAACAATGTTGTATTAATATCGAACAATATTGTATTAATATCAAACATAATATGTAATTGGTTTTTAGTTCTCTTAATAAAATCTAATTTCTATTTTTTTCTCCTGGGAAAAAGCTAGAAAGAATGTAATTACACACTAGACTTGAAATTATAAATTTAGGTGAGGGGGAGAGAATTAAGGGAAAAAATAGTACTTTTCACTTTTGAACTAAGGGAAGTAATTTTCATTAAGAACGCAACCCAATGCCCTGCTTAATATTAAATTTATTATCCTCTTGGCCGACCAACCCAAGAAGGAAACCTCTATTAAAATGCAAGTATAAACGCAATTGTAAGTGTAATATATACGCGATAATCCAATGGAAAAATTCATTCCAATAGACCTAGCATTTTGAGTTTGTCGTATAAATGTCAACTAATCTAGTATACTACAATATCGACAACTGCTAATTGATTGTATCGTTAATATTTTAAAATCTGTGATTAACAAGAGAAAATTCCCAAATTATAATGGAATTATGTCAGAATATCTAGTACTGTTTGTGGAACATCATGGTAATTGTATTGTGGGTTTTAGGCACATTGTCATGGGATGCAGCAACACAGTTGGCGACGCAGCAAAGTGGGACACTTCTCATACAGAATGGGGGAGTGTCCACCATGCACATGACTACGACTTATCTTAATACCATCGTCATGTTAAAGAGGACGAACTTTGGTGCTTCAAAGTTGATGTAGACAACTGTCGATGCCGCGACAATCTACAGGATCAGACACATGATTATTTGATTATGTATAATTAACATGATTAAAGCATGGTTATTATAGCTAATTATAGTCAGTGATGGTCAACCATCATCAACCATAATCAAATATGGTCCAACTATAATCAACCATCGTTAATCATAATTTATCATAGTAAATGATCAACTATAGTTAGCCATAGTCAACCATGATCAAACATGGACAACAATGGTCAACCATTTTTAATCATAATCTATCATAATAAAGTATAATATGATGTGTAAAAACATGGTCATTTATAGTCAACTAAATGTTAACCATAATAAGCCCTCTTCATACTCAAGCCTAGTCAACCATGATCTAATAATTTTCACGCACAACTATAGTCAATTAACATAACCACATTAATAAATGTGGTTGATATACACTCATCGATGGCATTTTCCACTTTTGTATGTTAATCGGTATATGGAAATGATGTGGATTGATATATGTCAACCGCATTTACTAATATGATTGTGTTTGTATATATATAAGAATGTAAAATTATTATACCATAACTGGTAGAAACCACTATATTAATCAATTTTAAATATTAACAATATTAGTGTACTCATTTAAATGGCACATATAACAATGCATATGTTATAAAACAGTAACAAAAGAAATTAGAACTCAAAGGCAATGTCTATGTGAGAAGGTTATTTCACACTAGGTTTCCATCTTCATTCACATGGCATATAAGAATCACATATCAATTTTATAATAAAATAAGTATACCAATAAACCGATATATATGTTAGATTGTTGATAAATTTTAATAAGGTTAAGACAGTGATGCAAGGAGGAAAGGAAATCTTAAAGTTGTAAGTTAGATAGAGAGCTAAATTTTTTTATTAATAATTCAAATAATTATAAATTTTCATTCATAAAATGAAAGTAACTTAATAAATTTAATTACAACCTTTTATTAAATGGTGAATACAAAGAATACTATTTTTATTAAATCTTAAACATATACTTCAAATTTATAATAAAAATCTCTAAATTTTGACATCTAGTTTCTAATATGAACATGTCTATCTGTTGGAAAGATATAAAAGATAAAAAAAAAATTCACACACAAATCCACGAGTTGCAGCTCTTCTATTGATCACACAAAACATGATGATTACAATGAACCCGGTGAAGGGTATTTAACCTTTTCCAATTAGTGACTTGCCTAAAATATCTTGACATGCAACCACATATAACCACACACTAAAAGTCGTATATCACCTAACTCGACTTGAATCAACACTCAAACACTCAACCGTCAACACTCAGTTAAGTGACGCTCTAAGTTTATCCAACTCCTCATGCATGAGTAATTAGCTTATTTTAACACCCCCGCTTAATTACGATCACTAAACTAAAACATGACTCATGACAACTCAAACATTCCTATTGGTCTATGTCTCAAGTAGGCTTACAACACCCAAGTTTCTTCTATGAAACTTAAGCACATCTTTTGTTAATAACTTAGTAAATATATCAGTCCAATTGATCACTAGATTTACAAGGCTTCAAGTGTACTTCTCCATTGCTCACAAGTTCTATAATAAGATGATATCTAGTATCAATATGATTTCTCTTTTGATGAAACACACTATTCTTGGATAGTGAAATATCGAAAGTGTTGTCACAATATATTGTTGTTGATCCTTGTCATTTCTTCTTGAGTCCATCAAATACTCTTCTTAACCACACTGCTTGACATGTTGCTGCTACATATTATGCTTCTGCTGACAAAAGTGTCACAATGGGTTTCTTCTTAGATGCCCATGAAATCACACCTGAACCAAGGTGGAACAAAAAACCATAAGTGCTCTTCCTATCATCCAAACTGCCTACAAAATCACTATTTATGTATCCAATCAAATTCTTCTTTTCTGTGCTAGCATACATTATGCCACAATCTCTAGTTCCTGTTATGTATCTCAGAATTCTTTTTCTTGCACTATAATGTGTGTCTTTTGGAGTCTCCATAAATTTTGAAATCAAACTCACTCCTTGCATGATATCTAGTCTTATAGTTGTGAGATACATGAGGCTTCCAACCAATATTTTGAATAGAGTTGGATTGACATCTGATCCTTCATCATCCTTGGCTAAATTTGTACTTGTTACAACTAGTGTAGGGACAGGTTTGAAATTTCCCATCCTGAATCATTTCAACAAATCTTTGGCATATTTATTTTGATAAATAAAAATTCATTTTTCAGATTGCTCAACTTCTATGCCAAGAAAATATTTCATGAGACCAAGATCTTTCATCTCAAATTATTTCATCATGGCTGCTTTAAAAACATCTAACTCAAAATCACCTGTAAAAATCATGTCATCAACATACAAGAAAACAATCAAAATCTGTCCTTGCTCATTTACCTTTGTGTACAAGGTAGGTTCAATGTTTCTTCTACAAAATCCATTCTTAATCATGTAGTTGTCGATTCTTCTATACCAAGATCTAGGCGCTTGCTTCAGTCCATAGAGCGCTTTCTTCAACCTGTAAACTTTATCTTCATTACCTTCGACTTCATAACTTGGAGGCTGCTCCACATAAATTTCTTCTTCTAAAATTCCATTCAAGAAGGATGATTTCACATCCATCTGATATACTTTCCACTTGTTGTGAGCTACTGTGGCTAGAATTTCTCTTACAGTATCCAATCTGGCTATCGAGGGAAACTTTTCTCCAAAGTCTATTCTTGGTTGCTGCGAGAATCCTTTTGCTACTAGTCTTGCTTTAAATCTATCAATTTCACCTTTTTCATTCAACTTTGTCTTGTACACCCACTTTACACCAAGGAGATTTTTGTCGTTTGGTAAATCCATCAAATCTCACATATCATTCTTTTTAATAGCTTCAATTTCTTCATCCATGGCTTGCACCCATTTTTCATCTTTGATTGCTTCTTCAAACAAAGAATGTTGGAATGAAAACAATGAAAATTTTAAATAACATCCAAATCATCATAAATATCTTTCAAACTTCTCATCTTTCTCTTACCATTGCTTGATTCATCACCTGATTAACTGTTGGGAGAATCTCGATCTGTTGATCTGCTTGAAGATCTATGATGCTTTGAAAATCTTGGAGTCCTTGTTTGTGTGTCTCTATTTGGTGTCTTCACCTGTGATTCTTCCTACTCTTCTTTTGCTACATCATCTTCTTCCATCAATGGCACTTGTGCATCAACTATTTTGTTTACAATTCCATTCCATGAATTTTGTTCTTTAAACACAACATCTCTGTTAATTATGGTCTTCTTTGTGATAGGGTTATACAATTTGTAAGCTTTTTGATTGCTCATTATAACCAATAAATATGTATTTTTCACTTTTATCATCCAATTTTCATGTTCGCTCTTTAGGAACATGTGCAAAAGTTGCGCATCCAAATACTTTGAGATGAGATACGTTGCAAGACATACCTAACCATGCTTGTTCTGGTACTCTGTTCATCACACTCTTTGTAGGAGATTTGTTGATCACATAAATAGCACATGCAACTGCTTCTGCCCAATACTCATTAGACAAGTTTCTGCCTTTCAACATGCTTCTTACCATGTTCATAATTTTCCTATTCTTTCTCTCTGCTACACCATTCTGTTGCAGTGTGTACCTGGTTGTAAATTGTCTTCTGATTCCATGTTGTTTGTAGTAATCATGGAATGCCTTTGAGTCATATTATCCACCATGATCTGACCTCAATACCTTGATCTGTCGATCACTTTGGTTCTCTGCTAAGGCTTTGAATTCCTTGAACTTTGCAAAAGTTTCAGAATTCTGCTTCAAGAAGTAAACCCAAGTCTTTCTACTATAATCATCAATGAAAATAAGGAAGTAACAACTTCCACCAATCGATTGTGTCCTCATAGGTCCACATAAGTCTGTATGCACTAGCTCAAGAGGTTTCTTTGCTCTGTATGCAACTCCCTTTGGAAAACTCTCATGGTGTTGCTTTTCCAAGATGCAACACTCACAAGTACTAGTAGGTTCTTTGATCAGAGGTAATACTCTAACCATCTATCTTTGCTGCAACAATCTTAAACCAGAAAAGTGCAAGTGTCCAAAATGAAAGTGCCATAACCAATAATCATAAGAACATGCAACTGTAAAAGAACTAACCTAACCAGTATAATTCATAATTAGAGGAAAGAGTCTATTCATCATCATCTGCGCCTTTGTCGTCAGCTGCTTGCTTGGGGGCTTGTCATATATGACACATTCTTGACCTTGAAAGATAACTTTGTATCCTTTCTGTGTTAATTGACCAACACTTATCAAATTATGTTTGAGACTTGGAACATAATAGACCTCTGAGATTGTCTTCGTCTCCCCCTTCTTGGTTAGAATGTTGACCACTCCTTTGCCATCTACAGCCACAGTCTTGTGAGTCCCTAATTTTACCACTGTTTTCACAGATTGATCAAAATTTGCAGCCAAATTCTTGTTTCCTGTCATGTGGTTACTGCAACCACTATCTAATAGTCACACACTATCAGAAGGTTCATGCATGGTATGGAAAGCTAGGAATGTGGATTTAGTACTCTCTGTAGTGACATTAGTTCTCTAGTTCCCTTGATCAGCGATCTTCTTCTTGCAATCACGAGCATAAGGACCAAATTTGTTGCAATAATAACATCTCACCTTTGATTTTTCAACTCTTTGATTATTGTTGAAACTTATGTAGTTTCTTCCACTTTCATGTTCATTCTCTTCTTGGCCATCTCTTTGACCACCATATCTTCCGCTTCATCCTTTGCCTCTCTATCTACTTCTGCCTCAACCTCTGTCTCTTGAAATAGAAACTTGACTTTTGAAGGCAGTTTCTAAAGTGGAATCCTTATTTCTGTCTATTCTTGCCTCATGCAATAGAAGTGATCCTATCAACTGTCAATGATGCAAAATATTTGGCTTCTTCTATAGCTACTACCACAACATCAAATTTGGTAGACAAATATCTCAGGACCTTCTCAACCACTTCTTGATCTTTAATTTCTTCACCTTTAATTGATTTACGATAGTTATGACCCGATTCATGAAAAAATCAATGTCCTTTGTCTTCTTCATTTGCTGACTTTCAAAATCTCTCCTAGCACTTTGTAACTTAACAATATTGAATTTGGCCATACCTGTATGGTTTGTCGCCAAAGTATCCCATGCTACTTTTGCTGAAGATGTGATTATAATCTTCTGGAACACTGCTCGGTCCATTCCCTATTGGATAAGTTGCAACGCTTGTGTATTTTTCTTCTTGTTTTTCTTCCATTGTTCCCTCTCTGCATTATTGAGAGCTCGTTCTATTACTTCATCCTTAGGTTTTGAAAACCCAAGCTGAACATAATCCCAAACATCATGTGCCTGCAACGTGGTCGCCATCTTAATGGCCGACACATCATAATCTTTCCCTGTAAGCAATGGGAATTGGCGTTGAAAATTTGAGAAAACCATCTTTCTCCAAAAAAATTCTCTTTAAAAAAACCCAAAAAATTCTCTTTTTATAAGCTTTACAAAGCTTTCTTTTTTAATTCAATAAAACCTTAAATTATATTTTTATTTGTATTTTTTAATTCACACACAAATGAATTTGGTGAAAGGTATTTAATCTTTTCCAACTAGTAACTTACTTAAAATATGCAATCACACACTAAAAGTTATCCATCACTTAAATCACTTGACTAAACACTCAATGAAGTGACTCTCTAAATTTAGCCAACTCTTCATCCTAAAATAATTAGCTTATTTTAACACTATCTGCATAATAATTTACTTTATAAAATTATCTAAATACAAATTTACATATATAAATGTCATAATAAACTTTCAACCAATAATTTATGAATCAAATATTTTTTTTTTAAACATTAAATACAAATGTATTCTTACTCGAATTATTTAACTATTTGAACAGAAAAACTTTTTCTTTTATCTTTTACATATCCGCTCTTCGACTCAATAAGTTTTAGAAAAAATAGGATTGTTCAATCCATTAAATCAGTCCATTAAAATTATCTTCTCTTTATCTCCTCTTTACTGTTCCCCTTGACTTCTTTCATGTGAGCAACCCTTCTTCGACAAAAGCGCTAACTCCGCTCTTCTTTCCTCATTTTCTTAGTATTTTAGATTTTTTTTTCTCATGTGTGAGACACCACCAATTCATAATTCAGAGTTACCATGTAAAGAACATCACACTGCGTTGTCAATCTACACCCGGTGTTTCCTCATTTTCTTCGTATTTTAGATTTTTTTTCTCATGTGTGAGACACCACCAATTCATAATTCAGAGGTAGCTTGTAAAGAACGTTACAATACGTTGTCAATCTACGCCCAGTGGATAATTACCATAGGAAGCAGACAAATTTGGCAAAAAAATAAATATAAATTTTCAAAACATTCATTTTTCACACAATCTATTTATTCTGCGAGGCCCACAAAGAATTCACAAAAAAACAAGCAAAACAAGACAAGAATAACAAAGCGACAAGTACAAGAAAATAGGAATAATTGATTGTCAATTTTTCATGCTTAAATGATTGGGACAATCTTCAGTTGACAAACCCATCTACCATTTTACTTCCATTTGCAATTCAGACAATTGTTTTGCTAAATGGAAAACAGCTATCTCGTGCATAGAAATACTTAATTGGAAGATTCTGCACGTATTTTGCTCGCTTCGACGATATATGATGTATTGTGATTGTTCAGCAAAAATTCGCTTCTCCACTGAAAAAAGTACTTAATTGGAAGACGACTAAACAGTTTTGAATTCTGGTTTTTTCAGAGGAATCTTTGACACTGCAATAAGGATTTTAATTTGATTCACAGTGCCAGGATTTTTATATTACCCAACAATTCAATGAGTGGAAGGAACCTGAACCTTCCATGTCCAAACCTCTGGTTCACTGCAACGATAAGATCACGTGATCAAATAATAATAGTTATCGGTTAATGAATGCCGCCATTATTATTTTATCCTTGTGCTATATTTTATGAGATTTATAGTTAGATTTCGGACCTCACGCACAATTTTCAACGATTGCACATATAAAGTGTGACATTTTGATCGCAGAACTGAGCATCACATTACATCGCCAACTGGCGTGGAGATCGACAGTCATATGAAGTGATGAGCATCATTCCGACTTCCATATACATAGATGATAATGCTTTCGTAATAAACTATTATAATCATATAAATTTAAATGGATTAATATAAACTAGTAATATAAATAGTTGATAAACTTAAATAATATAAATTAGTTACGTATTTTTTATTTAATTATCAGTGAAAGGGTAGAATTTAACTTCCATAGCAATATTTTTTTACTTAAATTAATTAATAAAAAATATCATGTGTCATATGACTAATTAAAAAATGTGATATAAATAAGTTATGGTTTTATGGGCACATGGTATTGATCATTTATGATGTTGGCCTATAATATTGTAGCAAAGTCTATTTACTAATTAAAAATCTCAATAATAAAGTGAGGTAAATCTCTAGCTACTGACTATTTACAAGTAGCAAGAGAGTTCTTCCATCGATAGATGGAATTTGACAAGCGAATTGCCCGCCATGGCGTATTTTTTAAGTCAAATACAGCCAAAAAGATTTCATAACGCCATCTTCTTTTGTTAAAAGGACTAAAACATGTGTTAGAGTTGCATAAACTGTGAAATTTGACACGTGATTCAGATTTCAAATTCCTACCATGTCAAAATCCATCCAACATTAAAGCTAGCCCGCCAAGTCTCAGTGAAGTTTGGAAAAAAGAGAAAGAAAAAGAAAAAATAAAAAAGAAAGTAAGTAAAAACAACAAAGAAAGCAGAGTAAATCTCTAAGATAGAAAAGTTTTGGTTAGTCAATTGAATCGATGAGACATCTTTGAGGTAAAGAGAAGTTTTGGAAGTAAGGCACTTTTGGATAAAATATATATATATTAATTAGTTAGTTTCATGATTCTTTCATTTTAAAGTATATTGTGAGATATAATATAAAGTAATTAAATTAATGTTTATTATAAACTCAAATGTATCAATATTTATTAGTATTTAATTTATATGTCTATATTAATAATGTATTATTTATAATTTATATACTAATTATATATTGTTTATAAAATTTAAAATAAAAATTTGAAAACCAAAATAAGCCTTTTTAATTTTATTATAAAATTTATATAATAAAAAATATTTTTAAATTATTAAATCTAAACCATTCCCTAAAAAAACATTCAAGCAAAAGTTTGAATAAATTTTTTCTAATAATCCAAGCCTCTCATAATAATTTCTTAAGCAAAAGTTTGAATAATTTTTTCCAATAATCCAAGCCTCTCATAATAATTTCATAATAATTAATTAATTTTAAGTAACTTAATAACCGACATTAAAGAATTAAAACTACATCGTAAGGGCAGTATGAATAACTAGAAAATAATGTAATAATTTCAAGTTTGGATTCTAGAGAAGATAATTAAGGGAAGAAATTAGTACTTTTCATTTCTGAACTAATAGAAGTAATTTTCATTGACAGCACAACTCAATGCCCCACTTAATATTAAAATTATTATACTCTTGCCTGACCCAACTCAAGAAACCTCTGTTGAAACGCATCTGGAAACGTAATACGCGTCATCTAGTGTAATGGATACGCGATAAGCCAATGGCAAGATTCATTCCCATCTTATTGATATGTGCAGACCTACCATTTTGAGTTCGTCACTCTATAAATATTATTTAATCTGGGATCCTGCAGTATCCACACCTGCTAATTGATTGTATCGTTAGTCTTTCACGATCTGAGATTATCGGGAGAAATTTTCCAAAATATAATGGAATTATGTCAGAATATCCAGTTCTGTTTGTGGAACGTCATGGTAATTGTGCTGTGGATTTTAGGGACACTGTCATGGGACGCACTAGCACAGTCGGTGACGCCGGGAAGTTGGACACTTCTCATAGAGCACGGGGGAGTGTCCGCCATGCACATGACTGCAACTTATCTGAATACCGTCGTCATGTTCGACAGGACCAACTTTGGTGCTTCGCAGCTGCCGCTCGACCACGGTCGATGCCGCGACAATCCGCAGGATCAGGTTCTCAAGCACGACTGTTCGGCTCATTCCATCGAATACAACGTGGCCACCAACACGATCAGGCCTCTCATGATCTTCACCGATACCTGGTGTTCATCCGGTGCCTTCGCCGCCAATGGAACGCTTGTGCAGACGGGTGGATGGAAGGATGGGGGAAGGGTAATCCGCTACTTCGTCCCCTGCTCGAATGGCGCTTGCGACTGGAATGAATCGAACTCTTCCAGTCTTGCTGACAACCGATGGTACGCATCCAACCAGATCCTTCCTGACAACCGCATCATCGTCTTGGGGGGCACCGGCGATTTCACCTACGAATTCGTTCCGAGAAACCCTGGTGAGGGAACCTTCAGCCTGCCTTTCCTGTCTCAGACACGAACCAGTTCCCAGCCGGAGAACAATCTGTACCCATTTCTTCACTTGTCCTCGGACGGGAACCTGTTCATCTTCGCTAACAGGGACTCCATTCTTCTGGACTATACGAACAATGTTGTGGTGAAGACTTATCCTACGATGCCCGGGGCCGGCCCTAGAAACTACCCTTCCACAGGGTCTTCCGTCATGCTTCCCCTCTCCGCCTCGGATGGGTTTCAGAAGGTCGAAGTCCTCGTCTGCGGAGGATGCCCCGACAACGGTTTCGCTTCAGCACAAGCGGGTAACTTCGTCGACGCCCTTAACGACTGTGGCAGAATGGTGATAACCGACCCCAATCCGGTGTGGACTATGGAGACCATGACAGGGCCGAGGACCATGGGCGACATGCTCCTTCTCCCAAACGGAGAAGTGATCATCATCAATGGCGCCCAGAAAGGTGTTGCTGGGTGGGACTTGGCCACCACTCCCGTCTTCACCCCTTTACTCTACCAACCCAACGCCGCTCTCGGCTCCCGTTTCATCATCCTTGCACCTAGCAACATTGCCAGAATGTACCACTCCACAGCAAGTATATTGGCCGACGCAAGAATTCTGGTAGGCGGCTCCAATCCCCACTTCGGTTACGTCTTCACCGGAACGCCCTACCCGACAGAGCTTCGGCTGGAAAGCTTCAGCCCTTACTACCTGGACCCAGCTTACACTAGTCTCCGGCCAACTATAACTTCCGTCTCCTCCACTTCCATCGGCTATGGCGCCGCCTTCAACGTTGAATTCTCTGTGGCTGCCACTCTGAACTCTACCAGCGTTGTCCAAGTGAACATCTACGCCCCGTCTTTCACTACCCACAGTCATTCTATGAACCAAAGGTTGCTAACTCTTGCAACTTCCACGCCAACCCTCCTCCCCAACTCCGCCAACGTTTACTCATTGTCAGTGACAGCCCCACCCAGCGCAGTGGCTGCACCGCCTGGATACTACATGATGTTTGCGGTCAATGGGGGCATTCCCAGCGTCGCCGAATGGGTCCAATTCGGAGTAGCTTAATAATCTCCAAGGGAACGTCGTTGTTTTCCACGTAGTAACTACTTGTGTGCGATCCTAATGGAATTTAGAATAAGACGCTAACTGCGTCAGAATAGTTGGATCCAGCAAACGAAATTGTAAAATTCGTGCTGCGGATTCCAAAAAACAATCCAAAGATGTGTTTTATCAGTTCATGTTTTCTCGTCTAAGATTCTACTTGTTTTTATCAGTTGCATATTAATCTTATTTTATTAACTTAATTAGATGGGAGATTTTAGAAATATTCTTAAATTTAATTAATAAGAATTTTCTAAGATGTCATTAAAGTAGCAAAGATTGTTTGACCTAGCTCAAATCAAATCTGCAGTAAAACAATGAAGGTTCGTTAATACGATATTTTTAATTATAAGGGTTTATTAATTACTAGCAATTGTCTCAAAAGGTACAAAGAGAGGTCGATTGGATTATTAAATTGTAATTGTTGAATTTTTCTAGAAGAGTTAATTGGTTTGTGAAAAACCTTAAAAAAGTCAACATCCTATTCTATTGGACATCAACTACATGGGCTGGCCATGGGAGATAGGTCACAAATCGGTGGGATCCTTGTTTTCTTGGACTGGATCATTGTGCAATTACTTTTCTTTAGATGTTTGTTTATATCTATATTACAAGGAACACATTGAATGTCTTATTTCATTTTAGAGTAAGTTAATTACCCAAAATCAAGAGGTTAATTTAATTACCCAAAATCAAAAACCTTTATAAATAGCCAAGCATATACAAAGAATACATCTCATTCATATGCAATACCAAATCCATCTTTTCTTTTCTCTGAGTAAAATTTCAAAAGCATGAACACATGCCATTTCATATGCACAATAAACCCAACTTATGAAATTTCAATGCTTGGATGCATCCCATTCATATGCTACAGTAAACCCATATTTTCTTCAAATTTCAATCAATAAACACATCCATTCATGAGCCATAACAGAACCACAAAAAACAAAACAAGGCAACCCTCTCAAGGCAAATCAGAGAATGGAAGTCAAATTTCGAAAAGCCGATAAGATTATTAAATTAGCATAAACAAAAACGAGAAATTAGCATGATGATTTGATGTCTGAAACTTCAAACAAGGCCGCACAGCTTTGTGATTTTAAATATGATATTTTTTTTAAATTTTGGTTGAAGATTGACTACCAACATAACCCCAAGATCCCTGGCATATTTGATTTTCACCATGTTTTTAAATTGCAAATTAATAATTCGTATTTCCTTTTGACACTTGTGCCTTCCATGTGATTTGTTTATGGTTGCCCTATGCAGAAAACTTAAAACCATGTGAAATAATAAACAAAAACGGTTTAACCTCCCTGATATGCTATATCAAGAATATGACAAAACAACTACTGCTTCGTGCAACAAAATAAGGTAAAAATGCCATGTTGCATATATACAGGGCAATACTGAACAAATTAATTATTTAATGTTAATCCTCATCTTCTACCGGCTTAATTGTTTACTTGGGCATTCTCATCTACCTATTTACATGGGTCATCTCCATAAATATAGGTTATGGACATTCAAGTGATGGTATTGAGCAAAATAACAAGTAATTAAACAAGAAATGGTCGAGTTGATAGAATTTGCAGAGAGCGAACAGAAAATGACCGAATGATTTCTCTCTTTGAGAAAAGAAAAATCTCTACTCACCTTACCTAATAAAATGAATGCCGCAAAGTAGTGTATGAACATCCTTTTGCACGAGTATTATTGTCCCTACTGTTTATAGGCTATTGTAGTCAGGCAAAATGTAATCTCTTAATGATTTTGACTACTTAAATGTACCCATAATCTCAAGGCACCTAACTTAAAAAAGAAAAAAATAAATTTATATTATTTAATAAAAATGCCATTTAATAAAAAATCAAACTAATGTTAAATTTGTTATTATTAAACCATAAGATTATCATTTTTATTACCTAAGTCCATTCCAAATCCACTTAACCAAGTTTAAACTTATTTTTTTGAAAATTAAAATAGCAAATTTCTAACAAATTAGATGAATGAAAAATCACAAAGGGAGAAAAGAATAAATAAGAAAATGGGATGTTCAATGAATGCTTAGTCCACTCAGCGAGGTTCATTGCAATTTAGTGTATACTTTGTGGATTGTACATACATCTAGTTTAAAAAGGGACTTTATTTCCACCTTGCGGTGTTGTGTGGCAAAATAGATCGGGGCTCAAATTTACCCAAAATTCAACTTGATTGGTTCAAAATAAGAAGAAACAATTTTTGTGTTTTTTTAAAAGAATGAGGTGGACTGAAAACCAACTGTTGGATGCTTCGACAAGGTCGCAGGAAAATCCAACAAAGGACCGTGGGCGTTGCATTTATTCATCAATTCCACGCCCTTTCTTCAAGACATGAGACATAATCACTACCAAAAGAGGTTATTAAGCTCGGAGAGCATCTACACCGTCATTTGCGCATCCGACGGTTAGAGTACTTTGGCGCCCTCTACACATGAGACCCTAATCAAACCCTAGCCTCGCCTACCATCCGAATCGGATATAAAAACAGCGGCAAGGTTGGGGCAGACATCCATGATTTGGTTTTTGCAACTCTCTCTGAGCCATCGAAAAAAGGAATAAATAGAAAACCTTCATTGAATGGATAAAATCTAAAAGTATCATCCCCTTGGTCCGAACATGGATGGAGAGAAGCTACCATGTCCGATTATTTTGCGATACATGTTTGACCAACTTGTTGCGATACATGTTTGACCAACGCAGGTTGAGTGTTTTCAGTCTCAATACAGAACGTAACACCAATAGTTATTGCTTTATCCTACCCCCGACTTTACCTTCATAATGAATCGAGCTATCCCTTCCAATACGCTTTCCGATGGTCTATTGCTTTATCCCACCCCCCACTTTACCTTCATAATGAATCGAGCTCCATCGCTTCCAATTCGCTTTCCGTTTGGATAGTCTGCTAGATCGACCTAGTCAGGAAACCTTAAACAGATTCAGAAATCGAAGTTTCTCGTCTTATCTTATTTTTCATGGCGAACTCTTCTCTTCTCCTGTTGCAAAATTAATATCTCTCCATGGGACTCTTCTCTTCCCCTTTGCAAAATTAATAGGCAAGCCAAAACCATTCAGCAAAAAATGCCAAATAAAACAGTTTAAAGCTTTTGCGATTTTTCCACGGTAATAAAAAAATAATGGATTGAAACTTTTGAAAAAATTGGGTTCCATGCATAGCCATTATCTACCGGGCTGCTTTTCTCTGTACAAATTTATTAGTAAAACCCATAGATATTGAAAACCAAAAGCATACCTGCTTTTATCCATAAAAATTTTCGAGAATTTCATTCCAATGGATCAAGAATTTCATGTCTATAGATTTTTTTGCTCAACATAACAGCAAAAAAATAGAATCCCAAGATAAACCATGCAAACACTCTTTTAAAAAAACATAAAATAAATTCAAAACAGAGAAAACCACAACGAAAATAAAACACTGTAAAATCCAAAATGCATGACCATGCAACAAAGAAAATGAACTTGAACAAGAAACAAGGCAAGCCAATGCAATGCACAGTATTGAAGAAAATGATGAGATGAAAGTGAGAACGCACTCTGTGAGATGCTTAACACTAATCAGTGCTTGCCAAAAGCTAGGGAAGAAGAATAGTGCTTGCCAAAAGCCAAGGAAGAAGAACAACGACAATTGGCAGGGAAAAAGCAGTAAAAATATCTTCCAGAGTGACATAAAGAATGGGAAAAAGCAGTAAAACAACTCAACCGATATTTGGAAAAAGCAATCACACTTCAAATCAACGGTTGAAAGTGTCTCACGTGATCCAACGGAGCAGGATAAAAGTGTTGACGATTGTTGATTCATAGGCCTTTCATATTGGAGTTTATCCAAATTCAAAACATGGTTAATTCATTCAATATATCTATTTTTAATTAAAAGTGTTTACTAATTAATATTGGAGTTTATCCAAATTCAAAACATGGTTAACTCATTCAATATATTGTGAGTGATAACATTCACTAAAAATATAGGGACAATCCTTCCAACTTAACCCAGACTTCCTTAGTATTGTGAGGGATAGCGTTCACTGAGAATATAGGGACAATCCTTATAACTTAACCCCAGACTTCCTTAGTATTGCATGGACTGCCCGTTTTTCTTATACCCAAAAACCATTAATTTGCTACAACGTATATAACAAGAGCTGCATGCGGCAGTAGTCCCTGCCGGGAAAGTTTGATAAAAATATTTAGTAACTTCGATAAAAAAAGCTTCGGTGATTGCATTAGGTTCATCCATTCTTGGCTTCTCTAACACCCCCTGCCCGGAAAGTTTGATAAAAAAGTTTTCGTGTTGCAGGGAAAGTTTGATAAAGAAGGTGCTGTGTTTGCATTAGTGTGATCAATTCTTTGATTTATTTAGGAAAAAAAAAATATGGTGTGTCAATGGCTTTACCCAGATCTGTCATGAAGCTACAGATAAAACATCTGTCGTGAAGCTATAGAGGAGACGTTTGCATTTTTGGGAAGCTAAGTGCATGAGCTAAATACAGATATGAGCTAAATACAGATATATGGGGTGACTCATAGTTCCTAGAATTCACACTAGTATTGTTATTCAGGATTCTTTTAAAAGACAATCTCAATGAATTAGTCTAGTATTGTTATTCAGAATCTATTTTAACTACAATCTCAATGAATTAGTCTAGGTGATGACAGACCATTTGCACAGTTCACATAATCTTATCGTGTGGATATTGAAAATTATCTTATCGTGTGGATATTGAAAATTGATGACCACAGACCATTTGCACAGTTCATATAATCTTATGTTGTGGATATTGAAAGTTGCTTTTGCAGAGTTCACATAATCTTATGTTATGGATATTGAAAATTGCTTTCACTAGATCCACACAACGTAGATTCAACCAAATATGTATTAATAGTAATGCCAGAGATCCACAGAAAATTTGCACACTTCACATAACTTATGTTGTGGATATTGAAAATTGAATTAGTCTAGATGACAACAGACCATTTGCACAGTTCGCATGATCTTAGGTTGTGGATATTGAAAATTGCTTTCAGCATAGATCCACACAGAGTAGATTCAAGCAAATATGTATTAATAATAATGCCATGGAAACAAACACAAGGAGATATAAAAGGTTTACAGTGTGTAAATTTTCTTCCAAACACAAGGAGATATAGAAAGTTTACTGTGTTTTTAATATATTTTAGCATTTGTTTGTTGGTGTACAATTTTTTTTAATATATTTTAGCACTTGTTTGTTAGTGTACATATGAAAGACATGCAAGTAATCTATTGATAAAAACACATTTTTTCCTGGTGCTATAGTAAGCCAGATTTTGGGTCGTTTTTGTAGCCTCGTAAAAAAATTGGGAGCCAAATTGATTGGCAAGGCCTACTAGGAAGTTGGAGTACCAACGGGAAGAAAGAATAAGAAAATATTTGAAAGCTTTTGAGAAAATGAAGCTCTCATTAAGTTAACAAAATTACAATCCTAAATGGCCCAAGCTTTTCCCACCCATTAAGGGTATGGAGTTCATGAAGAATAAGAAAATATTTGAAAGCTTTTGGGAAAATGAAGCTCTCATTAAGTTAACAAAATTACAATCCTAAATGGCCCAAGCTTTTCCCACCCATTAAGGGTATGGAGTTCATGGACCTCATGGACCTCATCATTGTTGCCATCCTAAATGGCGCAAGCTTTTCCCACCCATTAAGGTCATGGACCTCATCTTATGCATTTGTTGCAATCCTAAATGGCCCAAGCTTTTCCCACCCATAGTTTACGGAGTTCATGGACCTCATCTTGTGCATTTTCTTGGGCCTGGAGGTGGTAGCTTGACATTTATGCCTCAACAGTACATTGTTAAATTATATTGCCTGTATTTCTTTGTCTTAGTATGAAGCAAAAGTCTGAAGTAAAAAGCACCACAAGAGATGATATAATTTTGAAATAGGATTATATTCCAATCTTGACAGTGGTTAAAAAGTGAAAAGCACCGCAAGATATGATGTAATTTTGAAATAAAATTATATTCCAACCAACTATGACTCAGGTGGGATTAGAGCAACAGATCTGTCTTATACAAGATATAAGAAGTAAATCTTAAACCATCGATATCAATAATTAAGCTGAATTGAAAGATTGTCTACAATAGTATATAGGGGAGCTTTCTATTGAAAAAATGAGTAGTTCAAGAATGCGTGACGCACATTGATTATCCAGAGCAGTTGTGAAATGAGAAGCATTTAAATCGTTTTTATTTAAAAAACAAACAAAAACAAAAAAATTCATCTAAATGTTATATATTTTTTCCAAAAAAGTCAAAGTTTTAATTTGCTCATAAAATCCAAAATTTCATTAATAAGAAAAATCCTTAAATTTTTTCATTCAATTAACCAAAGCCCTGGCAGTGAAAAATGTTTCGAAGGAAAATGCTTAGTGAGACTAGTGAGTAGATGTGTAATAATCGTGCCTCTGACAAGGCGTTAACTCTCAAACTGGTTGTATACCATGAGACCTCACACAGTGTCACTCCATTAAATAAGCTGTACAGTGAAACATTTCAAGCTTCACGCTTCATGTCAAGGTTGTTGTCTTCCTTTCCACACTCCGTTAGAATTTCATGCTTTGATCTGTATCGAGATTATTCTCAAGAATAATAGGTAGATATTCCTAGCAGACTAGTAAAGTGAAACCCATTAAAAAAAACAAAACAAAACTGTCCCATAAAAAAAAATGTACAAGTATGATCTATGAGGTGCAAACTGAATGCATTACTTCATACCCTCAGTAGAATTAGATGGAAGGGTTAAATGGGATGGGACACAGATATCAAAGTAATGCACATCATCTCTTTTAAATATATTTTTCTTTTATATTGAATGGATATGATAGTATGGGAAAAAGAAGAGTGAGAGAATCCAAGATACAGAGAAGAAATAAAGGAATTTAGCTATAAAAAATAGACACGCATATCTTGGATTTATTCTTGGATTTATTAAACACAATTTAAGATAAAATAAAAGCAAATAATAATTCGTACGTGGCCTTTGAGGCCAGGGTGAATCGGATGATGAGGACAAAAAACAATAGATTCAACCATATCCAAGCTCGAATGACAAGTACATGATGTAAGAGACAATGACCAAACCTGGGAATATTAAGGAAACTTTTGAAATGAGAAAGGAAAATGTTTTAGCTAATAAAAAAAATATTATTTTTCTTTCTTAATTTAATTGGTGAATCGGATGATGAGGACAAAAAACAATATTTTTCTTTCTTAATTTAATTGGTGAATCGGATGATGAGGACAAAAAACAATAGATTCAACCATATCCAAGCTCGAATGACAAGTACATGATGTAGGAGACAATGACCGAACATGGGAATATTAAGGAAACTTTTGAAATGAGAAAGGAAAATGTTTTAGCTAATAAAAAAAAATATTATTTTTCCTTCTTAATTTAATTTGGCAGGTGTATTTCATTTCATTGTAACATTTTATGTTTTTACAAAATAAAATAGAAACTTTAGAAAATTGTAAAAATAATTTGTAAAAGCAACACCAGCTAAAATATTCAGAGGGAAAAACAAAATTATAATAACAAAATGAAGTGTTAATGTTGTTCAACATAAACAAAAGTTATATCAAGTAACAACCTTCGGAAACTGGAGCGCCTGTTCAACTTGTGTTCAACCTTTTGTATGTTAATGGTCAGAAATACATTAATGCAAGAAATTGTTTGGCAATCAAAATGGGAAAGCTAAACCAATCTTAAATAACAACACAAATTAATTTTGAAGACATTAATTAAATTATGAATAAGAAAAAATGTCAAAGGATATATAGATTGAAAACAGATTGACATAGTTTTTTAGCATTATTCTAACATAAATTTAGAGTGAAAATTGAAAAATGGGTTCTAATTTAAGGAAGAAGGCCAAGCAAGGCAAAGGAAGGTGAACAATAGGGAATAGTGGTAACAAAGAAGCATCCATCCTTCTTAACGTTTGTGAAACACTTAGTGCGCTTGTTTATTATTGTTGCCCGAGTCTTTTTGAGACCTAGCTTCTCCTTGACCACCCGCTATTCATCTATCCTTTTGCCAGCTCACTTTAGAGATGCATATGGAATCAATACAATAGCTAGATTATTAAAGAGGTGTCAGAAAAGAAATATGAGAGCAAGAATAAGAGGGAAATCCCTGTACTTACTTGATTGCGGAAGTTTAGGATGGAATCTAGCTAAGGCATGAAAGATATGAATATGATGATTTTAAATTCCAAGCAAGCTATGTACATGCAAAATAAGGGATAGGAAAAAGGCCCGAGTAGGGCAGTGGTAGTGACACCAACTATGGAAAAACAAAAAGTGAACGAAGGGGAGATAGTCGATAGTCATTGAATGAAGTCGATGGATAAGATAGCCAGTTGCCATTATCGGTAGTCCAACATAGTCCCTAGTCTGAGTACCTGTCATAGCCAGCTTGTTAGTGCCAATAGCCGAAAGGCTATCAGTCCCAAGAAGGAGGTCTTGATTACCAGTTGCCTATATTCGAAATTTAAGGAAAACGTTATGTAATCGCCAGCTTGCATAAGTAAATTTTGCATCCACTAGACTCACGATTATTTGAAATTTGACATGCATTTTGGAGTTCTAGCCAGATAAACAAGTGACAAGAAAAAGTTTTGCACGCCCCTACCTGCATAAAAAATGTTGTGCAGTGGCCTACCTACACAAGAAAATTATGCATCCCCAACTCACGTTTATCTAAAATTTGACATGCACTTTAGTGTTATGGCCGGATAAACAAGTGGTAAAAATGTGAGGGCCACGGGGTTATACAAGTGGTGATTGATATTTAATTAAATTATATAAAATATATAAGTTGATTGATGAGTTTGTACTTGTCATTCAAATATACCATGCATCGCATTCCTGCATGTATTACATCTGCCTCTTATCGAAGGCTCTAGATAAATCTTAGAGAAGGTCCAGCAATCACCTCCTTTCCCCATACACCAGGCTGAATGGCGTATACTTCGTTAGATTTTTAGTCATTTTCCTACCCTCTCTATCATTAATGTGGGTTTCACAGAGAGCCGAACAACGATGGAGAAACAAGCATTCACTTATGGATATTCGAGGGAAATCGTTTCGGATCTACTACATAAATCTATTTCTCCCGACAAACTAGGTGCATAATAAGTAAGCATGGTCATCTGTTCTAAAACCTACGGGTAAAGACTGATTGCTAGTTGATGTTGCTATTTGATGCCAAGAGTCATGTTGGTATTACATGTGATGCTCGATCAGTTTATCCAAGAGGCGCGATCTGCATAAGCGAGCAACGACCTTTCACACCAGCCTTTGAATTATTCATCAGCATAGAGGAACTGGTGATTCTGTCAAACATGTATCAGGTGTAGAGCTTCTTCAAGAGTAATTTCGAGAAACAGGAAGGCTTTCCTCAATCCTTGTCTGTGTAAATTTGTTTATATTGGACACTATGCTCAATGCAAAGTTCCATGTAGGCATGCTGATGGTCTATCTCATCCAGATATAGCGAGTCTAGCGAGTCAAGGGATGGATAATTGGAATCTTGTTGTCACGAGAGCGAGTGAGGGGATGGATAATTGGAATCCTGTTGCCACGAGCAGGGCACCTAAGATCATTGGCTAAGGTTTGGTGTTCCCGCTGGTGTTTAGGGATATTTTGATGGGATCAAAGTTCCCCCACCCACCAAGGAAAATTTCGCGCTGGTGTTTAGGGATTTTTTATGGGATCAAAGTCCCCCCACCCACCAAAGGGAAAGTGTAGCTCACTCACACCCGCCAACAACCATGAAACCAACAACCATGAAGAGCTAATTAGGTTGAGAAGCTAGGTTGGCTTTGCCTTCCTTTTACTTCACCTTCCTTTTACAACCCGACGAAATAACAAAGAACTCACATTCAGGAGAACTGCTGACTTCACCTTCCTTTTACAACCCGAAGAAATAACAAAGAACTCACATTCAGGAGAACTGCTGGGAGGAGCATTATCAAGAAGTTTATATCTAGAAAAATCAGAGGATTTCAAAGAATTAACCAGAAATCTTCATTTAGAAAGAAAAATTAGAACAGTTCGGAGCTCAAAATTAGAGGATTTTAGAGAATTAACAAGAAATCTTTATTCGGAAAAATCAAAGCATTTCATTATCAAAAAGTCTATATCTAAATCAGGGGATTCAAAGAATTAACAAGAAATCTTTATTTGGAAAAATCAAAGCAGTTCATTATCAAGAAGTCTATGTCTAAATCAGGGGATTTCAGAGAATTGACCAGAAATCTTCATTTAGAAAGAAAAATCAGAGTAGTTCATAGCTCAAAATCAGAGAGTTTCAGAGAATTAACCAGAAATATTTATTTCGAAAAATCAGAGCATTTCAGAGCTCACTTACCAGTCAGAGCAGTTTGGAGCTCACTAACCAGTTGTTGTCCAGTTGTTGATTTAATGATAGTTTTTGTTTTAGAAACACAATCTTTCTTCTGGGTTGTCAATTCCTTTGATGTATCTCTAATAATCTCTAAGAATTTATTTTGATGTATCTCTATGAATTATATATGTACAGAATATTAGAATAATTATGAATTATATATGTACAGAATATTAGAATAATTATTTCGAAAGGGTAGAATAATTATTTTTGTAGGGAAGGGTAGAAGAAGCATGGTAGAGAAGAGTAAAGAAAAGAGTAGAAGAAGAGGAGCACAGGAAGTGATGTAGAGAATAGTAGAAGAAGCAGTGTCAAGTGTAGAAAAGAGTAAAACAAGTCGTGTAGACAGTAAAGGAAGCCATGTGGCAATGCCCAAGCTGTTGATTAGACTTGATTAATTAATTGTGAGTAAGGCTATTAATTACTCCATCGAACATTGTTTTAATTCATATTTATTTACTTTTACAAACTTTGTTGTAATCCAGATTTTGCATGGAATATATGCACAAAAGATATAATATTTTGACAATATCAGTTTGTCAAGTTTGCCAAACTTTTTATCATGCAAAGGCAAAGCGTTACCATATCAGTTTTTCATGGTTAACTTTCTCTTATGCAAAGTTTTTGTCAAAAATATAAGAATCAAATTTATTAATAAATCTGAGCAGCTCATAGGTGTGAAACACCAGCTAGAGACTGTCTCTGCAGAACACGCTCTACCTTACATTCATTACATGAGAAATATATATAATTTACACACATTTAGGGAAGTTGAAACAACACCCTAGAAAATAGGAACAAAATCCTAATCTAAGGTTCAGTTTGAACCATCACTCCATTAAGACTTTCATTAATCTCAACACTCCCCCTCAATGGAGAAATGGATTCACACATATTCTACCAAGAGGTTTGGTAAAAATGTCAACAACATTGTCACAACTATTACAATACTCAATATGGATTTCTTTTGACTGAACTTTCTTCCTGACAAAATGAAATTGTGTATCGATATGCTTTGTGTTAATATGAAATAATGGATTATTTGCAAGTTTGATGGAGCTATGGTCGTCACATTTGATCACTATTGCAACCTTCTGGTCTTCTCCAGCATCAAGGAGAAGTCCCCTCAACCAAACTGCTTCACATGTTGCTACACACATAGCTTGATATTCAGCTTCCGCAGAAGACAAGGACACTATGTTCAACTTTTTGCTGCTCCATGTAATGACCCTGGATCCAATGCTAAATGCATAGCCTATTATGGATCGTCTGTCAACTACATTTCCAGCCCAATCGGAGTCTGAAAAACCTGTCAATATAACATCACATGAATTAGTATAAATAATACCAAAATCTAAGGTTCCCTGGAGATACCTTAAAACACCTTTTGCTGTAACCCAATGGCTCTCAAGGGGTTTTGACATAAATTGGCTCAATGCAATGACTGCATAAGCCAAATCTGGCCTAGTTGTAATCAAATAGATTAGACTCCCAACCAGCTGTCTATATAAAGTTGCATATGCCTCCTTAGATCCATCATCATTCTGAAGTTTTAAATTTTGTTGTAAAGGTACTGTTTTAGCTTTGCACTGATCCATTCTGAACTTTTCCAGTACGCTCCTGACATACTTACTCTGTGAAGGAAAATTTTGTCCAGAATCACTCAAGACTTCTAAACCTAAACAGTAATATGGCTCTCCAAGGTCTTTCATCTCAAAGACTTGTGACATCTGCTCCTTGATTTCTTTGATGAGATTATCAACATTCCCTGTAATGATTAGATCATCTACATATAAAGAAATCAAAACAATCTTTCCTTCTTTATCAAACACAGTATAAAGATTAGGGTCATTTTTTCTTCTTTTATAACCATGCTGCGCGAAAAATTAATCAATTTTGGCATACCATGACCCCATACAACACTTTCTTCAACCTTCTAACTAAATGTTCTTCACCTTGTTTGATAAACCCCTCAGGTTGCACTAAGTAGACTTCTTCTTTGAAGTCCCCATTAAAAAAATCAGATTTAACATCTTGCTGATGAATCATCCGATGTTGTTTCGTAGCTAAATCAATTATCATTCTGATTGTGTTTAGCTTAGTTACAGGGGCAAATGTTTCATCATAATCTATATCTTCTTGCTACGAATAACCCTTTGCAACCTACCTAGATTTATATTTATCCATACTCCCATCTGCTTCCAATTTAGGTTTATACAACCATTTACATCCTATGGGTTGTTTGCCTTCAGGTAGCTTAACTAAATCCCAAGTTTTTTTTTTGAGGATTGACTCATATTCCTCTTCCATAGTAGCCCTCCATTCACTATATTGATTGGCTTCTTTATAACTAGAGGGTTCAACAACATTCATCATACTAGTTATAAAAGAATTTTCCCTATATCTTGTTGGCAACTGAATATTCCTACCTAATCTCCTGAGTAGTGGGGTAGCTTCAAACCTTGTCTGCTTATCCTTTAGTGGACTTGGCTTAACAACTACATCATCTTCTTTCCCTTCCTGCTGCTATTGTTGCTCATTGCTGTCACTTGATTCATCACTTCCTTCTTCCACCAATAGGGGCACGTGCCATTCTTCATTAGCACTCTCATGGCTTCCATCATTAACCTGCTCATGAAACACTACATCTTTGCTCATAAAAACTTTATGAGTAGAGGGATTAAACAATTTGTAAACCTTTAATTCTATACAATACCCAATAAAAGTACATTTGATGGCCTTTGAATCCAGTTTCTTTCTATCTTCCTTTGGGACATGAGCAAAGGCTTTACTACCAAAAACTCTCAAACGCTTAACTGCAGGCTTATATCCAAATAAAGCTTCAAAAGGAGTTTTGAAATCTAAACTTCTTGTTGGACATCTATTCTTTAGATATACTACAGTATTAATTGCTTCATCCCAAAAACCATTAGAAATATTCTTACCTTTTAACATACTACGAGCACACTCCACAAGGGTTCTGTTCTTCCTCTCTGAAACCCCGTTCTGTTGAGGAGTGTGGGGTATTGTAAACTGTTGTTGTATCCCATGATCTTTGTAGTATTTGAGGACACAAGATGTCTTGTACTCTCCCCCTTGATCCGAGCGAAGAATATTGATGCATTTACCTGTTTGCTTTCAACCATAATTTTGAACTCCTTGAAGTATTCAAAAGTGTGAATCTTCTTCTTGAGGAAATACACCCAAGTAAATCTAGTACAGTCATCAATAAACAATAAAAAATAGTATGCACCACCTAATGACCTTGTCTGCATAGGCCCGCATAAATATGTGTGTACCAGCTCAAGTATATCTCTCCTCCTTTTATCAACATTCATAGGAAATTCATCTTTGTGCAGCCTTCCAAGTGCACATGCATCACAATCAATATGGACAGGTTTTAAAATAGGAAAAACTTCGACCATACCTCTTTTCTCTAATAGCAGTAGATCATTGAAGTTAACATGGCCAAACCTATGATGCCATAAGTCCACTGTAGTCATGGCAGATGATGTCAATGCTTGATGTGGTGTGCTTTTGACATTTAGCTTGTATAATACTCCCACACGAATACCTGATGCAATAGGCTTCATACGATCCAACAGGTCTTTAATAGCACAATATGATTTATAAAACTCTATCTTGAGATTCTGATCAGTTATCGTAGAAAGAGATTAGATTCTTTTTTATCCTAGGTACATACATCACATTATGAATATGTCTAATATTTTCATTAGGCAAAACAACAGGAATATTAACATAACCTTTGATTTGGTACCCTCTATCATCGCCAATATAGATGTTTGCTCCACTGCTGGTCCCTTTGAAGTATTCAAACCACTATTTGTTCCATGTCATGTGGATGGATGCACCTGAGTCCACAAACCAAGTATATGTTTCATCATCCTTAGCCGAAAACAGAGAGTCAGATATGAACATTCTGAGGTTCTCACTCCATTCCTCATCAACAAATGACTTGCATGTTGTTTATGTCTCTTCCGGACTTCATAAGACTTCTTCTTCAAGCAATATCTGGCTATATGGCCAGTTCTACCATAATAAAAACATTTGGTCTCAGAGTCATTTCTATTGAAAGATGTACCTTGAGTTGGGGGCATCTTTCTCTATGGGGTTACAGTGCTCTTCTATGTTGCATTTGGCTTTCCTCTGAAGGGCTTCTTCTTCACCATTAAGACCAGATCTGAACTCTGAGGTTTATGAGTCAGCCACCTTTCCTCCTGTTGCATGAGGATCCCAGTCAATTCTTCAAACATGGGGGCTTTTTCTCTTGCATTCAAGCCAGTGATGAACATCTGATACTCGTCAGTCATGCCATTCATGGTAATCATGGCCAAATCTATATCTGACACAACTTCACTGATATCACCTAGCTTGTTCTTGAGCTCCTTGATCCCCGAAATAAATTCTACAACTGTCTCATTCTCCTACATCTTGATGGAGAGAATCTTGCTCTTCAAGAAAAACAATCGATTAGTGTTCTTGACCTCATAGAGATCCATGAGCATCTTCTAGATTTCTGGTGCAGTCTTGCAATCCCGGATATGGGGAATAATGCAATCTTTGACCGATAATTTCAGGAGCATTCTCGCCTTAGTCTCCCGCTTGTCCTAGTCTTGGATTGTTGTTGATGTTCCTCCTGCAAGCATGTTCAACTTCACCTCATCATTATTGACAATTGCCCATGCATTTTGCCCCTCCAGCAGGGTCTGCAGCTTAAATTTCCAACCAAAATAATTGGACCCATCCATCTTGTTATTCTCATTGAGGTATGCTTCTGTAATATACCTAAGGGGGATAATATGGAGTACAAAGGGAGGTACCCAAGGGAATAATGTAATAATGGGATGGAACATAGTAATAAATAAGGTGGTTAACCCATATCATGTAAGGGACCACAAGTAGTTAACAATAATGTAATAAGCCCATGGTATTAGATAAATGGTATTGAGGGAACCATGGTAATGACCCATGGTATTGTATGTATGGGGCCTATATAGAGGATAGAGACTCCCCGTTGAGAGGTGTAAAGGATTATTGTATGAATAGGAATATGGCTTGTGGAGTGTTCTCATTCCTTAAGGAGTGAATGTATAGTGTTGCCCTACCTTAAGGGTTTTGATATCAGTAAAGAGAAGCATTTCTATATTCAGATCTTGTTATTTTTGGTGATTATTTGCAGTTATTGGGTAAATTGGTATTGTTTTCATATATTTTCATATCAGATCTATAACAAGTGGTATCAGAGCACTTTCTTGGGCAAAAGTGGAGATTTTTTTTATTTTTTATTTTATTTTTTGCAAGAACTTTCTGGGGTGGCGAGTTTGCAGGTCAGATCTGTACGTTTTGGGGCAAAATTTGCAAAATATAATTGTAGATCTGGATTCTTTGTGAAAAAATAGCCAAGTTCAAAAAAAAAAATCGGCCAAATCGGAGTCCTGACGAAGAAGATATCGCTGATCTAAAAATTAGTGGTGTTGCAGACATTTTTTGGGGTAGCGAATTTGCAGATCAGATCTGTATGATTTGAGGCAAAATCTACAAAATCTAATTGTAGATCTAGGTTTTTGATGAAAAAATACTCCATTAAAAAAAAAATTCAGTTGAGTCAGAGTCCGGATGAAGGAGATCTCGCTGATTTAAAAATCAGTGCTGTTGCAGACATTTTTTGGGGCAACAAGTTTGTTGCGTAGATCTATACGTTCTGGTGCAAAATCTATAGAACTTAATTGTAGATCTGGATTATTTGTGAAAAAATACCCAATTTACAAAAAAAAAAAAAAAAAAAAAATTGTGAAATCGGAGTTCGGATGAGGGAGATATCGCTGATTTAAAATCAGTTATTTTTTCAGCAATTTTTTTGTGACAACGGGACAGTTGCAGTGCAAATAGGAAATTCCAGTGCCTAGATCAGGATTTATATCACATGGGAAGATGCAGAATGGTTGTTCCATTTCCGAAAATAGGTCATAATAGGGATTCTGAGCAATATTGACTGAATTGTGGCCATTTCAAATTTTCGCCAAGTAAGCGATTTGTTTTCAAAAACCCTCTTTATGGCTTATAACAATAAGTTTTTTATAGAAAAAATAATGGGTCTTCTATTGAAAATTTTATAGCACATCTTAAGTTTGACTTCCCAGGGTGTTGGAAGGACAAAATAGGGTATTATTTGAAAGATGAGGCTGCTATATGGTGGAAATCACTTGACAGTGAGATTCTGAAGTTATGTCATGCTGACGAAATTGAAGAACTACTTTTGGGCAAACGGTCTCATACTAGAAAGGAGGAAACCAAAAAACCTAGCAAAGATTTTATTTTTGCAGGAAAGAAAGAAACCAAGAAACCTAAAGGGTTATTTTCTGCTGGTATCTCCTTATTGCAGGTTCATGGATTGATTCAGAAGGAGAATATCATTGTGTCGATAAATCCTAGTTGCAAGCATAATTTTATCAATGTTAATTTGGAAAAAAAAATTGCAAGTTCCAGCAAAACACATTGAAAACACATAGGTTGATAATGGGGATGTTCAAGTTTATAAAGATTTGAAGCTTTCTATGGATAAGTATGTGTTGCATTGTGACTTTTATACTTCAAATATGGATAACGTGGATGTTGTTTTGGGATATCCTTGGATGGAATCTGTGGGTACTGTCAATATTAATGTGCAGAAGAAATTCCTGAAGCTCTGGTATAAAAATAAGAAAATTACATTGCAAGATATTTCCATTAAGACCCAAGCAGAAGATGTTCCAGGGACTAACACATTAGATGATGAGCCCTTGATGGTCAACAACGAAACACAAACATCAAACCAGGTACAGGTAGAATCCAAGGAGGCTGAAGCATAAAATGTTATAGGTACATATACATCAGATAAGGAATCAGTGGTTGAAGTAATATTGGAAGATAAGCAACAACAAAAGACACCACAACATGTACCAGCTACCAATCAGGCTCCATTAGGTGGTGAATTAAAGAAAAAGACACCGTGGGTTAAAACTTCAGCATATCACCACCCACATCACCCCGCAAGAAAACAACCAACAAGATGGCAACAAATTAGCCACAAGGACAACAACCCTGGCATGACAGATAGAGAGGAGCGACGATCCACACAGAAGAGCCGCGACAGTCAGCTTCCATCTCAAGCGAGCGAGGCACCAGCTAGATCGATGGTTCACCTTTCTCTAGGATGGCTAGATGCACGTGCATGGTACCAGTGGACTACTCTTTTGAGTAGATCTTATTATTTGTGTTCTTCCCATGTTTCGAGGACGAAACATGTTAAGGGGGGTGGAATGTAGTATACCTAGGGGGGATAATATGGGGTACAAAGGGAGGTACCCAAGGGAATAATGTAATAATGAGATGGGCCATAGTAATAAATAAGGTGGTTAACCCATATCATGTAAGGAACCACAAGTAGTTAGCAATAATATAATAATCCCATGGTATTAGATAGATGGCATTGAGGGAACCATGGTAATGACCCTAGTATTGTATGTATGAGGCCTATATAGAGGCTAGAGACTCCTCGTTGAGAGGTGTCAAGGATTATTGTATGAATAGGAATATGGCTTGTGGAGTGTTCTCCTTCCTTAAGGAGTGAATGTATGGTGTTTCCATACCCTAAGGGGTTTGATATCAATAAAGAGAAGCATTTCTATATTCAAATCTTGTTATTTTTGGTGATTATTTACAATTATTGGTTTTATTGGTATTATTTTCATATATTTTCATATAAGGTCTATAACAACTTCTACTAGTTGATTATTCATCTTGAATAAAAGAACTTCAACTCCAGCAACTTAGAATGCCAAATATAATGAAAACTTGAATTAAAACTGAGCCCAGATCACCCTTTTTTTTAGAGATCACTCCAAATAAATTCACCCCCTTTATCAAATAAAGAGCCCCCTTTTTTTAATTAAAGAATTAAAAAATTCAATTAAAAACTTAATTTAAAAAATAAATCCAATATCCCCTTCCAATATCACCGTGAATTTCAAATGAACGTGGAAGAAACCGAACACCTTTTGACCAAATGGTGAAGAAATGGGACACTTTCGAGTATCAAGATAAGAGGCCAGCAATGACGAAGTCCCAGTTGGCAACGAGACCCTAGAAATGATGAGTTGTTTTTGGGCTAATAGGATTGTTCCAAAATGTTCATAATGCTACTATTCCTTGATTCAAATGTTCTTAAGGTACCCTTCAGATCTACCAAAGAGCAAAAGGATTATGAATGCAAAATCAAATACTCAGAGTCATATACGCAAAGTGAAGGATTGTGATGGTTTCACAATACTTAGAGGTACGTCGGGGGTCGCCTTTCCTTTGATACCATGCGCGTGGAAGAAAACCACCATGACTTAAGAAAATGCGGAAGAAACCACCATGGCTTGATCCTGCAACAACGAAGACAAAAAATGCTGCAAGCAGACATCAGAAACTATTTCAAGCAAACAGTAACAAATTTCCACGCAAGCAGTAGCAGTGAAAACACCTCTTCCTTGGCAGTCCCAACCTCCTTTACAATGCCCTCCGGCCTCCTAGGCAGTCCTGAACTCCTCCACAACAGTCCCGCAGTGATCCAAAAGAAACTGGATTCAACTCCAAATAAACCAAATCCATGGCGCCCTCTATTTGATCGTCATCTCAAGAAATAGTTTTCCACTTCTGCCACAACATCTACCTTGGCCACCTTGCCCCGCTAATTGGTAGTGTAGAAATCAAAAGTTGATATCGTCCACAATAGACTCGGAACTGAGGGACTGCATTCAAAAAACGATTAGGAAAATTTATTGATTCACATGATCACCCGATTGGAGAATGGCATACCTGCACCATCCTGGAAAATAAAATCGTGTAAGGCCAGAAATGGATCGACGCGACTCTCACCTTATGGATCCTGCGTCGATCGCCCTTAAAACCACGTCGGTCAAATTTCTGCCTCTCAGTCTTCACTATACTCCTCCACTTAGGGTTACAGGCAGTCCTCAACCTTG
Source organism: Pinus tabuliformis (assembly GCA_031772625.1). Classification (NCBI taxonomy): domain Eukaryota; kingdom Viridiplantae; phylum Streptophyta; class Pinopsida; order Pinales; family Pinaceae; genus Pinus; species Pinus tabuliformis. Next base: position 891,229,006 of record CM062807.1, on the reverse strand, counting down.
TAGCTCTGATACCATGTCAAAAATATAAGAAACAAATTTATTAATAAACCTTAGTAGCTCACAGGTGTGAAACACCACCTGGAGACTGCCTTTGTAGAACACGCTCTACATTACACTCATTACATGAGAAATATATATAATTTACACACATTTAGGGAAGTTGAAACAACACCCTAGAAAACAGGGACAAACTCCTAATCTAAGGTTCGGTTTGAACCGTCACTCCATTCAAACATTTCTTCATTAATCTCAATAGTTTTACCATATTAGTTTGTCGGTTTGGCCAAACTTTATCTTATCCAAAGTTTTTGTAGTTTGTATAGTTTTACAATATTAGTTTCCTAGGATTTGCCAAACTTTCTTTCATCCAAACTTTAGAAAAAGAATTTAAATTGCAATGAAAAACTACTAGCCCGCAATAAGACCTCCAATATCATTGTGCAATCAAATTTGTGACAATACATATTTTTTTAATTATATAAATATGAAATAATAGTTTGTTAGGTTAAACATTAGGCAAAACTAAAAAAAGTGCAATCAAACTCCGGATTAATATGCGGTCAAACGTCTATCGATAGTTATAGTCTCGTGGCAGGGACTAATAATGAGAACACAAAAACATTGAAATGATAGATTCCTTAGCAGGAGAAGACAAAGTAAGAAGAAAATGAATGGATACCCTTTTCACTTATAGTTTTAAGAAACCAAATAAATGGTTCAAACTTGTCAATCTAGCCAATTATTATCAATTGACCATTAAAATCATATATCGTTTAGAGAATTTTATTTCATTGCTCTATATTGTGATGCTTTTTCTTATTGTACGTAAACCATCCAAACCTTTTAAGAATCAAAAGTAAGATATCGAAAAAACGTTATTGAATACTCGAAAAGTGGAGAATTTGATATCAAATGATCAAATCGCTACGTATGAGCAATTATCATTTGGAAATCGATGCAAAAAAAAATTGGACAGTCGAACCAATTATGTTGGTTTTATTGATGGAGAACAATTAAATTAGTTCAATTTAGTTTGGATGGTTAGAATCTTAAATATCGGAGGAATGGAAACCTATTCTTTGCCAAGAAGATATCGTTATCACACTGGAAAACTTTAGGAAAACTTTATAATGTTGAGAGGAATCTATCAACAATCATTATTATTAAGTTGATGTTAATTTAGCAATAATTCTAGTTAGAAAATCAAATTGATTGGGAAATCTTGAAAGGGTGATCATGACGTTAATTTAGCAATTATTATATTTAGAAAATCAAATTGATTGGGAAATCTTGAAAGGGTAATCATGACAATGAAATTGATGAGGTAAATGATGATGATGACCACTATGATAGTGATGATGGATGATGATGACGATGATGACAACAATGACAATGACAATGGCAAGGATGATGATGAAGATGATAATGATAATGAAGACAATAGTGGTGATGATGAAGATGACAATGAGATGATAACAACAATCACAATGACAATAATGTTCTTGATGATGATGACAACAATTATGATGATGATGACAATGACATGCATGATGATGATGAAAACAATTATGATGATGATGGAAATGATGATGACGACAATGATATGCATGATGATGATGACGACGACGATGACAACAATGACAATGATGATAATGACAACAATGACAACAATGATGATGACAATGACAATGACAATGACAAGGATGATGAAGAAGAAGATGATGATGATGATGATGCCAAGAGTGGTGATGATGAAGATGATAATGAGATGATAACAACAATCACAATGACAATAATGTTATTGATGATGATGAGAAAAATAATGATTATGATGGCAATGATGTGAATAATGATGATTATCATGATGATCATTATGATGATTGGAATGATTATTGTGATTATGATGATGACGCTGATGTGAATGATGATGATTATGATGATGATTGCAATGATTATTATTATGATGATGATGACATTTTTTATATTATTGTTGATACGAATAATGATGATGACAACAATGACAGAGAAGATGACGTGACAATGATGATAACAAGGACAATGATGATGATGATGAGGGTGATGAAAATGATTTGCGTACTTACAATAAATATTCCACTTTAATAGATCATTACAATATATCTGATCAAATATTGACTTCTTTTTTGTAAAGGTTAATTTCCTTTAGATTCCATGTTACTTAATCATTGGTTTTACACTTAAATTTACAAAAGAGTTGAATTGCAAAAAATAGAGAACAAATGAATACTCACACACCATCCACAAATAAACACAAGATTTACCCTGGGAAGCCAATAGGGGAGAAAATCTAGCTAGAAGTTGATGTTTCTCTATTTTCTTCTCTCTATTATGGAACTATGCAAATACAAAGAAAGAGGTACTATTTGTGGCATTACTAGAGACTCGTGGCCTATTATGATGGAATATAATTACATCCCCCTCTGTTCTACTCTTTAATTTACCACCTCCTTGTTGTTTTGCTCAATTATGGAACAAATACAAAGACAAAGAATGGAAAACCCACTTCTCCTAGTAGCTCGGTATTTAACATAAGGTGATAATCATCTAGTGGTAAGGCGTTTACTTCTTCAACTCTCAATTAGAGTTATCATTTTGGACCTTCTAACATATTCATGAAATTCCACACATGGCTAGCCCTATATATATGAGCAACAAAGTTGATGTGGCCATGGTAGGTCAATGTTCAAGAGGAAAAACTATTAAAATTGAGCTTGAATTGATAATTTTTTTGTACTTTTCAAAAATTCATTGAGTGTAGATCAACTTCATTGGGTATGAGCTAATTTTGAGAATTTTTTGATATGAGGAAAGACTATTTGATGTTTTAAAATGACTCTAAAATGTTGCAAACTCCAATTTTTCAAACTAGAACCTATCATTAAAATGACCTTGCAGTATGGCTCCTTAAATTTTTTCCTCTCCATAATAATTAAGATAGATGGAAAATAACATAATGATCCAATCTAGATTAAACAATGATGAGGAAATTGATGATGATGAAAACAATTATGATGAAAATGAATACAATGTCTATGATGACAATGACGATGATTAGGAAGAAAAAAATGATGACAAAGATAATTAGGATGATTAAGATAAAGAAGATGATGGAAATGATGATGATGTTGATGGTGTTAATGATGATGATGCTAGTGGTAATGTTGATGATGATGATGATGATGATGATGATGATGATGATGATGATGATGATGAAAATGATGATGATAGGATGATGATGGTGGTTGTGGTGATGAGGATGACAATGATGAAAGCTATGACAATGATGATGGTGGTGGTGATGATGATGCTGACAATGATGAAATCCATGACGATGATGATGATACAATCATCTATTGAGAAAAAAATGTTCATCAAATCTTAAGAAAGGTAAGGAATTTCTTGATTTGCTTCACAATTTTATTTCTATGCTTTTAAGAGACATGTTGCTAAATCAAGATATCGTTTACAATTTAAAAGTTTAGCAAGATTGGTATTATAGCACATATTTAGAAGTATGATTTAATGTTGTTTTGTTGAGGATAATATATGAGAAATTTCTATTCATTTTTAATCTTCTTAGTGTCACAACAATGGAAAATTATTTCAAAACACTAAGTCATGTGAATTTCCCAATGTCATGTTGAGTATGCATCTCATGAGAGTTATTCTTTATTTTTATTATTTACCTTAATCAAATTAGATAGAATTTTAATAGTTTATAATATGGTTGAGCAGTTTCTTATAATATCCCAATCTTATTAAATTATCATATATTTATTTATCACACTATAATATCTCCTTAAATTTAACTGTTATAATATTTAGTTTCTCACACAAAGTTGATAGTTGAAAAGTGGTAATGGGGTGCATAGGAACATGCTCACACAAGAACATGTCCACATTCTTAGAAATGCACATACATTCCTTATCCTATAACCATAGTTCTCCTTGAATTTCCATGCATGTTTATTAGCTTAGAATTTCAATAATGTGTTCCCATTCCCAAAAGTGCATGTTCATTCTAAAGAAAAACACATGCATGTTATTAGGAATAGTACATGCTTTCAACAGTGTGTGTACACTTTTATGACTAAATTATTTTACACTATGTATACCCTTCATGGCAGGGATATCAATCTCATTCAAGGAATTGAGCATTGAGTTTGGGTACTAGGGTCCTTAACATAGTAAGGGAAGGAAACTTGGGCCTTAAGCTATAGAGATTGCTTCTAAATAGCAAGGTACCTATACTAATACCTTGAACCACCAAACTTGTCCTTCCAACTATGAATACTTAAATTGTTACGATATTTTGAGCGCTAGTTATGAGTCTCAAGGACCTTCACATGGTAATGGGAGGAAATATTTTGATTGGACCCTAAAGTAATATTTTTGGAATATTATAAAAAAACACCTCAAACCATCACACAAGACCTCTCAATGTTATTACTTCAATTCATTAGGGATATGTATTCCATTAGTTGGTATTGGGTACATGATTATTTAGGTAGTAGACAGCTTTGAAGGAGGAAAAATAATCCCTATGTCGTAAAGGAAGCTTCGAAGTATCAAGGGTCAAGAATTACACCTTGATCCACTACACATGACCTCTTATGCATATATTTACTGTCTATGGGGGATATTGGTGATTTTATGGATTTTAAAACTAAGTATGGGCCTTACTGTCTTTAATATGGTTAGAGGAAAAATCATGTCTTAAGATATAAATTGTTGGGTAAGTGTTATATTCATTGCATGACTTATATGTACCATGAACAAAAGGGCATATTGAGGATTTTCTTAACCCCCAATGGTTGAGGGGTATGTAGGGGGGTGGGAGCTCCTGTGAATGAGGTTTGGGAAAGCACTTTGAGAAACAAAAATGGGTGTTTCTTTGGATCCATTTTTGGTGGTTTTCGATCCACAGTTTTACTAAAATAATTTTTATGATGCATGATGGTTTTTCCCGTGGTTTTGTAGTTTCAGTTAAGTAACTACAGTTTGATTGGAAGTTCATGTATTCCATGAGATATATGTTGTATTGTAATGTTGTACATAAAATATAACATAATGAAAAAAAAGGTTGTTGGTTTTAGGTTTCTAGGATAAAATAGCTATGTAAATTGTGTGTTTTCGATTGCATCTTTTTTGTTCTTATTAAGAATCTATTTGCAATGATTAACTGTATAAGGTTAAAACATTCATAAATGAATATATAGTAATTAATATATAATAAAAACACTTAACCTCCAATGGGATATCTGGCCTCTAAGTGGAGCTATGCACACCATTTCAATTTTTGAGCATAAGTTAAAGTTATGCGTCAAGAATTTACCAAAAATGGTTGTAGGAAGAAACTTGTGCTTTTGGACTTTAAGGAAGATTCCATATATCCAGTGATAATGTCAACACCTTAAACCCACATAGAACCTCCAAAGTGTATTCTACAACACTTAGTGGGCCATAGTGGTAGATTAGGGGTTTTTGACAAGTAGGTGTTGATATGAGGACTTAGACCAAGTTCAAGTGATAAAAATTATGGAAGAGACCTGAAAGGTAGCTTCCATGGCTCAAGGACTAAAGGGTAGGATATTTATTCTCTCAGTTGTAATATGGATACTACTAGAATGTTTGGAGCAATAAGTATAGGCCATGGGGAAATAAACATGGTCAAGGGAGCAAAATTGATCTTTAGGACCTAAATAATCTTCCAGGAATCCAACTTTGAGAACGATCCCTCAAGCCACCATAGGAAATGTCTTCAAACAATTATTTGCCTCCTAGTTGCAATATGTGCATAACTATTATGTTCTGAGCTCTAAGTATGAGTCTTGTTGCCTTGGCCATGGTTGGGGGAGGAAATTTATGTCCTAAGCCTTAAAAGAATCTTATGTTGTGAATGTGTTACATTATTTGCACGAATATCCTCATATATGATTTATATGCATTGGGAATAATAGGGTGGCCACAAGATAGGTAGTATCCCACCTTGATCATGGTTTTTGCAGATAGGGTAGTTTTGGTGGTTTTTTACATTAGGATTTGGTAGTTTTTAGTAGATTGTTTTCGCGTTTTTCCTTTTTGTGGCACTTGATTTTCTATCCCATGGTTTTCTAACTCCAATCAAGGAATTAAGGATGTAAGCTAATTCAATTCAATGAATCAAAGTTTTGTATGTAATGAGATCCTATATATTGTATTATAATTGATGAAGTTGATGATGGTAAAAGTTAGAGGTGCGGCTCTAAATATTTTTTTAGTTTTCCTTGTTAAGGATTTCCATGATAAATCCCTAACTATTATGAGTTATTACTATTTGTTAATTTTTTATTTATAAATAATCTATGTTTGCATTACATATTGTAGAATGTTCAAAAATTATATCTTATAAGGTTGAAGGGATAGGTGATGATATGAAGATGGTTTACACTTTTCGGCCAAATGTGGTGGTGAAATTTCAAAAATTTACTCTTTTGTCATATTTAAACCCTCAAAATTCATATAAGCTTTGTGAATTTTTATTTGGAGTAAAAAAATGTTTGTGGTGAATTATGTTCTTGTCCTAATGATATATTTTGAATAAAATATTAGTGTCATATAATCTGTCAATTTTCCATTAAATTAAATGCTTGTCCTTGCAATTTTCCACACATCTTAATAGGTATGTGTGTGTTTGTGCGCAATAAATTAGTCTAATATATTATGCATATTGAAACTTTTTTTTAGTGCAAAATTATATTTTTTATTATTTTTTAAAGCTAGCGAATGAATATTTGAACTAAGTTTTTTAAACAAATGTGTTTGTGCATGATTTTTATCTACCGTTTAAATAAGTTCAAAAACCAAGAGAACCCTTTGAAGAGGACTTGTAAATAAATATGATACAATTTTTTGAAATTTTTTCATTTTGTATATTTTATGTTATTGATTTTTCATTCAGCCCATTTGAAACTATCTAGAAAAGTTTCAAGCACAAGATTTAAAAGAAGTGAGATGAAAAATATCATATAAATTTGAAAATCATATGCCATTGGTTAGAGGATTCCTTCACGAATACAACGTGATCAACCCTCAACCTATGGACAAATATTGTCTTAAGTTCTCTATGCTACAAGATTTTGTTGCACAAAAATTTGTAGAAGGGAGGCTAAACTCTACTTTTAGGCCCTCAATGTTCGATTGAGCACTTAAAAGGCTTGATTGAGGGCTTTAAGTAAAATTTGAAATAGCTTGATCAAGGGTTTAACAACTCCACAATCAAGATGCTTAGAGGGTTAAAGAAGGGCTTGATCGAGCTATAGCTTAATCGAGCCCTTCCATTCATAAACTTCCATATGAACCACAACCAAATATTAATGGTATTGATTGACAATGTTATGGAGCTAGGAGCTCAATCAAACTTCTTCTGCAACCTTAAGAAAAAACACAATTGAATGTTCATTCATGAGAAAATAACACATAACATTCGTTCATAAAAATATAACATAGAACACAGATATTGACAAAAAACATGGGAAATTGGAGGATTCCATTAGAGAAATTTTGAGGTAAAAAATGGGCCTCAAAACAAAAATATATAAAAAAAATAAACTTTATAAGAACCGATAGGATTCAATGTGATGAGGTTAACCATGGGGAATCATTCACCATATTTAGAGTAAAAAGGTAAAAGGATAAAAAAATAAAAATACTACTTTTCCGACTCGTATTTTCAGCTTAACTCCCTATGATGTTACTCAAATTTTGAGTGGGAGCACTCGTTGGATGTAGAATTTAATTTTTCATTCAAAGAGTAACCATGTTGCATACTTTTAATGGACCCCAATACATGAAAAGTGTAAAATATATGAAAAACATGATTTCATGTAGTAGGGTCCATTGAAAGTATGCAACATAGGTACACCTTGGATGCAAAATTAAATTCTGCATCCAATGAGTTCTCCTACTCGAAATTTGAGTAAAATAGTAGGGAGATAAGCTGGGAATACGAGTTGAAAGAGTAGTTTTTTCTCTTTTCCCTCTAAAACTTGATGAGGTAATCTAATCTTATTTTATTATTTCCACTATTATTTTATGATATTCCTTAGGAGACTCATTTTAGACTTTAGAATTTCTCCATTGTGTTCTCGAAAATGGGATCAAGTACCAAACTAAGAGGAAGCCCAAGAAATTGGTAGAAAAAGGATGATGAAAAGGAAATCAATATTGAGAGAAAAACAACAAGAAGAAGATTATTCAATTCAAAAAATTCATGCGAATATAGATAATTGCTTGTCTCACTTTTCATATCACCTGCTCCATATTGTATGTATTAGGAAATATGATTAAAAAAAGTTAACAATAGACAATGAAACAATAGAACCAAGATAAAACAAGCAATGAAAGTAATACCATGTATTTAAAAATTGAGATGCAACAACAACTAAAGAAACATCACTTCGTCTAATCAATGGTTAAATGTAAATCGGAAACCTCATGAAAATTTATTAATTTTTTGGAGCATCGGATGGTGTTCTAGTCTCGACAGTTATTAGAGAGGCTAAGAAACACCAGGACTCCAGAACCCATAAAATGTTTCAAAAAAATCCACCTAGAAATGCCTTAATTAAGTTAATTAATTAGTAATTAATTTTTTCCAGGTCTTACTTAATGAAAATGATTAATTAATAAAAATTAATTGAGGAAAATGATATTTGTCTATAAACTCACATAGTTCGACTAGGAAATAATCTCAGCCTTTGATTAAGTTTTAATCTTGGTCGTTGGAGTCCCAACATGAGGTTATAAGAAGAGGTCAATGGGTAAATGGAGGAAGACACTTGAGATAAATCTCCTTGGGTAGTTTGACTTTCCAGAGAGAAACAACATTCGGTTGGAAGAGTTCGAACTAGAGAGGGGACATAGAGATAGAGAGGGGAAAAGACAGTGAGTCTGAAGGAAGTTTTCCAGTTCTAGAGAGTCAAAAAGAGGATGCCAAAAATGTTATCTAGGAGGCTACATAGAGCCTCAAGTGAGCAGTTTGATTTAGTTAAAGGGGAGGATGTCTAGAGTTCTAGAGCCCGAGAATATTTTCCATAGGGTCGAAGAAGCATTTTCCCAGTCAACAATAGGTAGGATGGCTAGACTGACAGTTTCTTTAGGCAGAGCATTTAGTAGGAACGCTAAGGTGACGTAGGGCCTGGGCAAACCAGTTTGGATGGTTGGATTTTCAGAGGTTAGAAAGAGTTGGGATTGCTTGGGGAGAGGGTAAAATTCCTCAGTGTATTTTTGCCAGTATTTCTCTTATATAGATTTCCTAGTTTGGCGACATTTATTATACTCAAAATTTTGTCATTATTGATTGATAATAAAACCCTCAACTGTTGCATTGATTTTCCCATATTGGGTTTTTCTTGGGACTTTTGTCCAAAAATAACTGTATTATATTTTAGTGTATGTGTGCTAGTATTTTCTCAGTTGCCAATTTATCTTCTGTAATATTTATTTTGGTGAAAATTGTAGTTGTGAATTATTTGTCGTTTTTCGTAGCAAATAAATTTCTAATTAATTTATAGTTAGAAGAATGATTTCCAGTTATTGTAATAGTTGAAATTTTCACAGAATTGACATTAATTGTCCAATTCAAATTGTGAACCACCTAAGAATTATAATGGTTGAGAGTAACCCATAAAAAATAAGGATGTGATTTAACCAAAGCAACCCATTACATTTCCATATTATTTACATGAATTACAATTCATGGAAATATTTGCAAGAGGGATTAGAAAAAAGGGTTGTCACATACGTGTTCCAAAACCTAGAAACATTAGTTTGATTGAAGCTTGATATCCTTGTAGGAGTTAAAAGAGAGAAAAGGTGTAAAGATCTGGTAGGAACAAGAGTATCCCTCCATCCAATGTGCATACATGTTGAGCAGGCATTATTTGCTAAACACATAACGACACGAAATATTCATGACATCCATCATCATTAAATAATGGTTCCTTGAATCCTAAATGATACCTTTTGAACACCTCATAAGTTTCTTCTTTCAATCCTCATGAAGGTTATGAGAATTTGTTCAATTGTGTTCAAAGATAGAGAAAGTGTAGTGTAGATTTGTGCTTGCGAAAAAAGGATTCCATTATTTCATATCACTACAATGTTCCATGGAGGCTCATGATTAATCAATATTATTCATATGTTATAAATGTAAAATAAATATTAACATCCATGTATTGATGATATGTTAAATGTTTACAATGTTAATCTTCTTAGAATGTTGCAATCTAATGTTGATTTTCAGCTAGTTGTTTCTCAAGATGTACTTGCCCAGAGGCGACTACATAAGTCAGACCCTGCTCATAGGCCTAAGGGGATGCAAGCTAAGGCGGTGGAGGCTGCACACAACAAAGCTCCCCCTGCCCTAGCCTGTGACCCCTTTGGCCTCTAGGCAGGGCCTAACCTCGTCAGGTAGGCTTATTGGACTTATTTTATTTTATTGATTTTTTATTTTTTATTTAAAATTTATCTATTTTTTAATTATTTTGATTTCTTTTTATTGTTTTTTTTGAGTAATTTTAAATATTTTAATGTTTATTAGTTTTAATTTTTAATTAATTGATTTATTTTAATGTTTTTTATTTTGTTACTTTTATTTTTTAATTATCCAATTTGGTTTTATTTATTTGTTATTTATTGTTTTGTTTTTTTGGTGTTAAGTTTTTTAATTTTTTCTTAAATTATATATATATTTTTAAATATTTTCTTCTTTTCATTTTTAACTATTTTTTTTAATTATTTTTTAATTTATTTACATTATATATATATATATATATATATATATATATATATAGTGTCAATTTTTTTTTTTTATGTTTTAATATATCTTTTTATTTACTTATTATTATTATTATTATTTATTTATTTTTCGTGTTTTAGTTTTAATTTTTTTCAATGTTTTAATTTTTGTTTTGTATTTTTCATTTTTATTTATTTATATATTTATTTATTGTTTTGTTTTTTTTTTCTTTGTAAGGTTTGTGTCGATCCTCAACTAGCAACTCGACCCCATTATGTGTCAATTTGATAGTTGATTTTAAAGTTTTCATTATAATGGATCGAGTGAGCCCCCATAATGTGTCAATTTCATGGTTCATTTTAAGGTTTTCATTGCAATGGGTCAAATTCGTCTACACTGTGTGTCAATTTGATGGTTGATTTATAATTTTTTTTGCAATGCGTCAAGTTGTCTTAGGCTAAGATTTTAAAATAGTTATCTTTTTAACATTTAAAAAAGAAATTACTTTTAGTATAATGGCCCTTTCATTCAGGTGTTCATTTTTAATTTTTTTTTAGTCATATCATTTTTCCATAATGCCATGGTTAAAATATGTTGAAAACTTAATGTTTTTTGTAGTCATGATCTTTGGTTTTAATTCCATGGTTGAACAATTGTCAAAATTTTAAGGTTTTCTCGAGTCATGATATTTTATCTTTAATACTATGGTTGAAAACAGTGAATAGCATTTTATCTTCAACACCATGGTTGAAAATTGTTGGAATTTTAAGGTTTCTCAGAGACATGATATTTTATCTTTAATGCCATGCTTAAATATTGTTGAAATTTGGAATTTTAAGGTTTTTAAGAGTCATGATATTTTACCTTTAACACCATTTCCAAAAAAATGTTGAAAAATTACCCTTCCGCCCCTCACCCCCAAAAAAAAAAGAAATACGTTATTCCAACATCAACACTTTTCGTTTTCAGGGTGTTTTTTGCACAAAAAAAAATGGTTTTTACTACCATTTTTAAAAAATGTTGAAAATTTACCTCGAAAAAAATTTGTTGATGCAGCATCAACACTTTTTGTTTTCGAGTTGTTTTTTCATTTTTTGGGGGGTTTTCTAGCTAGAGTTCTTGTTTTGAGGTTACAATTCTCATTTGATCAGCAAGTTTGTTTCAAGTGAAAATAAACATTAATTAGATACAATAACCATAGATGTATCATACTATACCATACCTAATGTTGGGGGCACAGTAATGCTTCATATGAAGCTCACTTTCAAATGTCTAACTAGATCAAGTCGAGTAAATAGATTACCTTCCTATGTTAGGAATGATTAGATGGATAACCCCATTAGGTGTTTCCAACCTACAAGGGGAAGTGACTATTAGAAAATCATAAAATAAGAAATATTTTCTTATCTTTGATAATTACTTGTGATGTTCTTGAATTCTTATTAACCTTTTATGTCTTCTTTAACTTCTTTTCATCAAGAAACTATCAAAACATTAATGCATGAAGATAAAAACAATAGGAACATAGGATGTAGGCTCTTAACTAGGGAAAAACCCCTTTCTTAGGGGAAAACAATAAATTATTTTCTCTTCTTAAAAAACCAAATCAAATAAGACAACTAAGACCCTCTGATAAAAAATTAAAACCTCCTTTGACCCATCAAGTTATCCTCTTTAAACCCTAGTCAATGATAACAAAATCAAAGTCAAATTCTCCATTATCTAGGTCTCTACCTTCCTTCTACTTTTGAGACTCCCGGTCTATAGTAGTTCAGTCCTGTAATAATCCTAGTTTGCATGTGTGACAAAAGAATAGATAGAAATTCACTATCTTTCTCTTGTAAATTATCACTTCTTTCTTCGTTATGAATCTCCTTTATCTTCCAATGGAATTGGCTCCTTACACTTCCTTTTCACATTATAAATTTTAGATCGAGTTCTTCCTTGGAGTTGCATATGGAATCACTTTCTTGGATTTTCAAAAGGTCGAGTTGCACTTCTTACATATAGTCATTGTAGCTCCCTTAATGAGGTTGACTTGATGAAAGGCAGGTCGAATTGATGTACCTGAGGTTGACTTGATGGAGGACGGTTTACATGACCAATTACATGAAAATACTAATTCTTTCTTGACATAGGAATCCTAAGAAGGATCTAATACATGATGACAAGGACTATGACTTATGACACAAACCCTAGAAGCACTCAACGGGTGTTTTGACTTAGAAACATAAAAAAAAAAGCATGAAAACAATGCTTATAAATATTTTTTTCTTTTACAATAAATTTTTCTTTTTCTTTCTTTTAAAAAATACATTACATAATGACTCAAATAAAATTAAGAAGACCAATACTAGATACATTTCTCAACATTCCCTTTTAACTATGGAGGTATTCATAACTGTTCAATAGGTACAAGGTTGATCTCAATTTGAAATGTTCCAATAAGAGTACAACAACATACATAATGCTACAGATACCCTAACTTCCAAGGTATCCTCACAACACATAAAAGATTCAAGTGTCATGGTACTAATGCAAGAATCTAACTCAAGGATCCAAGACACTTACAGGGACAAAGTTTTCATCCAAGAAATTTCCACTATAGGTACCGTCAAGCAACAACCCTGGTATCAATATAGATACCATCCAGGCCTCCATGCCCTGACACCAACCCTTAGGGATCTAGATATCATCTACAAGGTCAGAGATTCACAAGATCAATGATACCCTCCCTTACCAGGATCCACATCAGCAAATCTGACTAAGATTTCCTCCCATGTAACATCTTACAAGAAGTTCATAGTAATTACCATCTACCTATTCAACGATTAGAACATCCATTTTCTTCATAATCCCAACCAATAGCTTTCAATTTTTATAACAATCATTTTTATATGTATTTATGTATATATCATTTTATCTCTAATTTTGTATGGTTTACTTTGTTGTAGGATGATTATATGCATTCATAAATTCCCATTTCTTGATCCCATATTTTTGTATAGAGGATTTTTCCAGTTCAAAGTGCTCTCCTGTAAACCTTGATTTTTACCATCTATGTATCCTTTAAGTCGCTGATTTTAGTTGCGAGAATTAGGTTTTATTGGTTTTACAACTATTAATAATCCAATATCACCACACAACATACACTATCCATCCACATAGCCTCAAATAGATCTATAAAATTTTATTTCTTTGTTACAAATGGAAATTGATTATGATCATGTCGATTATGCTGAGCTCTTTAACCAATTATGTCTTATTGATGTTATTTCCTGCATTAATCATAATACAATATAGAGTACTACAAGGATTAAAGGACTCATTTCTACTTAAGGGATCGTAAGAATTCTCATAAATTAGATTGATCCTTGGGCCACAATCTCTTTCATATCCCCTTATGAGAGTCTCATTGAGTCTAAATGATGAGAATATAGGAATGCATTTTCAAGCATAATATTTTTCTAATATTATTACAAAGACATGCTTTATATAGATGGATATATATTTCCTATAAAATTTCCTTGAGATTGTAGATCTAATGGATAGGGAGTTATAACCTAATCCAACTCACCTTTCTAGGGAGAGTAGTATAACACCAATCATTTGAACCATAGAATGTCTTACTATAGTGGCATATCTCTATGTTGGGATGGAAATACAGTTATGTACCTATTTTTGGGTTATTTTAGTTATCTACTAGATTATAAAAGTTTTTAACTATCTAAGTAATAGGAGTAGAATTGGTACAAGTTGGGGGGTTGGGTAGTAGGTCCAAAAAAGAAAGGAAAGAAGGGAAGGATTAATGCTTCTTGATCTTCCCCAATGTTTACATTTTTGCCGTTATTTTTTCTTTGCTTTGTATGTATCTCTTCTGGCCCATTTGGTCTTTATCTATTATGATTTATGCATATACATTTGACTTATATACACCACTCATGGATGTGGATAGATCCAAGGAGAATGCACACATACAATGTGTATATACAAAATTTATTTTCTATCATTATTGAATGAAAATACAAGTTTTTTTTCATAGGAAAAAAAGTAATAGGAGTAGAAATAAAAGTGGTATTAAAAATGCCATGAAAAAAATGGAACTTACAATATTTAGTAAAATAGGAGGATTTTTAATTGGATAGATGTATTGGGATTTTAATAAAACGAATTTGGAAAGCAATTTTCAATATCTATGAAATTATGGGCATCCTTCCATATCCAAAAAATGAACATGTTATTCCAATGGTTTTCTAAGTCAATCCCCCATGGAACTATAGTCATTTGGATATTACATAGCTTGTCAACATGTAAGCTGGCTCACCAGTAACTCACATCCATGCAAATACATCGAAAAATTTATATGATAATCCATATGTGTATTACCATTTAGTTAATAAATGTATGTTTATTTACACCATGCCCCACATTTGTTATACATTCACAACATAATTTTGAACTTGTTTCCACATATCAAAATTCCATTTTTTAATTTGCTAGTTTAAACAAATCACATTGCTATAATTGTCAAGAATTTGTAACAACAAAATAATATCATGGAATCTAGATGTACACATTTCAAATGTATATATCAATCTAACTTATCTAAAATGAATACTAAGAAATGAATTGCTAAGATGTTTAAAATCAAAGTTCTAACTAACTATAAGGTATTACAGATCTAAGCATACTATCAAATAAAAACCATGAGAATTATGACTAATATTTTTTTTAATATGGATGCTTAGAGGCAGACAAGAACTTGGTTTGGAATCCAATATCCCATCAAAAGGTAGATATTTTGTACAAAATTTACCATTTATTTATAAAATTAGTGGCGTATTCATCTCAAATGAAATTGAGTGTTGACATAAGGTATGATATTCTTTAACCAACTTGTACTTGAGCATGAATTTTTTATTGCATAGATAAACATTAGAAAATATACCTTATGGGTATGTTGGGAGTTCATTTAATAAGATTTTCAAGAATTTTTCAATGGGTTTTATTGTGGTTTTTGTTAGGTAAAGCTTTGTTCAGTAAGATAGTTCAAGTTGCTCAAACAAATAGTGGTGGTTTTGGGCACATGGTTTTGTGCCAATGGATCACATGTAATGAAGCCTTTAAAAGGCTTGGGAAGACTTCATTGTAATGGGGGATAGGGAGGTGAATGGTGAAGGCTCACTTGGTTGGTTTGGTCGGGTTTTGACCAAGGTGATTAATGAACTTCATTAATTGTTTTTCCCCAATTTGAGGTTTTCCAGGGAAAATTTTCTCTATTGTATTGTCGTGTTCCTAATTTATTTTTTCTCTCATAAATTTTTTTTCTCTCTTGTTAATTTTAACATTGTATCAGAGCCAAGTGTTGGTTTCATATGGACACCTTTGTTGCCAAGGTTTTATTTTCCCCAGTGAATGTGAGAGATCATGCACCAGTGTTGGTCAATGATTTCTCTATTGTATATTGGAAATTTTGCATGGATGAAGTAATCAAGATGAAGAGCTCATGTTGGAACTTGGATCCATGAGGATTAATTGTGCCTATGGATATTTCGTAGGGCATTGGTGATGATATATCACAACATAAAAGCAATCCTGGAGGTCAAAGTGTGTTAGTTATGGTGCCTAGCTTGATTACAACATGTCTATTTAGTTACAGATGGAGCCTTAGATGTTGCAAATTATGAGTGTTCAAGAAGAAACCTTTACATGTGTAAATTCACAATGACCATGATAGATCTATTGAGATATACAAATGCCAAATGTTCATAGTGTTGCATGGATATCCATTTAATGCATGTCTTAGTGCAGAAAGTTGGTAAAGGCTTGCGTAAATTAATTGTTGTGTGAAGCATGATTGGAGGATATTTCTATGGATTTTTTTTTTTATCATTGTAAATATTATAATGTTGATGGAAATTTGTAGTTAATTGAGTTAGTGGAGAGTTCTTTTTCTAGGTTGAAAATTTTAATAGCAAGGTGAGAGTATGTAAGTTCAGGATAGCAACAAAATTAAATTTTTTGTTATCTTGAACCTCCATACCCTCACCTTGCTATTAAAATTTTCAACCTAGACAAAGAACTATCCAATGACTCAATTAACTATAAATTTCCATCAACATTATGATATTTACAATGATAAAAAAGACATTCCATAGAAATATCCTCCAATCATGCTTCACACAACAATGAATTTACCCAAGCCTTTACCAAATTTTTGCACTAGGACATATGTTATATGCTCCCCCTGAACATATAATGCCTCTAATTTGAATGCCTCTAGGTTTTTACACCTTATGGTTGTCAACTGAATAGTCTCTCTGCCAACGCATATTTTGTACCAAGTTGAAAGGAGATTGATACGAAATAAAATTTCTCATGGAATTACTATTAAATGCAAATAACACCCATTAATGATGCATTGAGCTTGCTCTTCACTACTGCTACTGTTGTTGCTTCATCCTATATGCTCACTTCTCCTGAGAATCTACATTGATCAATTCTCCTCTGCCTGAGATCAAGCTACTCCAAATATGGACCGCTTTCATTCCCTTTTCACTATTTCTTCCTAAGGATGACAATTGTTTCCTACCACTGCTTAATAAAGAAGCTCCCCCTGAACCGATGCTCTTTGATCTCCTACATCCATGGGAGGATAGAACCTGTCGACCTGACTTGACTATGGAACTTTTTTCATTCCACACTTCTACTCAACTCATCTTCTTCTCTCACAACATAAAATATTTCTGTGAACTCCCCCTGAAACTTGGTTGGATGCACTCCTCCTCTTTTTTTTTTAATGCTGATACATTTGAAATAAACAAATACATTACTAAAATCAACAAGGGGACTCAACCACACTTTCAATCAATCATATGAACCTCTCTATTTCTTCCTTCTAGCTTCCTACGCGTTACTTAATTGACCTCCCTTGAGGCCATTCTCTTCTTCTACTGAAGATAAATAAAGGATCTAATCCCCATGAGAACATCATCCTTCTTCTTCTTCCAAACTTTCAATGCTCAAGTCCTAATAGGAGCATTACTTTCCAGCTTCTTCTTTTCCTGTGTTTAGGATTTATATTGGATACAAATGTCTAGAGGAATCTTCTCCTTCAACTCCTCTTTCTTCACCCAAATATTCTTGCTTCCTTTCTACCTTATATAGGGGTACACCACAAGGGTAAGAGGATCATTGTTCTTGGTTTCCTTTTGATTTCTTCCTCCTCTTTTCATATTTTCCTTTGGATACTATGTACCGAAGACAAACTTGTATTCCTCTACTCCAATGTTTCTGCCTGTCTTCAAAGCCTAAGCTACTACATTTGCATGAATTTGTTGAGAAGCATGTTTTTTCTTCTCATATCTGCAGCTTGGTCTCTTGTGCCCAAGATTTCCACAATTGTAGCATTTGACGTAGCATTGAAATGGGGTAGAGGAGTTACTATTCTTGACAACATTCTTGTCAAAACTCATATCGCTTCCAACGTTCTTACTCTTGGCCACTTTGTGTGTTTCTGGGTTGTTGCTACCCAACATATCTTGTTTTCTTGCATGAAATATACATTCTATGGTTTTATGTCCAAAATTATTGCAAGAAAAACAATATTGACAAAAGATCTTTTGAGAAGTGAAGATACTTTTTCTTTGAGGGCTTTTTCCTTGAAGGGAAAGGACCTTTGTTGATTCTTCTTGTACCATCCATGGAATTTTGCATTATTGCCTTGCACTCTTTCATGCAACCACTTAGCTCTCTTTTTCTTCTCTCCTCATTATTGTTTCTTACCATTCTATTGTTGCCTTTTCTTCTCTTGTTGTTTTTGAAGTTCAACAACTTATTTTCCTCTGTTTTTGTTGGAAAATCCAACTACCTTTAAATGGGTGGTTGACTCTTCAGCCTTTTCCTCCATAGAGATTGGTTCTTCTTTGAAACCCAATCCAACCTTAATGAGAGGATATATTTGCTTGGAAAGGATCTCACCCAAAACTTTGTTTCTCACCCCAAGCTTTTGATGTTGAGACCCTTCTTTATTTTTCTTTTCTATATCATGTCTCAATGAGACTACTTCAGCTTGTAGTCTCTCACTGTGATCTCCTCTTCCATCTAGCAAAATTCTCAGCCTCCCATTCAATATTCTAGTCTCTTTATGTTGAGAATTTAGATAAACTATTGTTTTTCTCAACTTCTCATTCTTAAGCTCATACTCGTTCAACTGCTCCTTTTGCTTGATATTTGCTTATGATAGATCCTTGATCTCTTTTAAAGCATAGATAAACTTCTTTCTAAAATAGATCCTTTCATCTAGATCCTTTTCTTCACTATTAGAGGTTCTAGATGAGCCACCATAGAGATATAGATCCATATATGTGTCCAAGGAATCTTCCATGGGTCTAAGGAGTATCCCTTCTTCATCAATACCAGAGGTACTCTTATTTTCTCCCACGGATGAGAACTCCTGGGATCTATCTTCTTCCTATGAGATACCCTCATTGGATATTCCTACAAATATAGGCCTCTCTCCTAAGTCGCATGACTTCTCATCCAATTCTTCTTATTCACCATCCTTGGAGTGAAGATCAGCATTTTGCTCACAGGAATAAATATCTTCAATATTTTGAGGATATTTCCTTTTAGATGCCTTCACCTTTTTCTTCCTTTTCTTCTTATCCCCAACAACTACATGTTCTAGTTCACTACTTGAGCAAGAAGCTTCTTCAGCCTTCTCTTGAGCCACATTCCAATAGTATCCATACATAGATTACAATGTGTCTAGCATTTCCTTTGTTGTCTCACAATCCCTTACTTCCTCATCATCTGGCTTGGACAACCCTTTCATGATTTCCTTTGCTTCTGTATTGAACTCATTCCTCTCTCCATATATCACAAACAACAAAATGTCTTCATTGACTATCATCAACTTGGCTTCAATTCTGATCTTCCAGATCTCTTAGTCCAATCCATTTAAAAATGAAATTCCTTCTATTATTATCCAGACTTGATTAGCCATTTTTTCCCTTTGATCTAGCTTCTAGTGATTAAGCTATTCTTGAAGGAACCTTGCTCTGATACCTATTTTTGGAAACAATGTTAATACTGAGTGGGGCTGTTACACAGTATTTTGTCACGCCTCCTACACTTCCCTGTGTTATACCCCGGAGTGCCTGAAACTTGGGAATTATGTAATGTACCAATCCTGATATGCAGTCCAGATCCTCCCTCAATACTTAATGAAAACATGCCTTGAGCCTTCCCTGAAGAATCAAAACCCTAATTTCAGGGGCAACTCGACTATAACACTCGCAACTCATGCTAATGATGAGTTGCACTATACTAGCCTCGTGTTGGTAGCACAATTTTTACTTGGATACTTATGCTGATCCCTAAAAGGCAAGTTTTCCCAAAGAGAACAAGAAGCTTCATGATCTAGAGGCTTCGAGAATGATGAGTTTGAGGTTGCTCATTGTGGATAGTGTTCGAATGATCCCAATATTTCCCTTTTATCTTATCCCTATGAGCTTCCTCCTTGAGATGAGGGCCTTCCCCTATCTTTGGAGAGATACTAAATCCCTCTCCCTGCCTATATATTCATCCTCTCCCATTCCAAAATGGTTGGTTTTTTATTATTTGTACCCTTATTCTGAGATAGTGCCTACATGCTACTCATTTGGCTTGAACAAGGAGTGCTTGGAGAGTTTGAGCTTGGACTTGGATATTCACTCAAGGAGGGCTTATTAACATCAAGGCTTTGGTTGTATGATTCTTCTTTCACCTCTTAATATATGCAACTGTTGGTTCAATTTCCATAAATATTTGTGGTAATGCATCATTTATCTTAATTCTCCTTGATCTGTTAAGTAAATTACATTTGATTATGCTTGTTGCACTTGTATACTTTGTTGTATTTTTGGCCTCTTGTGCAAGTATTCAAATGTTATGAATAGTAGGGCTGAGCTTGAGGAGAAAGCGATCAAGATCTTCAACAAAGGAGTGTGTTATAACATTAGAATTAGGTAGGTCTCCTTCCTCTTCTCTCATTTCGATTGTAATTTAGGAAAGTGTCTCATAGATTGTCACATTGGTTGCTAGTCCCACTCACTGGGCTAGAAGGATCATCTCTGTCTATAGAGAGGATTTACCTAGACAACAAAATGGTGACTCCATTGGGGATCGAACCCAGAATCTATGGTTTTGGAGACTCCACTGGGGATGCTATAACATTTCCATCCATTCGTTCGATCAGATTCTCTGATGAGTTTGACCAACCATCGATTTCTTGGCTTGTATGTATCAATGTAGATTTATGCAGTCACTGGTTTTTGCTTAAGAGAGTTGGTTTTTGCTTAAGAGAGTTGAGCCTGCTCTAATTTTAAAGATTTTTTGGCTTAAGAAGTGTTGTCAGCACTGATTTTCAATTTATAGTCTCACTGCTCTACCTTTGATTGTCGTTTTTCCTTTAATAGACGCATTTCTTCTTATTTTTAGTGGTTTTCAACTTCTGTGGGTGATTTTCTAGTGTAATTACAATGTGTCTGTCTTTATTGTTATCCTTGTGTGATTGTAGTTGTCTCTTGGCTTTTTTTGATGTGTGTTTGAAGCTTGATTTCCTTCTAGGATTTATAGGTCACCCTTCACTCATCACTTGGCTTGTCTTTATGAGATTAATTGCTTCCATTTAGGAGTTTTGCTACAGTCATGACACCATTTTCAAGTTTCTTTTTGTTCATGTTTGTGAAGTTATTTTCATTAGTGTTGGATCATTTTGGTACTTTGAAAATTGCTTCCACTCCATTGTCAAACATAGATCACAATTGTCTACTTTAGTGAAGTTGAAAGTGAATTCTTGTTTTGATTTCATTGTTTCGAGAAGAAAAGTGAAAGGGTTTCCTTCATTTAATTATTTTTGAAATGTTTTGTATTTGAAACTAAAAAGTGAATGAAATTCTCATTTTAGTTGTTTTGGATTGCATTTTTCCCTTTACTTGTGCTTTACTTCACATTTTTGAATCAAAGTAAAAGGAAAAAAACAAAAATATTAGTGAATCTTAGTGAAAGAAAAGTGATTTTTGTTTCTCATAGGATTGCATTTTGGCATTGCATTTGTTAGTGAAATTGAAAGACTAGTTTTTATTTTTACGTCTTGCATTGGAAAAGTTAAAAAAATGCATTTTTGCTTGATTGATGCATTATTTGGTTGTCTCTCTTCCCTCATTAGTCTAGCCTTCATTGAATGAAAAGATTTCATTTTTCTCATTTAGTTTCATTATAGGAATTCAGGTGACATCGTTGAGCCATAAAATTGAAACCTAATTCAAGATTAACTTAAAATTTACCTTAATTAACCTAAGGAGCATTTGTAACCTAACACAAATATCTAGAGGTCTAAGCTAGATACGTGTTCAGCATCATTAAACATAGCGGTTATCATTAAGTGCTTGCATTGTATCCTAGGGGCGAAATCTCGGTCCAATGTGGAAGTATATTGAAGGTTCTCCAGTACTTTCGGGTACATAAGAGGCACTTTAGTATGGAAAGTCTATGGGAATGCTCTCAGCGAATGGTTATTCATTAGACAACACTAACATGGACTTGTGCTCCCTGTACCATCGAGTATATATTGGGAGACCCCACTAGGTTGCTATCCTTTAGCCACAGGTAACCAAGTCAGTCGCCTTGTAAGCGTGATACACCAAACATAGCATTCGGGTAGATTGGTCATCATACATCAAGTCCTTAGTTTTGGCTAAGGTGTATATAGTGGTTCACAGATGCTTGGTAAATCCTCTTGCCTAGCATTACCCTTTTTTATTTATTTGTTGTTTCGTGTCATAAAAGTAACTTCCAACGATAATATGTCGAACCCATGCAGTTGCTTCTTGGCCTCACATTCAGTAATTCCTTGTAAATTTTAATTTTAATCATCCCTCAACGAATCATCTCTTCTCCTTCTTCTCTTGAGAGAAATACATCGTGGTTGAATCATTTCATTCACCTCATAGTTCCCCTTCAACGTCTGAATCCTGAAGGGTCTTCACAAGGAGTTTATCCTGAACTTTCACAATCACTTGAAGCTCAAGGATTTGAACTTGGAATTGTCCCAAGTATCCAACCCCCTTCTTCTCTTCCTCCACCTTGAGACTCATTGTCATCTCAGGAGTCTGATCCAGAAACCCCTAAGAGTCCATAGAGGTTTGTTTTATACCCTTTGAATCTTCTTTTTGATCCGTTTGTGATATATCCTCAGTGACCTTATAGTCCATATGACAATCATGGTGTTCCTTTGTAGTTATCTCCTCTCCCATCTCGGATTCATCCTCACCAACTGTTTCCACTTATGGCTTTAGAAGGTGAGATTTTAACCTCTCCATGAGGTCCTCTGGAAGTCTCCGCTACTCACACTCCCAGTGTTGATAATGATTTCGAATACAATTTCCCCCTGAAAGGTTTTCCTTATGAAGAAAGAGTTTCGTCTCAACCACCTCCTATGAACAGTGGGCCTCTGCTTTCACATGGTTATACAACCTTGGCTCAACTAGTTTTAGGAACTCCCAGTGCTTCTTCATTATACCAAAATCCAATTTGGTTATCAAATGTTATGCTTACTTCTAGTCCATTTATTCCTAACGTGACCTCTCATATCCCCATGCAAACTTCCATTACTTCGGTTCCGATTCAACTGACTATTATGTTGCCACTGTTACCTTTGTTTCAACCGAAATTTTTGGTTTATACGTTTGTAAGTTCCTCGATCCCCCCATCAAGCGAAAAAAAATGTACCACCGCCTCATTCACATCCTAGGGGGGGAAATCCAAATATCCCTCTTGTTTCAAGTGGAACCCATGTGAATGGATGACAACCTCACATGGTTGAAGTAAGTAAACTTGCTAGTGGTATTACTAATCCCATTGATTCATCCATTCCAACTGGAGCTAGCAATGTCCAGTATCAGCAGCCTTATATGGCCCAAATACCACTCCAATAGTCTTATGTTCCATATGGTTCACAAGCAATGCAAATTCCACCTTATATTCCACAAATGGGTCCTCATGTGCAACCTGGTCAAAATCCTATTCCCGGTGCATATGGTCAAATCCCTATTGGAACTTATTAGTACCAACAGGTAATTCCTCAAGGAACTGTTCAACAACCTCTACAATAGCAAGGGAAACCTTTGCAGTAGTAATGGAAACCTTTGCAGCAGCAGGGGAAATATTTGCAGCAGTAGGGTAAACTTTTGCAGTAGCAGGGGCAACCTTTGCAGTAGTTTCAATAGCCTTTGCAATAGCAAATGCAGTTTTTCCAACAACCAAATAAACTCTTGTATCCACAAGGTCAACCATTGTAGCAGTAAGGTCAACCCTTGCAGAAAAAAAACTCAACCTTTATATCAACAAAGTAAAACCTTGTAGACACAAGGCCAACCCCTGCAGCAACAGGGCCAACAACTTTATTACAGGGGTTAGCAGTTGTAGAGACCTTACAATCCATATACCATGCACAATGTTTATCTGCCTTATGGTTAGCAACGGCCTATAGTAGGTCAATATCAACCCTACATTGGTCAGAATCCACCTTATGGTCAAGGTATCCCTCAGTGGGGGGAAAATAAAGCCCCTTATGGTTAAAATCCTTCACTTTGGGGGCAGAACCCTTACCAGCAATGTTGGAACCCGCAAACTGGGCCTTACCAAAAGGCCTTATATGCCTTTTAACCCGTAATTAACGTTCTTAGCAACGTTGGAACTGCTTGATGTCTCAAGATTCACTAATGATCCAATTCTTCGTTCGCCTTATTGGCCTCTAGTTCCCACTAAAATTCTGAGTGATTGCCCCAAATTTGAAGGAAAAGCTAAAGAGGACCCTTAGGCCATGTGATGACATATCACTTATGGTGTTCTTCCAATTCCTACATTGACGATTATGTTTGTCTCCACCTCTTTCAACGAATATTTATAGGTGCTATTGAAAAATGGTACATCGAGTTGCCTCGAGGTACCTATGTAAACTTCAACTCTTTGGCCATGGCCTTCCTCACTCACTTCCAGTTACCAATTCATTATGAAATTGGAAACCACTTGCTCAAATCTCTGAAACATGATACTGCGACCCATATCTCTGATCACATCCATGAATGGAGATGTTGGCATCACCTCATCAAGATTGAAATCCTTGATGAGTTGTTAATTGAATGGTTCACCAAGTCATTCATAAAAAAAATCATTGTAGATATACAAATGGGTGGTTATGTTACCAAGGATTAAGCCATTGCTCGTGCCTAGTATTTGGATTTGGTTTATTCCAAATCTAGAACGTTGTACGGAATTTTGCCTGATTCTCCAAGGCCATCTTTGGATCCAGCATCTTCGAAGTCTCTAGATGTACCAGCTGTGGATGGTATAATTGGATCAGTATCTCAAAATTTCACTAAAGTTTCTTCGAAGCAAAAATATGTTTCGAATACTAGTTCTACTCCTTTGAAAACCCCATCAAATCTTGGTAAAACCTCCGAGGTTAATGTCATTCAATCTATCATGGCAAACAAAGCCTCAAAAGGTAAGAAGAAGGGTAAAGATAAAGAAAAATTCGATGCACCCAAACAGGATCCTCTTAGCTATCTACTAATGATACCTCCAAATGTAAGTTGAAATATCCTTGCCTCATTTGTGAGGAATATCATTACATTAGGGATTGTCCCCGTCGTGTAGAAGTTAGTCATTTATTGAAAGAGACCCTGGCTATACTAAAAGAGTCATTTCCATCTTAGCAGACTCAATTGGTAGACCAAACACAATCCTCTGCCTCATCAGGTTCTCAGGTTTACATGATGAGTGGCACAACACCTATCTCTATTGCCACCCAATCGAAAGATTATCAAACTCCTCAAAAGCAGACGGTGGAAAAGGAAGCCACTACTACACCTTCTACATCCACTCCACCCAATTCTGTTCCTCTCCATATCGAGAGACCTAATAATGAAATTTTTTTTTGAATGCCTCCTAAAGGCGTGCTTCGGAAGTCATCCTATAATATGAACACTAGAACTACTCAACATTACAGTATTGTTGGAAATTTAGCTCAGGTGCCCTTGGCGATGTCTTCCTTGGAATTTCTCCAAACTTATGCAACGCAGAGGAAATCATTATTGAGGGCATAGATCCTGCCAATTCAAACTTGACTACTTTCAATCTAGAAAACCATATTCCTTGTCTTCCTCATCAAATTGCATTTTTGATTCAAGTCATTATAAAAGGAAAGACAATTCATCGGATTGTCATTGATGAAGGTGCTTCCACCTGCATCATGTATGTTTCATGTTGGAAAGCCATCGGCTATCCACCTATCAACCATTCCCTGAACACATTAGAAACCTTTGATGACAGAGGCTCCCATCCTTATGGTATTCTCACAATTTTTCCCATCACCTTGGAAGGGAAAAATGTCAAGTTAGAAGTAAAGGTCATAGATCAAAATTTGAATTACAACCTTCTACTTGGTATAAGTTGGATCCATGCCAGGTTTTGTGTGGTTTCCTCTTTGTTCTGGGTGCTCCGTTTTCGTCATGAGGGGAAATTGTCACCGTCAATCAATTGTCTTTTTTCTCTTCCATTGTTTCAAATGGAAACATCCCATATGTGGGAAATATCGATATTCCATATGAGATCTTGGGGGTAGGTCTTTTCAAAGATTCAGATTTGATGGGAATGTTTTCTCTCCCACCTTTGCATGTCGCCTCGATCAACATGATCTCTATCTCTAATGATCTATGGACCGTTCCTACTCTGGATCAGGTTGATTCTTTTTGTGATGTTATGCCGCTTAGTCATTTTTAACAAGCCTATCAAAAAGTTCTCTTGGCTTCAGTGGCTGCTAAAGAAAGTCATATTATTATCAGTATGCACCTGGATATATATTCGCAATATCTTTGGCTTGGTTCTTGGGATTCTCTGAATACCTTGAATGGGATATTCCCCACTGATAAGAGTATTGTTGAGGTTATGTCCCTTGACAAAAATCCTTGGAATGATGCCCATCATCCTTCCTCATTTCTTCCCAGTATTAGCGATATTCCTTCATGTTTTGAGGATTTTTTTCTCATAACCCGACACATCCACTTCAAACAACTATTTTGATGCATGAAGTTTTGTCTTAAGGTGTTATCAGTCAGATTTTCCCAGAAGTTGTAAGAAGGGGAAAGGGGTCCGAGGTATCCACAAACCAACTTTTAGGTACAGAATCTAGCCAATCTGTATCCAAAGAGGGCTCTCTCTTTAAGATTTATCTTGGTTTTGAAAGATATTAGGCTAGTTATGAAAGCTTGGGATTTTGATTGTGTTTGGTGGTGAAATTTAGTAGCAGAGGGGTAGAACTGAATAGTTTAGGCCATTGGGCTAATGGAGTCAAAGAAGATGGCTCAACTGGATTTGGTTTCTGAACAAAGGATGGCTTCATAGGGCAAGATAGCTAAATAGGGATCAAATACAAACTTGAAAAGATGGGATGAACTTAAAAGGGATGAAGGGCAATTAAGAATCCTTCAACATGTTTTAAGAGAAGAGAACTTTCACTGATCACCAACAAAGAGAAATTAAGAATTCGTTACTAAATGATCAAAATGATTAAACTAGGGAACAAGAGCAATTAAGAATTCACTACTTATGCTAGTTTAGAAGAAAACATTTAGAATAAAAACGATTGAAGACAGATTGCACTTAAGCACTTTATGAATTATT
This sequence comes from Pinus tabuliformis, assembly GCA_031772625.1. NCBI lineage: Eukaryota > Viridiplantae > Streptophyta > Pinopsida > Pinales > Pinaceae > Pinus > Pinus tabuliformis. The sequence continues at coordinate 891,201,459 of CM062807.1, read as the reverse complement.
TTTTTTCATTTTAATATTCAGATCTGAAACATAATTGATATAATAAACAAGAAAAGAATACCACATGAGATGTAAAATACTTATTTGTCCGGTGTTTGACTCATGAATCTTGTGAAAAGTCCTTTTGCATTAATTCTTCATCCAGTCATCCATGCAAAATTTGTCCAATAGCACTTTGTTCCAAAGTAATCAGATTTACAACAATGTCTAAGAATCCACCTCCAATACTCCGAATGAGGGAGTATTTATACAAAAAACTTTACAATAAACTATCTTATAACAAAGTGAGATATATTCTGAGATGACTGTATGTTACAAGAAAATAGAGACAAATGGTCTCGTAGGTAGCAAATAAAGGCAAACTGATGGTTTTTTGTCCCTATTCTTGAGAGTGTGCTAGAGTCAGGTCATTTAATTTGGCATCCTGCTGTCTTTGATGTAATTCTGTGCTAGCTGCTCTGCTTTTCCTCTTTTAGCCTTGAATTCCTTTCAACTGTTTTTCACTTTTACTTTGGATAAAATTCATTGTTGATGATGAAAGTCTTTTCATATTTGTTTAACCCTTAATGTCTTCATGTTTACTTTTACATTTTACTGTTAAATTTTTACTTTTACCACTCTGTTTTTCATCTATCTTCACTTTGACATGAATTTGTATGCTCTATTTTGTAATTGTCTTCCCTATTGTTTATCTTCATGCTAGCTAATTTACTTGACTTGGTCTTCAAATCTGATACTCTTTAACCTTGATACACTTTGAATGTTCTTTACTATGTCCTTTTACCTTCCATCTCTGTTTGAATAGATTTGATAACAATATTGGAATAAACAGGTCTTATGACTAGTATTAAGACTGTTTATCCAAGGTTGTGGTCTTCTAATCACCTGTAAAACAAAACAAAATGTTAAGAAAGCATTGGCTTGCAGGGGAGGTCGAAAAGGTTCCATTTGAGCTTGAGAGGTCTATGGAGTGAGTCCATAATGCTTTTCGGGAGGTAAACCATGCTTGAATCTGTTAACAAAGGCTTCAGGTGGCGTAACTAGGTTACATAGGGTTTTACTGCACAATCAGGTGAAAATGAGAAAAACTAGGGTTTTTGTGTTTAAAAGGGTAAATGGTTGATATTGGCGGGTAAAATTTGAATGAACAGTGGAAAATTTGTCATATGTGGAGAGTGGAAAGCGGGGGCGGTTTGACGCTTTTGTCGTTTGTGGGAAGCGGTAAGCGGTTTTTATCGCACCGCTTATGGAGGGGGGTGGTATTTGGGCTCATCCGCGCAATACCATAGGATGGGCGACATGTGGCGCGGGTACTTTTCACAAAACCGCTCTGTGATCTCATGCTATCGTTCGGTCTTGAAGGGCCGTGCGATATGCACGACATTCATCGGATCTGGGAGGCTTGATCGAACAACTGACGGGGATGTGAGGTGACGGGAGTTTAATGAGGGTGGGCCCAATATAATTAAAGATTTTTTAATCATATCGGGAGCGACGGGATTGGTCGGGAAAGCTATTAATTAATCGTGGGGGTTAATTAATCCTTTGTTAATGTGGCGGGGGTTGGGGCTCTTAATAAGTTACAGATTAACTAATTAATTCCCATTTAATGATGTATTATGGTTATATTTTAACCAAAGGTGCGGGATATGTAAAAATTTTGGGTTTTGTATAATATAATAATACGAGCATGGGTAATGTTGTTTTATTCGAGAATTACATAATAATAACATTAGTGGTTAATATGACCAAATGAATGGGAAAGCGCTAAGTTTAATGTTTTCTGAAAATGCATGTCATCATACAACACTTATACCTTAGGCTAATGATATATGAGGGTTTCATGTAGATAGTATGTTTTTAGTTTTCCTAAGTAAAATAGGACTTTACTTAGGAAAAGATTTATAAAGGGAATGAGTGACTTTATGAAGGGGTGAATATTGATGAAGGGGATTTAAGTGCTTTAGCTATTTCAAACTATTGGGTCGAGGGTCTGGTCCCTCCAAAAGTAAGAGAAATGCTCTGAGCCCCCCAAACTTGTTGATAGGTACCTTTAGCACTTAGGGGAAATTAGTGAAAATTTAGGGGAAATGAGTAGGGAAGTTAATTAGTTTGACTTTGATTTCATGATGTGTTGTCTTCATTGTCATCCATGCTTTGTCCAAGTGATGAAAGCAAAAAGATTTAAGCTTTTAACTTAACCATTCATCACACATTATTTTGCAACCAATCATCTACTTACCCTACCTACTTAACCTAGCATTTTTACTTCTTTATTAGGGTGCACTTAAAGTAGCAAACCCTTACCAAACTTTTGTTTTCTTTTACATAGTGATATCTATCTAAATCTACACTTATTACATCCAAGGGCTCAGATTAAACTTTTGAGCTCCTTTTTCACTCTACCTATCTACTTATCTGCTAAGATTAAACTGTTTGGTAAGATATTTATTCTCTAGTTCTACAACATGAAATTGAAAATATGAACTAGTCAAGCTTGAACTATTTGACTATTCATGAATTGTGGCATCGGTGACAAGCTGCACACAATTTTTTATTATACAAAAGTAAAAAAGTAGTGGCATTTAGACTTGCACACTTTCATGGTCTTTTATTTTTTGTTGGGGTTCATTTTCTTTCATTTTTTGACCATCTTTTATTCTTTTTACCCTTTGATTTTTCTTTTAGGGTATACCTTCTTTACATTTTTTTAAATTTTTTTATTTTTTGAAAATATGGAAAACCTTTGCAACAAGAAAAGGTATGAACATATTACAGAGATCATCAAGTCAATCATGATATATGACACCTATTGGTATAGGGGCCTAATAGTGGCTCCACTTGGGGATGGCTTTCCCTGGTGGATTGTCAATAACAGTAGATCAAATGGCCTCTGAATTACTTTGACTGTGCTCTACAATTTTCTTCTGCCTGTTGCTTTATTGTATGTATGATAGTAATACTTCTGAAGCTTAGGGCCTTCTCTTCGGACTTGAACCCCAAAATCTTACTGTCCAATCAACACCAAACCTTTATTCTCCCTTCTTGAATCCCACTTGAGCACCTTGTCACTTAGGTAGGAATCTTCAGCCTTGGTCTTTCTATTAATAATCTTTTTAACCTTTTTCTACACAACTTGAGATCTAACCTGAAACTAAAAGGTGCTGCAACCTTCAAACCAAATTAGTAAATCATCAAGATCTTAGGGCCTTTTGATTGGATTCAAATCTTTAAGGATTTATTTCATAATCTACTGAAAACTTAATTAAATCAAACTGAAATCCTTCCTACTTAGTCTAATCAACTTTCTAACTGTTGGTTAGGTAAAATGAAACAACCAATGCAACCACTCAAGCAGTATATATGTTGATGGATTTTGCTACTTGGGCTTCTTTGTGATTGAAACTGAGATCCTAAAGTCAAATATAACCTTGTCAACCAAAGATAATATAAGTAAATACTGGATTTCCTTTGTAGGCTCCAAAAATTTTACAAAAGGATCCTCCAAAATGTGCACGCTATTTTTAAACTGATTCAAACAACTATATAATTGTTCTGGATATCCTTCATGCCATGAAACTGAAATGTCACTTTCATCTTTATCACCCTGCAGACTTGCAAACGAGCATTGTGATGATACTTCTATTGATTGAAATGTCTGGCTAGTGCAACCATTATCATCTTGATTTTGACTCTCATAGTTTGTTGATGGAGAAAAATTATGATTGCATTCATTATCAAAATCGTCAGTTATGGGATCATGAAAAACTTGGAAGGATTGATGCAACTTATTACATATATGTTTAAATGGAACTTCATAAGTTTATACAAGCTTCTTACCCTTCTCTTTGGAGATTTTATACCACATTCGCTTTAAAAAATGAAATGATTCAAAATAAAGAGGCAAAGAAGCTTCACTTATTTCCAAATATTCTGCATTTTCTTCCTCACTTTCATAGCTGAAATGAACAAGCTGATCACTATTCTCAAGTTGGTGGAACTGGATTTCCTTATTCCCCAAACTATCCTCTGATTGCTCTGTAAAGTTAGTTTGGATTTGAAGAACATAATTATCATCATACTAATCATATTTGGGCAAATCATCAAAAGAAGTAATATCATCAAACACAGACATTAGATCAGGAGATTTCTCCCCCACAAATTGCTTTGTAAATCTATCTTCTTATCTATGGTAGTTGGAATTAGCAGGAATTTGTTCATGATTCTTAATCTCTTCTTATACTGATGCCTGCAATATATTGACCAAATAATAATGGTAATCCTACCATATAAGATCTTCTGGATTATTTGTACTAGGAAAACAAACCTCATTCCAAACTGCTATTTGATTTAAGTGATTGGTTAATTGTTTCTCCTCCTTATTATCCATTGTCGCCAAGTGCTTTGAATACTCTTGATCTTGATCAAATATAACAACCTTATCACATACAACAGGAAAATATTTACATTATCTTTGTCATATAGAATCTTGCAAGGGAGTTGCAAACTCTCATTAACTTTAGATGAAAGATCATGATATATCAAAGTATGTTGTCTTATTTCATTTACATGCAAGGAAAGAAAATTTGTGACATGGTTTTCATCAAATAAATTTGATTGGTCTTTAATTTTTGAAGAAACCACTACTTGCTAAAGATGGTCTTGTGGTTCAATATTTTTAAGCTCTATCACCTCTACCTCTAGATCTCCGGACTGTTGTTGGTTTTCATTACTATTTTCTATTTGAGCAAGTTCAGGGAACTGAATTTCTTCTTTATTTTGATTAGTTTATTATGCTGCAAGAATTGTTTCCTATGGGGAAACTTCATGGGTTTCTAAACAACATACATCATCTTTTTATTTTTGAGGGGAAGATAATTCAAGCAAGGCTTCCACTTTTTGAAAAGGCTTTTCTTCTAAAATCTCTAATATTTCATGATCCATGAATTGATCATCATAATCATAGTAATTTTCAAGATATTGAATAAAAATTTCAAAATTATCACAACAGTCTTGAATTAGAAATAGAGATGAATACCTTTCCTTGTATTTGTCATGAAATGCAACATGAAAATGCGTTAAAGAACATATGCTAGAGGCTGGTAAATTTTCATACCAAGATCTAGCTTTTTCTTCTAAAGTTACCATAAATATTTTCATAAGAAAATCTTCATGGAATTTGACTTTAAACTTCCGAATGTGCATATGAAATTTTAATAAATGTAAAGCAGCATCATCTCCTATTTCATCTTTAAACAATGGAAGATTTTTTGACCAATCAAATTTTGGCAAAGGGTTTGGAAAACCTGGAATCTTTGACCTGTCCAAAGGAGCATACCTGCGTTGATTTGTTAAATTCATCTTGAAGACACTTAATGCTAAAATTGAGTCACCATAGGTTCTCAACAACTCTGGATTCTTTTAGTAGTGGAGTCTTGAGTATTTGAGGCTTCTTGATTGGAAAGTGATCATCATAAGTTTCAAAAGGATGATATATATTTACAATTTTCAAAGGAAAATAATTAAAAAATTAATCTAAAATCTTCTCTAAAATACAATATACATTGGAAAACTCTATCAATTTAGAAAGAACATAATGTCTTGGATAACAATCCAAGTTAAAAGCCTAATCTTTTTGTATTTTTCTTTCAGGTTCATTCCTCCAGTGGAGTCTTAGTTGTGAAATTGATGTGGAGTCGCCAGGTGGATGATTTTAACCTTTGTGTGTCTAATCACTATCCACCATCATAGATCAGATCTAAACCCGGAAAACAATTCTAAAGAAAAATAGTAAACAACTTCAAATCATTCCTTTAAGATACATAAAATATTTAATTTAGTGCTTTCTCAAAGATTTATTTTAACTGAGGATTTGTTCATCCCAAATGGAGTCGCCACTATGTTATCACTCATATTTTCCCAGAAGCTATAAGAAGGGGAAAGGTGTCCGAGGTAACCGAAAACCAACTTTTAGGTACATAATCTAGCCAATCTGTATCCAAAGAGGGCTCTCTCTTTAAGATTTAGCTTGGTTTTGCAATATATTAGGCTAGTTATGAATGCTTGGGCTTTTGATTCTGTTTGGTGGTGAAATTCAGTAGTAGAGGGGTAGAACTGAATAGTTTAGGCCATTGGGATAATGGAGTCAAAGAATATGGCTCAAATGGATTTGGTTTCTCAACAAAGGATGGCTTCACAGGGCAAGATAGCTAAACAGGGATCAAATAGAGACTTGAAAAGATGGGATGAACTTAAAAGGGATGAAGGGAAATTAAGAATCCTTCAACATGTTTTAAGAGAAGAGAACTTTGACTGATCACCAATAAAGAGCAATTAAGAATTCTTTACTAAATGATCAAAATGATTAAACTAGGAAACAAGAGCAATTAGGAATTCACTACTTATGCTATTTTAGAAGAAAACATTTAGAATAAAAACGATTGAAGACATATTGCACTTAAGCACTTTCTGAATTATTCTTTTTTGTTTTAATATTTAGATATAACACATAATTGATATAATAAACAAGAAAACAATACCACATGAGATATAAAATACTTATTTGTCAGGTGTTTGACTCATGAATCCTATGAAAAGTCCTTTTGCATTAATTCTTCATCCAGTCAACCATGCAAAATTTGTCCAATAACACTTTATTCCAAAGTAATCAGATTTACAGCAATGTCTAAGAATCCACCCCCTATACTCTGAATGAGGGAGTATTTATACAAAAAACTTTACAATAAAATATCTCATAACAAAGTGAGATATATTTTGAGATGAGTAACCATATGTTACAAGAAAATAGAGACAAGTGGTCTTGTAGGTAGAAGATAAAGGCAAACTGATGGTTTGTTGTCCCTATTCTTGAGAGTGTGTTGGAGTTAGGTCCTATAATTTTGCATCCTATTGTCTTTGATGTAATTTTGTGCTAGCTGCTCTGCTTTTCATCTGTTAACCTTGAATTCCTTTCAACTATTTTTCACTTTTACTTTGGATAAAATTCATTGTTGATGATAAAAGTGTTTCCATCTTTGTTTACCCCTTAATGTCTTCATGTTTAATTTTACTTTTTACTATTTACTTTTTACTTTTACCACTGTGTTTTTCATTTGTCTTCACTTTGACATGAATTTGTATGCTTTGTTTTGTAATTGTCTTCCCTACTGTTTATCTTCATGCTAGCTGATTTACTTGACTTGGTCTTCAATCTGATACTCTTTAACCCTGATACACTTTGACTATTCTTTATTGTGTCATGTTACCTTCCATTTCTGTTTGAATAGATTTGATAACAATCTTGGAGTAAACAGGTCTTATGACTAGTATTAAGACTGTTTATCCAAGCTTGTGGTCTTCTGATCAACTGTAAAAAAAAAAAAACTGTTAAGAAAGCATTGGCTTGCAGGGGAGGTCGAAAAGGTTTCATTTGAGCTTGGGAGGTTTGTGGAGTGAGTCCATAGTGCTTTTCGAGAGGTAAACCATGCTTGAATAGGTTAACAGAGGCTTTAGGTGGCATAGTTGGGTTACATAGGGTTTTACTGCACAATCAGGTGAAAATGAGCAAAACTAGGGTTTTTGTGTTTAAACAGGTAAATGGTTGATATTGGCGGGTAAAATTTGAATAAACAGTGGAAAAATTGTCATATGCAGAGAGTGGAAAGCGGGGGCGGTTTGACATTTTTGTCACTTGTGGGAGGTGGTAAGCAGTTTTTATCTCACCGCTTATGGAGGGGGGCAGTATTTGGGCTCATCTGCGCGATACCATAGGATGGGCAATGCATGGCGTGGGTACTGTTCACAAAACTACTCTGCGATCGCACGCTAACTTTCTGTCGTGAAGGGCCATGCAATATGCACAACAATCATCAGATCTAGGAGGCTTGATCGAATGTCTGACAGGGATTCAAGGTGATGGGAGTTTAATGAGGGCGGGCCCAATATAATTAAAGATTTTTTAATCATATCGGGAGCGACGGGATTGGTCGGGAAAGCTATTAATTAACTGCGGGGGTTAATTAATCCTTTGTTAATGTGGCGGGGGGAAAGGATCTTAATAAGTTACAGATTAACTAATCAACTCCCATTTAATGATGTATTATGGTTATATTTTAACCAAAGGTGTGGGATATGTAAAAATTTGGGGTTTTGTATAATATAATAATACGGGCGTGGGTAATGTTGTTTTATTCGAGAATTAGATAATAATAACATTAGTGGTTAATATGACCAAATGAATGGGAAAGCGCTAAGTTTAATGTTTTCCAAAAATGCATTTCATCATACAACACTTATACCTTAGGCTAATGATATATGAGGGTTTCATGTAGATAGAATGTTTTCAGTTTTCCTAAGTAAAATAGGATTTTACTTAGGAAAAGCTTAATAAAGGGAATGAGTGACTTTATGAAGGGGTGAATATTTATGAAGGGGATTTAAGTTCTTTAGGTATTTCAAATTATTGGGCCAAGGGTCCGGTCCCTCCAAAAGTCAGAGAAATGCTCTGAGCCCCCCTAACTTGTTTATAGGTAGCTTTAGCACTTAGGGGAAATTAGTGAAAATTTAGGGGAAATGAGTAGGGAAGTTAATTAGTTGGACTTTGATTTCATGATATGTTGTCTTCATTGTCATCCATGCTTTTTCCAAGTGATGAAAGCAAAAATATGTAAGCTTTTAACTTGACCATTCATCACACATTATTCTACAACCAATCATCTACTTGCCCTACCTACTTAACCTAGCATTTTTACTTCTTTATTAGGGTGCACTTAAACTGGTAAACCCTTATCAAACTTTTATTTTCTTTTACATAGTGATATCTATCTAAATCTACACTTATTACACCAAAGGGCTCAGATGTTGAGCTCCTTTTTCACTCTACCTATCTACTTATCTGCCAAGATTAAATTGTTTGGTCAGATATTTATTCTCTATTTCTACAACATGAAATTGAAAATATGAACTAGTCAAGCTTAAACTATTTGACTATTCATGAATTGTGCCATAGGTGACAAGTTGCACACAATTTTTTATTATACAAAAGTAAAAAAGTAGTGGCATTTAGACTTACACACTTTCATGGTCTTTTATTTTTGTTGGGGTTCATTTTCTTTCATTTTTTGACCATCTTTTATTCTTTTTACCCTGTGATTTTTATTTTAGGGTGTACCCTCTTTACATTTTTTTAAATTTTTTGATTTTTTGAAAATATGGAAAACCTTTGCAACAAGAAAAGGTATGAACATATTACAGAGCTCATCAAGTCAATCATGATATATGACATCTATTGGTATAGGGGCCTAACATAAGGTAATATGGGGAATATTATTGCAACCCTTCCTATTGGCATTTTGGTCCAACCTAAAATTATCAATATATTTCAACTAGGGACATATTTTTCTTGCCATGAGCTTAATATTTTCTCACCTCACTGATTTTTTACCATTTTCCCATTATTGCAATGGGGTATTCATTTTATGAATTGTAATCCTCACTCGCTTGAGGGGCTTGGAGCATAGCCATTTATACATGTTATTCCATTTTTTGGCTGAGATGATGCTTACACGTCATGCCAACGGTGAAACTTCAGTTTCATTCTCTATTGATTGATTACTCGAGTCTAAAAATGGGCTCCATCTAAACTTTTTTATGTTTGGCCATTCATGTAAATACACTTTTTTACATTAGTGTGTGAATTCATTGGTGTGCATTTTTTTTTGGTGTGATTGTTTGCTTTGAAGACATGTTTCCTCTGTTTACCTTGTGTTCCACTCAATTCGTCGATGTCGTCAAACCATTATGTTGGTTTTGATGATGGTGCTTGTCATAGCACAGAAAACCTATCCTCTGCAGCTTGGGCACTCTTCGCCCCTGATGGCGACTTGATCAATTTACAACATATTTGCCTGAGAAGAACAACTAATAATATTGTCGAGTACAGTGCAGTTATTGAACTGTTGTCAGAAGCAATTGCTCTCGAAATTAGAAATTTGGTTGTTAAGTTAGACTCATAACTTGTGCTACAATTAAAAGGTCATTATTCAGTAAGAAATCCACAAATTTTGCGTATCTATCTACGTGTTCGATTACTGGAAAGAAATTTTGATTATATCACATATCAAGACATTCCACGACATTTAAATACATTAACAGATGCATTAGAAAATTATGTTTTAGATCGACATTTGCATCACTTATAAAATATGTATATGTATATGTATATGTATATGTATATGTGTATATATATATATATATATATATATATATATATATATATATATGTATGTATATATGTATATATATATATGTATGTATGTATATATATATATATACATATATACATACATATACATATATATATATATATATATATATATATATATATCTATATATATATATGTATACATATATATATGTATATGTATACATACATACATACATACATACATACATACATATATATATATATATATATATATATATATATATATATATATATATATATATATATATATATATATATATATATATATCGAGTATGTCAAAGTTTTTTCATCAAAATCTCAAAAAACAAGTGTTCTGAGACACATGGATTTTAAAGCCTACAATAACGAAAATAAACACGACTAGGAAAAAGCTATTCGCCCACATGATTCTCACGATAGCATGAGACCGCTCTAATCACTTGACCTAATAACCAATGCAGTCTCCCAGACACTCCTACTGTATGCCTCTGGTACCAAACTGACACGTCATCTATAGTCGCATATTCTGGAATCCCTTGAGTAATCACTTCTAGATTTCATTCCATCTATACAATAGGATTTTCTCCTTCCTTGTATGGAGCATCCGGATCTCCTCTAAAGTTTTTGCCAACATAGGTATATTCATCCACGATGATTGGTTGTTAATGTAGCCAACCAAAGAACGACAGAGGGGAATGCATCTATTGACCTCCCCCTCCTCCAGGCATGATCTCACTCTATCTGAGCAGCCTCGAATCTTGTGAAGCTATATCATCCAACTCTACCCACTGGTATCGAAATAGGGGCACACGCTCTAAAAATAAAGTGACCAAAATTGATCCAAAGTCGAACTGCTTCAAGTTTCCCAGTTTGCCTTTGGTCAACTGTCTCTTCATGTTGACCAATAGTCCTTCACACCAGTTGAACACTATTGGATCTAGACAATCAACTATGTATTGGAATTGTGATTTCATTGCCTCATGCAATGCCTGTGCCCAAGCTATATGGGCCACGGTGTGTAGAAGTGTCCTCAAGGGAAAGTTGTTGATGGTTTCTATCTTCACCTTCCTGCTCATAACTATCTCTGCGCCCAAGAAATGCCTTCTGATCAAGTTCTTGGTGCTCTCTCCTCCAGTAAGGGCTCTAAAGAGTTGAACCCTCTCCCCTTTTCTGGACAAGCATGTGATGAACTAGATATCAGCTACTTCCAGCTCTAGTTCTTGATCTACAATGATGAAGATTTGACGGTCGACATCCCAGAGTCCAATGAGATATTTTAGCAACTCATTTTGAGTTATGAGTCCTGGGGTTCGGAAGAACTTCAGTAATCTGCAACCCCTAAAAGCATTGACACATTCAAAAATTTGGGAAACTTGGTGATCTTCTTCCTCATGGTCTCTTTCCTTCCATTTGATGACCATGTTTGTCGAAATATCTTGCAAACAACTCATAAAAATAATTTAGACGCCTTTCCACATATCAAAGTCTTGAAGAAATCAATCAAGGAAGAGGATTTTTCATTTATTTTTCACTCTACATTCAACGCGACTACCAAAATTATTTTCTCACTTGCAGCGTGAGAACCTTTTGGGCTCAGGGGTGTTCAATGCGTATCTGATGAGCAGACTCATGTTGGTCGCCCCCGATTTTAAAATGAAAATCCTCCCCTTAACTAGCTAAAATTCCTATGAAATGGCATGAAATAAGTATGAAAAGAAAGAGAAAAGGAACATATCTTACCTGCCGCTGATAGTTCATGAAATGGTGCCATGGATCTCCCACACTGCTTGCTTGAAGAATTAAGAAGAATGGGGTAAAATGCACTCTCCAATTTACTCCAACTGAAATGGTAAAAATGTTTTTACTTTTGGTCTATTTATAAGTTTTAAACATATTTTTGTCAATATTTAATTATTTTTCTCGATATTAGTGATGTGTTTTTGTCTTTATGCAGTTACAGGATCTTTTTGTGGTTACAGTAATCATTTTTTACCGATTCAATGAGTTTTTGTTTTATCTCTTTTTCAGACTCATTAAAAATAAACGAAAAAGGAACCCCCCTCGAGTCATATTTAAGCTCTTTAATGGCTCTTGAAACATGAAAATATCATCGAGTACTTGTCTTTTCAAACTCATTAAATTAAATGAATTGACATCGTCTCAGTATACATTTACCCCTTTTTTAGGTTGATATTGACTATTTACAAAAATGGTACACCTTGATCAACATGGTCAAGAGGTTCTCTCAAATATTTCTTTTCTACCTTTTCGAGTTCAAGAGACAAATTATGAAAAGGGACATGATGGAGTTTTCTTTTTCATGTCTTTTTTAAACTCTCTAAATATGAAAAAGATGTTGAGTTATTCTTCTGTCAGACGCATAAAAATTGACTGACGAAAGACTTGTCATCATGATGAGACTCAATTTCTCCTTCCTAAGACTCGTAAAACTTACTAGGATGGATTCATTCGAATAATGAACTTATACGAAAATCATATATTATCCCCTTCAAGCTTGTGATAAAAATTAATTGGGCTACTCACTAGAAATAGTAAGGAAAAATGAAAGTGAAACATCTATTGTATAGGCAACATGTCTCTCTTGAACATGACACTCATCTATTTCTCGTGTCAGGTTTGGGATATCCTCACTCAGTCACTTGTCCTTCCAATTTTGGATGATCCATTTTGCCTCTCATCTAACTATTTTACTTCATCATCATGACCCTTGGTCCTATGTTGAGTCAAATGCTTCCACACTCCGGAGTCATGTCGCCGATATGTTTAAGAGAAGTCCTATCTATAGTTTCTTTCCTATACATTGTCTGGCCTTTTTCCACAGTCCTAGATCATACTCCTTTATTTCACTTTATTCCTTTTTTCATGTCGATGATGAGAGAATCACTATGGACCTCCTTCTACGGGTTGCTTCCTGTCGACTTCAGCTCATTATATAGGAAGATGACTTAGAAACCTACTTTCAGTACCTTAGAGCTTGCATGCCTCAATGAAAAGTTCTTCACATTCGATGACATATTTTCATCATTGGTCTTCGATCGGATGATTCCATGAGTGTTAGACTTCATATTCATTTTCACATTCATAGATTGTACAGTCGTACCTTGAGGACCATTGTCATTATTGGTGGCTTCTCTCATTCCTGTTAGCAATCCACATCATTGGACAATAATCAGGTGGTTTTCTAGCATGTTAGAATTCGTACTTTGATCGAGTTGGGGTGGAGCGCAAGACCCTGAGTTTTGTCTGTTCTAACTCAGGCTGCGTGGAGTTATGTATTATTCATGATTGTATACATGCTTCCTCTATATGGATGGTTGCGACCATGCCATGGCACCTTATATCTATGATGATGATCCTTCTATATTGGGTGGTTGCATCAATACCGTGGATCTTAGACTTCCAAACAATCCTTTTCATTCGAACGGCTGTGCCCATGCCGTGGATATTTTCACATAGTCCTTTCTATCTAGATGGTTGTATCCATACCGTGGATTCATGTTTTGATATTAGATATAAATATGTATATGTGTCCTTGATTTGTAGGTCTCCTAACAATGTTTTTTCTTGTCCTTGCAAAAGCTCATAAAGCATCTCATTCATCACTCCTTGTTCTGCCTTCATGCTTTAAGGGGATCTGTTACAAACTATTTTGTCATGCCTCCTCCACTTCCATGTGTCATACCCCGGAGTGCTCGAAACTTGGAAATTATGCAGTGTACCCATCCTGATATGCAGTCCAGATCCTCCCTGAAGACTTAATGAAAACATGCCTTGAGCCTTCCCTGAAGAAATAAGCTCAAAACCCTAGGGGTCAGCGTGACTATGACAGCGGCAACTCGTGCTTATGGTGAGTTGCACTATACTAGCCTCATGTTGGCAGCACGGTTTTTACTTGGATACTCGTGTTGATCCCTAAAAGGAAATTTTTCCCAAGGAGAATAAGAAGCTTCATGATCTAGAGGCTTCCAGAACGACGAGCTTGAGGTTGTTCATTGTGGATGTGGTCAAATTCTCCCAATATTTCCCTTTGATCATATCCCTATGAGCTCCCTCCTTGAGGTGAGGGCCTTCCCCTATCTCTGGAGAGATCCTAACTCCCTCTCCCTACCTATATATTCGTCCTCTCCCATTCACAAATGGTTGGTATCTGATTATTTGCACCCTTATGTTGAGATAGTGCCTACATGCTACTCGTTTGGATGGGATAAAGAGGGCTTATTAACATCAAGGCTTTGGTTTTATGCTTCATCTTTCATCTCTTAATATATACAACTACTGGTTCACTTTCCATTAATGTTTTGTGTAAATGCATCATTTATCTTAATTCTCCTTGATTTTTTAAGTAAATTACATTCGATTACGCTTGTTGCACTTGTATGCTTTTGGCCTCTTTTGCAGGTATTCAAATGCTATGAACAGTAGGGATAAGCTTGAGGAGCAAGCAATCAAGATCTTCAACAGAGTGCGTTATAGCATCATTACGAGGTAGGTCACCTTCCTCTTCTCTCATTTCGACTGTAATTTAGGAAAGTATCTCTTATATTGTCACGTTGGTTGCTAGTCCCACTCATTGGGCTAGAGGGATTGTATTTGTCTGCAGAGAGGATTTACCTAGACAACAGGGGGTGAATTAGCATTAAGGCTAATTTAAAAATTTCTACAAATTTTCCATTACTAATTTAAGCTTGGCATCCACTAAATGAGATCAACCATTAACAAACCATAACAACATCCATATGAATCAGCACAAGCATACACATCATGAGAAACACAGATATGACATAGAGGATTAACGTGGATACCATTCGAGGAAAAAATCACCTAATCTTTTTGTTGTTATTGATGTAAAAATGAGAGCACCTACTCTATTACATCAATCTGTTTGTGAGCCATCACTTAGAGGAAGCACTAACTCCCTTTGATTTTATGCTAGCACCCACCAGCAGGAAGCAACAACTCCCTCCTTTTGAAGACACTTGATCAACCTACCAAAATCACCATTTGAAGAACCAACTTCATGTATTTGTTGCAAGAAACAACTTGCAACTCCTTGGATTTATGCAAGAACCAACTTGCAGGAGACACCAACCCCTAATATTTCTTCAAACAAGCACTAGAGATGAAAGCACCATCTTCCTATATGCAGGCTCCAACCCACACTCAGTAAGGAAACTTACTCCTCACTATAATTGGCAGCCTCTCTTCTTATTTTCATCTCTTTATTCTCCTTAGCCCTTGGCCCATGCAACATTCTATGTCTTATGCTCTCGTTGTAGCAACCCACTGTTCTACTCAATAACATTCACTAATACACAACCCCTGCAACACTTTATCCACACTACAACATCATACTTTTGCTCTGAGCTCTCTTCTCTCAACATCATACATTCAACTCTTGACCCCTTCTATTCCACAGGCTCTCTCGGCCTCTCACATAGTAGCACGGCTCTCTCTCTCGGTCTCGCACAATAGTTGTGCCACATTATAGGCCTTTTTACTTTACATAGTCACTCTCAACCTCTCTCTGTAGCATAGGCTCACTCATCCTCTCCTCAACAATGTACACACACCCACAGAGCTCTCCACACATCTCACTCACCACAATGCTTCATTCCCCCTACATTTATCAACTGTAATCTTGGGTTTTGTTTCACTAAAATATAGTCAACGATGTTGTCTCTTTCAACCATCACTCTACAATCAATGTTTCCCAAGTTTACTTATGCACTTAGCACTCCATCATGTTGTTGTGTCTCTTTCTTGAATTCTTCCACTCCATTAAACATGAGAATGGGAACATGAGTGTTTCCATTCTAAGATGTGAATCCTCAATCAACTTGTACACTCCAACAAGGCACCTCTCCTTTCTGTGAACAAATACCTTGTCCTTGAGGCTCTGATCTTCATTCAATTCCTTGTAGCACATAAGGAAGATCATGGATGGCTTGTCTCACCTCATGACGGACTCCATTATCTCATTCCGTGTAACCGTGGTCCTCTCTATCACTGTCTACTGCCTATGACAGTCGTCATTGACTCCATTGATGAATTTGTGAAGTCGTGGTCCTCACTGCCTTGACACATCAATCTCTGCAATCGCCATTACTCCTGTGACGCCATCCTTACTAAGCACATTTACTTAGTTACTAACTCATTCATTTTCCATTTACCTCTATGTTGCAGTTTTAGAGCCTAATAATTTCGTAACTTTATTAAGGAAAACGTTACGAAATCGCAATATTTCAATTGGCCTTTAGCCCCTTCTGCTTTTCCTCTTATTTTTATTCCTCAATGGGACCGGGTTCTATGACCGGTGGCTTCATACACCTCTGTGATGGAATTTTGGAGCTCCCACATATCGTAACTTTCTTCAAATTACAATTACGGATATGTTACGAAATCTCCAACCTCAGAAATACCTACGTGGCGTCTCCATAGAAATTAGGTGCTAAGATCTTCACTACACCCTTAGTTCTTTTGTGCTCCATGACCAAAAACCAAACACGTTAGAGCTCCACATATCAGGACATTGTCCAAAATGAAATTAAAAAGGAGTTACAAAATCCTGACCTCTAATATGTACTAGTTGAATGACATCATGCTCTTGTCATCAACCCACGTGGTGTCTCCTTAATGGTGATTTGTGTCACTAGGATTTGACCCATTAAGCCATCCAATAATGATTAATATGACTTCCACGAGTCCTCTATACATCCACATCATGTTCATGTCATATGCCACCGTCAGCTCTTGAGGGCCAATCACCTGCTGACGTGTGTCATGTTTGAGGAGAGAGAAAGGGTCCCTTGGTCCATGGTTTTGCAAACGATTTCCTTTGTAAGCTCTTCTCCTCGCACCCTTCGGTGCTTTCAAAAGAATTCAATTAATAAAAAGTTAAGAAATCCCAAAATTCTAAGGTTCCAATATTCTGAGGTTCTCACCTACTCTCATATTCTCCTGTTCCGATTTTCACCAGCTTTCTGAGGTCCCAAATTTCAAAGGATCGACTCCCTGGCATTGGATCGAAACTTTCTCAAAAATAAATTATATGAAGTCTTTGACCTCCGATGTTCTAACCTCTCAAAGTCCCGAGACTCTGACCCTCTGAAATTTGGGGTTTTGAAATTCGGCCTTCTCCTCTGGTTCAAAAGTTGGCCTGCTTCTAAGGGCTTCAAGCTCCTTACTTCGACTATCAATAACTTTTGATCCTGAGTTCCATTCATGGACTTCCATATACCGTTGGAAATATCTTTCTGAGCACTAACCAACTGTGCTAACTACACAAGTATCTTAGTTTATCTCTTTAGGCATAATGTCCTCCAAAGTCTGGGACTCCCAACCATCACAATCGTCATTTTCTGGCTTATCCAATAAGCCTCCTACTGTGATGATTCTCTACAAAGCACTGCAACAACAATGGTAGTCCCAACCGCATAGTCATCATTTAATGGATTCTCCAATAATATTTCTACTATGATGATTCTCTACAGAGCACTACAACAACCATGGGACTCTGCTTGAGCTTGACACATCAAGCACATCAACGTTGGCGTTTGCTTCCATCACAACTAGCCTGGTGGAAATCAATGTTGTTTTTCCTAACATCATGATATCACATACATCCATCTAGATATGGTTGAAATCAATGATAATGCACTTGCTAACTGTTAGGCAATCCCAACTTCCCAACTTTTATCTCCTAGTATGGATTTTGACATCAATGCCAACACACTTACTACCACTAGCCATACATGCAATGCCAAATGTCCAACAATACATTATGTTTTCTCTAGTCTCAAATGGAAATGATGAGTGCATGGTTGCAGATACATAGAATGGAAATGAAAAAAATCAAACGCTAATTATTCTAAATATATTAAGTACTCATTCCCCTATTAGAAACTAGGAAAATCTTGAAAAGGGGAGTTGAATCAATATTTTAACAATTTAAAACTTTCTTGCTTAAAATAAAAAAATACTTAGCAACAATAATAATCAATAACACACCAAAATCATAAATCATGGCACAAGATATTAATGTGGAATCCAAACTAGGAAAACCACCCACTACTATTTATTAAGATGAAAAATAAAGCTACAACTTCAAGTTACATCAATTTCTTTGTGTAGGCTACAACCCACTGAAGCCTTCAAAATTCTCTCTATCTACAAGCACCAACTTGTTGATTTCTTAGAAATCAACCTGAAGGAAGCTCCAAATCCCTGTTTATTAGCTCCAACCAAAAGGAAGCTCGAATTCTTTTTTACGCAAGAACCAACCTGCACAACCCTAAAGATACTTCTTTCATATAATTTTCACAGTCAAATCATGGAATACGTTTTGCTACAGTATAATTCTATGTTTTGTACACCAAAATCACCACACCTAGTATGCCTCAAATCCTTTACCAATTCATGTATTCGTATCTCATATTTCTACAATATTTTTTCTACTTATATATATTTTAGAGCTACTAATTTTGGTTTTAACTTTAGTTTTACTTCAAATCTTTTCTTTCAATTAATTATTGTTTACTTTATTTAATCCCTATGTTCTCTTGTTGTAAACATAATTTTCATATGAATAATGTTGTTTTGTTCCTTGCTATCATGACAGGAGGGTAATTCCAAATGAATTTGTTGCCATTGAATTAAGATAGAACATAGATATATACATGGAGAGGTGGAGTATTGGGGTTTGATCTCCCAATGACTCTTCGTCTTCCAATTCTATTTATTTAGCTATTTATAATATTTACATAGGATTCCTAATCCCAAAGGTTAGGTGTTCAACATTCCCCCCTTTAATATGAAGGAATGTTGGTGAGTCCAAGCATCATTATGAATCTTTCAAACTTTTCCCTTCCAAGCTCTTTGGTGAAGATGCGTGCAATTTGCTTATTTATGGAACAGTGTCATAGGTGAAAATTTTTGGCCTCAACATGATGTTGAATCAGATGGTATTTTGTATTGATATGATTTGTTCAATCATGGAACTTTGGGTTCTTGGATAAATTTATTGTAGAAGTGTTCTCAATTAAAAGAGGAGTTGAATGTACTTGTTTCTCCTGCAAATATTCCAGAATTTTCTTGAGCCACACAATTTCCTTCATTGCTTCAGCTGCTGCCACATATTATGCCTCACTTCCTTCGTTGCTTCAGCTACTGCTACATATTCTGCCTTGGTTGTGGAATATGTTGGAACTGATCTTTTGTGTGACCTCCAGGATACATCTCTTGATCCAAGAGTCATAACATAACCTGAAGTAGATACTCTAGTTTCTTTATCTCCATCGAAATCCGAATCACAGTATCCAATCAAGTTGAGGCCACCCACCCGTGTATACTTGAGTCCAAAGTCTTGAGTCCCATTCAAGTACTTTAGAACTCTTTTTGTAGCATACCAATGACCCTCACAAGGATTTTGCATAAACCTGGAGAGGGTTCTGACAACAAATGAAATATTTATTTTGGTAGTAGTCAAGTAGTTGAGACTTCCTATAAGTTGTCTATACTTCATTGCATCCTCAAATTATTTTCCTTCAGTGGATGTGAGCTTTAAGTTCTATTCCATTGGATTGGTCAAAGGATTGCACTCATCCATGAAAAACATGTTCAAAAAATATCTAATGTACTTCTTCTAAGAGATGAATATAAACTTCATATGTTGGGTTACTTCAATGCCAAGATAGTAGTAAACATAGCCCAAATATTTCATTTCAAAACCTTTCCTTAGTTCTTTATTTATGGATGCAATGTAGCTCTCATTGTTGCCTCTCATCAAAATATCATCTACTGTATACACCACAAGATATAAAACTATTTTTCCAACTTTCTTAACAAACAAATTTGCATCATCAAGATCATAATGTTTGAAATGGAGCTTCAGAAGATGCTTAGTCAACTTCTCGTACCAAGCTCGTGGTTCTTTCTTAAGGTCATAAAAGGATTTTACAAGATTGCATACTTTATGTTCTTGAACATTCACAACAAATCCTTCTAGTTGGGACATCAAAACATTCTCTTTCAGATATCCATTCAAGAAATACGTTTTTACATCCATTTCCTGGATGTTCCAATTGTTTTGTTCTACCAAGTAAAATAGTTTCTGGATGGTAACCCTTTTCTTGATCCGGATTTAAACAGGAACACAAAAAATCATAGAGATAACCATAAACACAGAGATGCAGTGGAAATAATACTTCATTTAATTAATGTAAAATATTGAAATATGCTTACAAACAGAAATTGAAATAAACCAGCTAGGGCGATGGTAGCTTATCTCTGAGAAGAGATGTGGCAGCTACATGCATCTAAACTATGTTACAATGAGGCTCGGAGGCCTATTTATTGTTGAGAAACAATGGAAAACCATAAACATCCAAAAAACTAACCATAGAATATGAAACGCCAACTTGTGGGCCCCATTTGGGTAAAATGGTACATCAACTTCCCGAGGTCGTAACTTTGGCATATGATCTCCATTTGACGCTCACAATATCTCGTTAGAAAGATCTATCCAAGAAATACAACTTTGGGAAGAGAAACATCAGTCCATGGACCCATGTTGCTCCCATATTTCCCAAAAAACGTCATTTAAGGCTTCAAAGTGGCTCTGGAAGTTTAGGACTCGAAAAACTGCTAAAAATAGTAAATTGTGCTACAATTATGGAAACTGAAAAACTGAATGAGACAGTTGTGGGGGTCCAAGTGGGATAGGTGGGTGGCCACCAAAATCCACCTGGATCATTCCTCCCCCCTTAGGAAGAAATGGTCCTCATTGTGTTGAGTTCCTCCAACTGTTGAACTTGGTCCCTAGTGAGTTGTTCTACAATCTCGGGTGTGTCCAGTAATGGTGGGAAGCATGGTCGAGGGCAATACACATTGAACACTTGGTGTAGGTTAAGGAATGGAGGAATTTTTTGCTCCAAAGAATTGTTCCCACAGCCTTGGTAATGCTGTAAGGACCATGTCGGAGTGGTGTAAGCTTCTGATGGGTTCTTGTAAGGTGTTCTTTCTGCATATGTAACCAAACTTTGTTGCCCACCTAAAACTTGTGTGGTGCCCTTGTTGGTGAGGAGAAGTTGTTCTTGTGTTCTTTCATGACCGTATCCCTCTGCTATCGTTGCTGCATGGAGGAACCCTTCGTTGGGGTCATGGATGTGAAAACGATCTTCCCCTTACTTTGGGAGTGAACTAGACAGAAAATGAACTTCCTAGTCTGGGAGACGATCACGCTACATTTCTTAGCAGAGAACAAAGAGGTGGCAGTAGGTGGGGCTACCTCTGGTATCTTGTATAATGAATTACCCAAAGTAATAATAACAGTGTGAGGCCATGACTCATACACAACATGTCGCCTCCACAAGTATGGCTGGCCAAATAGGACATCACAAACATCCAGAGGTGCAACATCACACAATACCTCGTTTGTGAAGGGTTTGATGCTGTAGGGAAGGCGACACTATTGGCGAACTCGGAGATGTCATCCTTGTTGAAGCCACCTAATACTTTATGGTCGCATGTGTGGTGTAGTCGGTAGGCCCAACCGCTTCAGGACCTCTACTGAAATGAGATTCTTTTGGCTCCCACTTTCGACAATGAATTGCAGCGGTGAACCCTTCACCCAGATTTGTGAGTGGAAAAGATGCTCCCCCTCCTCCGGATCTTCAGGCTCATTCTTTTGGATCTTGGTGGTGGCAAAAGTGGCGCTAGGTTCCGCATCAATGATTTTCTTCCCTTTGCCATTCCCCTTGTCAGGTTTTGACTCAGGGTCGGAACATGCATCTGATCCGGAAGCCTTCAACTCAGCCACCAATGACTGCTTGGTTTGGCACTCACTTGTGTTATGAGTGGGGCTCTTGTGGAACTCACACCACTTTTCTGTGTCCTTCTTTGACTTCGTGGTGTTGTTCTTTTCTTGCGGCTTTGACGGGTTATCTTGGGTGACCCCGCCTTGGCTTTGTCCTTTGGTCTTCGGATTTGCAGATCCAAAGTCTCACTTCTTCTATTTAAAATTCTGCTCGATCTTGACAGTGTATCAATACGCTGTGCCAAGCGAGGAGATGTTCAGGAACTCCATTTATTCCTAGATGTATCTGTGTAGGCAGCCACGATATTTGACTACCAAATGTAGCTCAGAATCCTTGATAACCAACTATGTATGAAGGGTATGAAAAATGTTGGTGAATTCAGGCACATCTTGGTTCCTTCCCTGTCGCAGCGTGGTCCACTTTATGTATTTGTCCTCGTAGTTTTTGACAAGGTAGTACTGCTCCTTGATGGCATCCCAGAATGAATTCCAAGTGCAACTGAAAATAGTGAGCTTGTACTTTCATCCTTCTGCTCGCAGTAGGTTTTCCACCAGTCCTTGACGTGGGGGGCTGCTTTGAGAAGAGCAAAAATAATCTTTTCCTGATTGGAAAAATCATGAACAAAAAAATACCGAGCTAGTAGATTTAGCCATTTATCTACGGCATCTGAGTCTATCTGACCCTTGAATATGGGGATTTCTAAATTAACTTGTACCTTAAACAGTGTGGCATTTATAGAGTAGTTGTTGGAAGCCAATGCGTTGCCCTTGGGTAGCCGCTAAAGGATCTGGGCAAAGTTGTCCATCATCGCGTTCCTTTGCCACTAAGGGCTTCTTTGAGCAAGATTTTGATAGGATCTCCTACCCCCCCCCCCCCATCTTTCTTCTCATCCACCATGGGAGACCGTCGAGGTTTGTGGGGCTAGTCTTGCAAAGGTTCGGCCAGTTGAAGCCCTACCTCCTTATATCCCGACCTTGTCGGGGACATGGAAAGAAAAACAGAGAAAAACAGACTGCTCTGATACCACTGATCCAGATTTAAATAGGAATGAAACAAATTATAGAGATAACCATAAACACAGAGATGCAGCGGAAATAATACTTCATTTCATTAATGTAAAATACTAAAATATGCTTACAAATAGAAATGGAAGTAAACCAGCTATGGCGATGGTAGCTTATCTCTGAGAAGAGATATGGTGGCTACATGCTTCTAAATTGTGTTACAATGAGGCTCGAAGGCCTATTTATTGTTGAGAAATAATGGAAAACCCTAAAATCGAAAAACCTAACCCTAGAAGATGAAACGCCAAACTGTGGGCCCTGTTTGGGTAAATTGGTACATCAACGTCCCGGGGTCGTAACTTTGGCATACGATATCTGTTTGATGCACACAATGTCTCATTAGAAAGATCTATTTGAGAACTACAACTTTGGGAAAGAGCAACATTGGTCCAAGGACCCATGTTACTCCTAGATTTACCAAAAAATGTCATTTAGGGCCTCAAAACAGCTCCGGAAGTTCATGACCCAAAAAAATGCTAAAAATAGTAAATTGTGCTACAATTACGGAAACTGAAAAACTAAATGAGACAATTGTGGGGGTCCAAGTGGGATAGGTGGGGGGCCACCAGCATCCACCTAGATCATTTTTCTATGGGGGGGGAATTATCCTCATAGTCGACCCCTTCATTTTTTGCAAAACCTTCTACCACAAGACTATCTTTGTGCTTGTCAAGTGAGCCATCTACGTTATACTTGTTCTTGAAGACCAACTTGTAGCCTATTGGTTTGGTTCGTAATGGACGATCAAATAGCTACCAGGTGTCATTAATTATCAAAGAATCATATTTGTTTTTCATCACTTCTTTCCATTCATCATGAGAAGCAAATTATTTGAAGGAAGTTGGTTTGAAATTTGTAGGCAAATTCAACTCACAATCATAAGAAACATCCATATCAATAGGTGAATCAGAATCGTATACATCATTTCCATTCTGTCTAGTTGAGCTTCTTGTTCCTATCTGTCCAACCTCATTAGGATGAACTCTTTCAAGTGTATTTTTCAGCCATTTTGGAGGACCTTTATAAGATGGCCTAGGTTGTTCAGTTGACTGAGAAGGAGCTCAACCAATATTTAGTATCCCAAGTCTATCAATCACATCACTCAAAGTTTCATCAGTGGCTAGAGCTTCATGCGAGGGAGACAATGCTTGAGAAGAAAATTCCATATATTGATCCAATATAGGAATCCCCACTTCAAGATTTGGAATCTCATTATCAATCTCTTGAAAATACTTTTCATGTCTAAATCTATCCAATCGATCAAGTTTCCTCTCAACAACATTGTCAGTCTTAGAAGATTCAAGAAAGATCACATCTCTAGATATTATAAACTTCTTATTCACTTCATCATAGAGACATTATGCTTTGGAGGTGTTTGAATACCCTACGAAGATACATTTGCAACTCCTTGTATTGAGTTTTTTTCTTTGTTCCTTAGATATTAAGGCATAACAAGTGGAAGCAAAAACTCTGAGATGCCTCATTGAAGGAATGTGTCCATACCACATTTCATAGGGAGTCTTGTTTTTTATAGTATTAGATGGAAATATATTCTTTATATACACAACATATAGAACTGAATCAAGTCAAACTATTAGCTTAACATTATTGAAAAACATTATCGAACATACTTGTTGTAGCGGCTACAACCACCCTCCAAAATTTTGTGTTCACATTGTTTTGGAGCCTCCCTCCTCAACATCTTAGCACCATGTCTTGCACTGCTCAGGTACTGGTGTTTCATTTGATTTTATCTTTCACTTAACATCTAGTGTTCATTTACTTGTCCTGTCGACTAACCACAAGCTGAACCAGCAACTTGATTCTCATCCGGTCTTTGTGTTATCTGGGAAACTACACTATCCTAGAAGGAAACCTGTCTTGCCCTTATAAATTCCGCATAATAGCCCAACAGCAGCCTCGCTCCTAGAAATTGCGCAAAGCACACAACCCAGCCTTGCTCTGGAAAATTGTGCAGACCATCCCAATAGTGAGCTGAGGCTCAAAAATACGCTGAGCCAGTAGGCAACCAACCTTTCTCTAGGAAATTGTGTAGAACTTGAGAGACAGCCAGAGCCACTCAGCCTAGAAACAACACAAAATATTCCCTTCAGTGGCTGTTCATTGCATGTGCCCGTATTTTGCCTGGTTTCCTCCAGAACAATGTAATTGTTCCTTGCATGCTTGGCATCTTTTCATGAAAAAGAAAAAAATAAAAAAGCAAAAAAGCATCCCTATATTTTAAGGAGCTATTTTTAGCACTAGGAGTTACATGCAAAACTGATTTAGAAACTTCCCGCCAATTGTCCCTTTTTCCTAGATTTATGGCATGCGTTTCATAAACCCTAAATATAAAAAATCTATTTAATGGACGCCCCAAATATCATTCTTCACATTCGATCTTGGAGCTCTAACATTGCTAAGGAATTTATGAACCTTCAGCACAGTTGGCACAACTTTTCTAGGCAAGTTTTTTATTTTCATGTCTTTTGCCGCTTTTTCTATCACTTTTGATTTATTGGCTTGTGTGAGTATTGTTTTCCTAATTTATTGAATGAATGTTGGTGTTTCAATGTATTTGAACTTGTAGAAGTGTTGTTTCAAGTTTTTCATTAGATTTCCTTAATGTCGCATGCATAATCCTGTTTCCTCACTGACAGTCATCATCGTAGCAACTTTCTTCACGAGCTTCGTTATTTTGCTGCTTGATTGATTTATGCACTTTCTTGGAATGAATGCATGTATATTCACTCATATATCCACCATATTTTCAAACTCAATCAGTCCTTAATATTTTCAGGCTGCTCTTGGGCAGATTTGGGCTGCCTTGGCCCAGATCTTGCTTCTCCCGGCATGCACTATGCATTTTGGAAAGTTGAGGCTCCGCCTTGCCTCCAGGAATTTCGTTGAGGCTACCTGAACTAACTTGCAACTATGCTTTGCGCAATGTGCATCTCCAACTAGCAACCCAACTAGACTGAATTGTGCATTGTACAGTTCCAGTCCACAATCAGCCTCTCTAGGTTGTGGTCTGCGTAGTTCCAGTCAGCAACAGTACTCACTGGCAGCTACGACTGCAAAATTCGCAGTTCTAACTGACAATCTCCTAGCCTCTTAGAGTCAATGTTGCGCAATCTTGTGTAGCATTCACCCAGTTTCTTACATGATTGATTCCCGATTTGATTTATGTTTTTCAACTGACATTGGCTTATCATGAGTGTCTTCTCTCTCTTTAGTTATAATATGTGTTCAACATCTTCTCAGCAGTACAGGTAACATGGCCTCCAAGAGAGCTGGATCAAAGGACACATTTGAAAGAAGTACTAAAGATGTGGTTGAACAGGTATCTATGAGCTTGTCCGTTTATGTAGACACACATTTGTTCATTGAGAAAGACATCAAGATCACATGGAAATGTAGGTTTTAACCCCATACATAAATTACCTGCATACGAATTCTAAATCACAGAAAAATAAACAATGCGAGAGCATAACACATAAAACACATATACACAGAGATTTTCCCCTGGATCCCAAAACTGGGACTACCAGCTTGATTTTTTCATTATATTCCTTTCAATGTTACAATACATATTTATACATGCCGAGGCATCCAATACCATGGACCGAAAACCATTGCGTCCAAAACCATGGACCGAAAACCATAGGTAGGTTCGCCCAACCTAATATAGGGTCCAAAAAAAAAATTTCCTGCGGCACTGCCCCGGACCCCGTAGAGGGGGGCTACACGCCCCCCTCAAACCCCCTGGACAGGGGGGGTTTCCGCCCCCCCTGTGACCCCCCCCGCTACGCAATCGGCACAACGAACGGGGGGCTCTGCCCCCCCTCTAACCCCTCGGTTCACTACGTAGGTTAGGTGTGGAGAGAATATAACACAACCCAACAATCTACCACTTGTTGTTTTCTTTCCACAGGGGGCCACAGGAGAGATTAGTCATTTTTCCAGCCCTGAAATGCCCATTGTTTCTCTACACCAAGAGAACTTCTCAGAGCTCACATATTTTGTCAATGCATCTGTAGTATTCTTCAAAGTGTCCACCTTTACCAGAAACACCTTTTTGTCTTCTATCATATCCCTCACAAAGTGATACTGAACATCAATGTGCTTTGTCTTTGAATCATAAGCATGGTTCTTTGCCAAGAAAATTGCACTTTGGCTGTCAAAGTATATTCTTATAGCTCCCTGTACTAACCCCATACTTGAACACAATCTCTGCAACGAAACTGCTTCCTTGCTTGCATGAGTGGCTGCCATGTATTCTGCCTCTGTAGTTGATAGTGACACTACAGATTGTTTCTTACTCATCCAACTGACTGCACCTCCAAATCGGTTAAACACATACCCACTTGTAGATCTTCTCTGGTCCAGATCTCCAGCCCAGTCTGCATCAATAAAGCCACGAATATCCAACACTCTATCCAATCCTGGTCTTCCTTGGTAGCACAAACCATAATCACTAGTGCCACGCAAATACTTGAAAACCTGCTTCACTGCTGTCCAGTGCTCCTTCCCTGGTTTTGACATAAACCTGCTCAATACTCCCATTGCATGTGCAATGTCTGGTCGAGTACAGACCATTGCATACATCAGGCTACCGACTACACTCGCATATGGAACACGAGACATGTCCTCTTCCTCTTCTTGTGTCTTGGGACACTGTTCAGCAGATAACCTCACACCTACAGGAATAGGAACCTTCACCAGTTTACTATCCTGCATATTAAACCTCTGTAGTATTGTCTCGACATACTTCCTCTGGTTTAACCAGAGCTTCCTCTTTGCCCGATATCTTTTAATTTCCATGCCCAAAATATAGTTTGCAGCACCAAGATCTCTCATGTCGAATTTGGAGGACAATTGGGTCTTCAAATCCTGGATAATTTCTTTGTCATTTCCAACCAGCAACATATCATGCACATACAAAACCAGATAAATAACACGGTCACCAATTAATTTAAAATACACGGAGTGATCTACTTTGCTTCTGGTGAAGCCAAGTCCCCGTATAAATGTATCAAATTTCTGATACCACATCCTTGGTGACTGTTTTAACCCATACATAGACTTCTTTAACTTGCATACCAGTTCTTTCTTACCCTTCACCGCAAAGCCTTCAGGTTGCTTCATGTAGATTTCCTCTTCCAAATCCCCATGAATAAATTTTGTCTTCACATCCATCTATTCTACCTCAAAAACAAAAGCAACAGCAACAGATAAAAGTAACCTACTAGAAGTTACCTTGGCAACAGGAGAAAAAATATCACCAAAATCAATTCCCGGCACCTAGGAATAACCTTTTGCTACCAACCGAGCTTTGTATTTCTCCACCTTCCCTTCTGCATTTGTCTTCTTTTTGAACACCCATTTGCTACCAATGGGTTTCCTTCCAGCTGGCAACTCCACCAGATCCCAAGCCTCATTTTTGTGCAAAGATGCCATTTCATCAACCATGGCCTCTTTCCAGAGTTTTCCATCCTCTGAATCTACTGCTTCCTTCACAATTCTGGGATCATCATCAGTAATAGACAAAGCAAAATTTGAACACAAAGCAGAAGGACTATACATTTCTAGCTGCCTTCTTTCTCGAACTGATCTTCTCACAGCCGGAGTTTGTGGCTCTTCATCTTCTGATTCCTCCTCTGCTGCAGAGTCTGATTCTTCCTCCTTTAGCTCAAACTCTATCTTCTCAGGTTCCTTTGGTTGGACTTCTTGTTCAATAACATCTTTTACCTCTCTGAACACCACATCTCGGTTGTACACAACCTTCCGTGTGACTGGGTTCCAAAGCTTATAACCCTTTAAACCATCCTTATATCCAATAAAGATGCACTTTTCAAATTTACTATCCAACTTGGTTCGTTTCTCCTTTGGAACATGTACATATGCATCACATCCAAATACCCTCAGATGTGAAAGAGAGGGTTTCTTACTAGTCCATACTTCTTGCGGAGTCTTATCCTCCAACACTGCTGAAGGTGACCTGTTGACCAAGTAACATGCAGTATCCACCGTCTGCCCAGAATTACTGTCCTAACCCGACACCACTGAGCATGCTTCTTGCCCTTTCCATCAACGTCTTGTTCATTCTTTCTGCGACTCCATTTTGCTGAGGTGTGTATGGAGTAGTCTTCTGCCATGCTATACCACACTTCTTACAGAATTCTTCAAATACCTTGCTGCAAAACTCTCCACCATTATCTGTCCTCAACACCTTTATCTTCTTCTTTGTCTGATTTTCCACCAAAGCCTTGAATTCTTTAAACCTATCAAAGACTTCAGATTTCTTCTTAAGGAAATATATCCATGTATTCCTTGAGAAGTCATCTATAAATAATACATAGTACACAGACTTACCCAGTGATGGAACCTTCACAGGTCCAAATACATCACTGTGCACAAGCTCTAATATCTGTTTCGTCCTCTCAGCACCAGAAGGGAAACTCACCCGATTCTGCTTCCCATATACACAATTTTCACAGAAATCAAAATCTAGAGAGCTATTACTCATACCTTCTACCATACCTTTACCATGAAGTATTCAAAGGCCCTTCTCTCCAATATGTCCAAGCCTTTGATGCCACAGCATGGTCTTCTCTCCAGAGACCACTAGATTTTCAGCTCTACTTTCAAGAACCACAGAACTGTTGCACCCATCAACAACAGTGCTACCTTGCAGCTTGTACAAAGTTCCAGTCCGAACTCCCCGCATCAATACCAGTGCTCCCCGAACCATCTTGCAGGTATCCTTCTCGAACATTGTTTTTACACCTACATCATCCAACTTGCTTACAGAAATCAGATTTCTGGCCAATGCAGGAATATGCAGAACACCCGGAAGTGTTCTAACCCTTCCACCTTGCAACTTCAACTTTACTTTTCCGCGACCAATGATTCTAACCTTCCTATCGTCTCCTAAGAAGACATCACCACCATCGTATTTTTCATACTCGCAGAACCACTCTCTATGGGGAGTGAAGTGAAAGGATGCACCTGAGTCAATCAACCATGCCACATGATCTACATGTGTACTTGAAGAAGCCAAATACACATCCCCACCTTCATCTGAGGTGGTTTTCGCCTCTACAAAAGGAGCATCATCAGATCCCTTTCCTTTATCAGGAGCTTTAGATTTACAGTCCCTTTTGAAGTGCCCTTCCGTTCCGCATTTCCAGCACACCACCTTTACAGTTTTTCCTGGAGATTTAGATCTCCCTCTAGATTTAGATCTCCCACTCGATGACTTATTTCTATTTCTATTCTGGGACCGTCCTTGTATAGAAAATGCATCACAATTTTGGCTCTCCATATTTTTCCGTCTCATCTCCTCCGTCAGAAAGGTTGAGACTATTTCATCAAACTGCAAAGCAATTGCATTGCTACCTATTGCAATAACCAGACTATCCCACGAATCTGGTAGAGAACACAAAAAACTGATGCACTTATCTTCATCTGAAATTTGAATATCAACAGACGCTAACTGACTTACCACAGTATTAAATGCGTTCAGATGCTCTGTCACCGAGTCTCCATCTTTGATCCTCAGGTTATAAAGCTTTTTCCGCAGGAACAGTTTATTCACGAGAGACTTAGATTGGTACAAAGTCCCTAACTTGTCCCACAAAGCCTTCACCGTAGCTTCCCCTGATACATTCAGCAATACTGAATCTGAAACACACAATCATATTGTGCTCTTTTCCTTCCGATCCAACTTCTTCCATTCTTCATCGGTCACTCCCGTTGGTTTAGTACCTGGATCTACTGTGATCCACTGATCTTTATCCACCAACAGATCCTCCATCTTGAGTTTCCACAACTCAAAACTCTAACCATTGAACTTCTCGATCTCTATCTTTCCGATGCTCACCATCTTCTTTCACCACCAGAATCGATCTCGCAGATCTCCCACTGAACAGGGTCTACCACAGGCCCGAGCAAAACCCCTCAGCAACAAAGGCATCCCCTTGAAGCCAAAACAGCTCTGATACCAGATGTAGCTTTTAACCCCGTACAGAAATTACCTGCATATGAATTCTAAATCACAGAAAAATAAAAATGCGAAAGCATAACACATAAAACACATATACACAAAGATTTTCCCCTGGGTCCCAAAACCGGGACTACCAGCTTGATTTTTTCATTATATTCCTTTCAATGTTACAATACATATTTATACATGCCGAAGCATCCAATACCATGGACCGAAAACCATCGCGTCCAAAACCATGGACCGAAAACCATAGGTAGGTTCACCCAACCTAATATAGGGTCTCAAACCCCCCGGACAGGGGGGCTACCGCCCCCCATGTGACCCCCCCGCTGGGCAATCGGCGCAACGAAGGGGGGGCTCCACCCCCCCTCTAACCCCCTGATTCACTACGTAGGTTAGTCATGGAAAGAATATAACACAACCCAACAGGAAAGACATCAACACTATATTCGCATGCAATTTTGAGGAGAATCTTGAGCACCATCATGTCTATGTCAACATTCATAAGTCAGGAATGTACAAGATTTCATGCATGTATCCCACCTTCTCATGTTCATACATGATCCATTGGATTGTCTCACACATTATTCATGAGACGATGATATTGAGAAGTGTTAGTGGAGTAGATCTTGCTACCTTTAGGGTAGAATATTATTAATAGATGTATCATTTGTCGCAGCCAGTGAATAGGATGGATGCACCATTCTACACTCCTAATAGCAACGTGAACACAAGAGACATCTTGAATCATTGGGTAAGGGAGCCATCAAAGTTTCGGATGACACCCAACCAGATCTACACGAAAAGACATTCAGGAAGGCTTACCAAATCTTGGTCATCTTCACATGTCTCATGTATGACCAAGAGAGTATGAAGACCTTCCCGCAGAGTTGGGTTGTTATGTTGGATTAGCTAGAATGTGAAGGAAATCCTTTCAACTAGTCTGACATGTTGGCTCTTCAGCTGAAAGTGCATGTATCGAATGCCCAAAGTCTACCCAAGGATCAGCAAGTAAGATTCTTCTTGTCCACCTACATATTCGATGTAAATTGTACTTGTTAATAGTTTCTTGGCATTAGTTGGGCATGGACACCTTCAAAGAATGTTGTGAACATATATTGCAAGTTTATCTCAGAGTGCAGCTACCAAGGAGTTATGGCTAGACTATCAAACCACTTCATTGCCCATATATACATGATGATCTTTGAACATGATCTACCTTACATGTCCTAGGCAACAATGGAGGCATTGTTGAAAATTACAGGTTCGTACGCCTGACCAGATGGCACCCTCATCAGGATGTACAATGCGGAGAGGGCTCCACATTTTTTTCCGAAGTTTGCCATGGAAAAGTTGGTCATGCAGTAGGTTGCATACCACATATCGACAAGGTTATCAGCTGGATTGCATAGGAAGAGGAAGGAACCATATCCTATGCTTCCTTTACAAATTGTGTTGTACGCAATCCAGAGCTTGAAATAAGTGAATGACGAGGTTGAGGACTTGAAGAAGTTTAATTCAACACCAAGGTTTTCAATTCGTACGATCTAGATGACTTATGCAGGGAACATTGTATGAGAGTGTACTATCCTTGGATCCATGGGGCATGTCATTGTCCAGAGGAAGATCCCTGGAGATATTTCTATAACTCCTCTAGGCTCAATGAGGCGGTCAGCATGGTATTAGGGTGGCTAGCAACACTCAAGGTAGCAGCACCACAGGGAGCAGCAACAATAGCAACAAAAAGAAACAAACCTATGCCTGATAAAGGAAATAGAAGATTTATGAAAGCACAAAGGTGGAGAAAAACTCCAAGTTTAAGGAAGATCCACTTGTTGAGAGAGTAGCTTTGGAGATAGAAGAAAAGAGTTGACAATGCAGGAAGTAAAGTAGAATATCAAAGAAGAACAAGAGCTCCATAGAAGAGAGTAGGAAGCACAATAGGGCAGGAACAAGAACAATAATAGGAGGAAGTGAAAGGCACTCAGACAGCACAAACTGCATCGATATAGGTTGAAGAATCAGATACACCAGCAAAAAATGATGAATAATGTGAGCAACCGTAGGAACAAGAACTTTCTCAGCAGGATGAATTGATAGTAGAACCGATGGACAGAGATATGGTACAGCTGGAACAGGATCAGGACACTGACCTCATGACAAAAGCAACCGATGTCACCCCACAGACTTCACCAGCTCCAGTAGTAGACTAAGTCCCAAGTGAACTAGGAGAGACTGTTCTCCTTGAGGATGATCCAGGAACAATGTGTACAACATAGCATTTGATGAGTTACAGCACAAAGTTGCACATGCACATAGAACACACATCCTAGATGAGCATGCATCACCTATGCATTTTGAAGACGAGTGATTGTATCATATGTCCGAAGACATCCAGCTACCTTGGGCAATGCTACGTAGGCTTATGTCGAAACCACAAGCTCAAGTGTGATATTCTTTATAGAATAAAATGAATGCATGGCTAAGGAATTGCAAACAGCTAAGAAGAGAGAGGAATAATCAACAGAATATGCTAGAGCAGAGATGAAGAAAGTGATACTTGCTGAAGTGTTGACTCTTGAGACAGTCATGCAGAGACTGTATGATAGGTTTTTCACCATGCATAAGACAGTTGTCCATCTACATGATCATCAATAGTGCTACATCAAGATAGTGCGCACACTCATAGACATATATTCGATTGTTGATCATTTACATACATGGACAATGAGGTACAAGGGATCCCCGCTTCACTTACACAAGATGATGAAGCCGCAGGTAGAGTTGGACAAATCACGCATCCGAAGTCTAATCCAGAACTATGAGGAACTCCCACCACTCATCAGCAATGTTGAGGCTTCGTATGCACAACTGTTCATAATTTTGGATGTCATGGTGAGAAATTACAACACCCTGTCAATTGGAACACTCACTGAAGCCAAAGGGAAGAACCAAGTCTGGCTGGAGCTCGACACTTACTTTGATCAGTTGATGCACGTGGCCACCAATGCAAATTTGCAGATCAAAGCAGAGAACATGCAGAGATATGTCGTTGGTTCATTCATGCTTAGGACTAAGCTACGCATGTTACAGGACAAGTTGGATAGAGGTTCCAGATTAGTAAACCCAGAAGCGATGGAGGAAAGAGTTCATTTCTAGAAATACATCATCAAACAGTATACAGAAACCATTGTGAACTATCAATCTTGGCATCATTTTGTCACCGAAGATCATAGAGAGGATGTTAACGAGTTGGTCTTTACATAGCTATTCGAATCTTAGTGTTAACTTATCTGGCTGACTCAAGCCTATTTTTTTCCCACATGGGTATATGTGGAAAATGTATTATTATTGTAAACATGATGTAAAATGAAATTTCAAGTGTCATTAGTGGAATGAAAACAGTCATATATATTGTAAAGAGTTATATGTAATGAATTTGAAGAGTCATGAGGGTAGTTCAATAGTCAAAGGGGAATGTCAAGGGTCACCCCACCCTTTGCTATATATAGAACCTCATAACTCACTAAACATGCTTTTGGGAGCCAAGTTGTTCACTAGGCATTGCTTAGAGAGCATTTTGATGAACCTTGGCTTCTCCATAGTGTAGAGCGAGTACATCTCTTTGGAGGAGTAGGTGGTGTTGATTGTAATGTTATAATATTGGGGCTAGTGGTTGTCAATGCTGTATGTATGGATGAAACTTTCACTTTCTATCTATATATATATATATATATATATATATATATATATATATATATATATATATATATAGTGATCCAGGAGGATCCTCAAAATGCTTAAAGTTCAAAAGTCTTATATGCTCATGGAACTAGCGCCAAAACGAAGAGCTCGTCATGTTGATTCTGGTGGTATGTTCAGTTTTCAAAATGGCCTCTGTATGAGGGAGAAAACCCGTTCGGAAGTTTTCCCAAATAGGAAAAAAAAGAGGCCAGAGAAAGCCAAGTGGCATTCTCATAGTAAGGCATGTGGCTGTCAAGTCAGACCAGGCATAGGTTAAACTTCCAAGTTGTGGGTTGAACCCACAACCACTAGAATGACAATACAAAACTTTACCAACAGACCATGCATTGGATATATTAAAAACATGGGCGCAATATTATATTTGAACAGTTGCATTGTTGATATGTCGAGGAAGGGTCGGTGGAGCCTACCATATCTAGCATCTCGCCGAACCCACAAATCATTTAATTGATGCTCCAAAAAATTAACAGAATATCCACCAAACTCGGCCCAGAGCAACCATATGATAACTATATGCCAAATATCATATCGTGGAGTGTTTTATATTCATTGTAAAAACCATACAAAATATATGATAAGCCACGAGTCGAAGTTGTATATCATCGTTAGCCGTTGGTTGAAACCATATGTTATATATGGTATGGGCAAAATTTTAATAAACTATGTTAGTATATTTTTTTGCAACGTATTGCTAAATATTTCAATGTAATACCATATGGTTGTAATGTAACACTATGGTTTTCCAAAACCAATCCCGGGAGGCCTGCAGGTTTGACCCCGGGATCTCCTGTCAGCATTATAAAAAATTTACTACTACACCAGAAGCATGGGAGTTGTACGTAGTCAAATCTAAACTTTTGTTATTTGTGCCTATAATATGCCTTTTGAGGCATAACTTGGCCAATAGTGGGCCTTTTTGTAATCTGAAAGTTGCATTGGAAAGTTGAGGTCAAGATCTATCAATTGATAGTAGCCATTGTTGCTTATGAGTAGATTCCATAATGGTTAATTTTGATGTAAAGATATTTTTTGAGCATTTTTAATACATCAGACACCCATTGGAAGGACCTGGAGATGTAGTCTAGGAGGGACGAACTCCGTCATCAAATTTGTTGTGTTTGCTTCTTATTTCTATTGTTCATGGTTGTTTTTATATTTCAAGGTTTTGAGTTTAAGGCACATAAATATTCATTTTCTTTATTAATTCACTTAAAAAATAATATTTGAAGAAATTGATCAAATAGTCAATTCTGTTATTTTTTAATCATATTTTGGTATCAAAGCGAGGTTGATCATGTATAAGAAGGATATCTTCCAATGTGAATGTTGACTAGATCTAGGTTGCGACATGGAGAAGAGAAACTTGAGAAGATAAATCCAGAGATTGTAAAGAGGAAAGTCTCTCAAAAGTTGAAGATGGGAGAGCCAAATGAAGGGGAAGATCTTGAAACAAAGGTTGTTGGAGAGGAGAAATATCAACAAATGTTCCTTAATATGCAAAGGATGATTGCAGAACTTTATGAAGACAAGAAAACTAGAGATGAAACTTCATCTTCTAAAGGAATGAAAGATAAAAGGGAAAGGAAAAGTTGATGGTAATGAACCTCCTTCTCCTCCATCTTTGTATTATTCTTCTTTATTCTCTTATAATTCAAGTTTAGATTCAGACTCACAAAAGAAACAAAAGAAATCTCATTTTTTGAAGCTTGATGTTAAGTTTGAATTGCCAATATATGATGGTGAAATGAATCCTGAAAAGTTAGATAACTCGATAAAGCAACTTGAGTTGTATTGTAGAATTCAAAATGTTGTTGATGAATCTGTACCAATTCAGTTAGGTACACTTAGAATGGGGGGAAAAACTTTGATTTGGTGGAAAAGTAAAACTCAATCAGATTTGAAGCAAAAGGGTAAAACTATCTTTTCATGGTCTAAGTTTGTTAAATCACTTAGAAAGAAATTTTATCCTTTAGGATATATGCAATAGGATGTGATGGATTGGAAACATTTAAGGCAAGGTAAAGGATAGATTGTGCAAGAGTTTACACAGGAATTTAGGAAAAAGGAATTAGCACTTAATGTTCCATTAGGCACACAGGAAAATTTGCTGAAGTATATTGGAATTTTTCTTTCTTATTTGTGACATACTTTGCTTATGTTTAATCCGAATGACTTTGATCTAGTTGCTTTCTTTGGATAAGTTCTACTTGTTGTCTGAAATTCATTGACTTGGTCCTGCATTCTTTTACAACATGTCCAAATTTATTACATGTATAACACCATACGCGACCAGAGAAGGGGGTGGGATAATTATTGTATTTCATGTTTCTACAACTAATAGTTTAATGACTAAATAAATTGGATGTAAAACAATACCCTTTAAAGAAACTTGAGTATCTAGGAACCGGTGGTCTTCCTGTGGAGAATTTTTTTGCTTGAGGTCTAAACAATTTGTTGCAATGTATCCAAAGTTGTGACAGATAAAAATTTCAATATCATTACCCAAATGAGCCTAATAGATTATTATTTATATTATCTAGAGAAAATTCTTTCCTTTTAAAGTTCACTTTTCTTGGTTGTTTTTACGAAGATTTCCAAAATTTTCTTTGTTATCCTCAAAATTTCCTGCACAATCTTGTGATTGGATTCTCCCTTTATAGTTTCACGAAAACCATGGCCTAATTTGATGGAGGGATACCTTTGTCTATTAACAAGGCTATTCAATATCTTTGTAGTATCTTGAAATGTCAAATGGTTGTCTTTTTCTACTAATTTACCTTTTACTATGCTTATGTCACCCTCTTTTTATCTTTTTGTCTCTTCCAACTATGTTCTTACCTCGATAATTTATTCTTTGAGCCCATTTTCTTGTTCTTAAAATACTTGAAGTAGCTCCTCATTTCCTTTGTTTGACATTTCAAGATCAAATTTGAAAGAGATGAACTTTGCTTCAAATCCTTCACAATATTGTTTCATTTTGTTGATTCGTTATGTTACTGTTGCAATAGTTATAGATTTATCATGGCTCTTGTTCTCTTGTTCATGAAACTTAATCTCAAGACTTTCAATCCTTTTCAAAGAGAAAAAACACTATTCATCTAAGTATAAATACTTCCTCTAACCCCTCTTCTCATGAATCAGTAACTCCATCTAATATGATAAAGGTTATTTTGTGGTCACATTGATCTTCTGATAGATCACAACTTCCTTCAAATTAATTTAATATTTCAGAAACAATATTACATGTCTGTTTACCCAATGAATAAACTAGTTTTCCCTTTCCTTCATGGATATCTTACAAATTATCCCATACCTCCTTTGCAGTTTCATAGTGCATAACTTTCTCAAATTGGACCAAGATAGCCTACCATAGATTGCATTTAATTCCTAACCATTCTTTCGCAATTCTTGACCTGATGGGAGAGTTTTAGTTCAACCATTACATACTAAATGCCAAACATCAGATCCAAGAGCCATTAACCTAGAATTCATCCTTTCTTTCCAATATTAATAATTAGCATCATTAAGTATGAGCATACCTTTATTATACATAGTTTCTGACTTGGCGTGTTCCTCTACTGATTATGACCCTTGATTGATAATTATAGATATTTCTACTACATATGGTTCTTTGTTATCACTTTCATAGTTTACTTGAGCTAACTTCTTCCTCTTTGTTTCCTTTTCTTATGCTTCCTACCCATGGTCCCCGATCTACTCTCAATAAGTTAAGATTTATTGGAGAGACCTGCTCTGATACCAATTTTAGAAATACTAAGAGGTGGGGTGAAACACTATTTCAATTCAATTAATCTTCAAATGTGCATTCATAAATTTATAAGTTACTTTCATTAAGATAATATGCATGTGTTCTATCTTTTAATGAATACAAAAATAATGTATATTTAGAATACTCTTCCTTTCAGTGACTTCCTCAATCATTATCTGATTAGTCATATATTATTCAGTAGATCTATGCATGTTCAGGATTAAACATAAGAGCATGTAAATCATAAGAGTGCAAAACATCATCAACACATCAACACATAACACATAAGGACACCCAATTTTAGGTGGAAACCCAATTGGGGGAAAACCACCTTTGTTGTTGTTATGTCTTCTTCTTATTAGCAAGAAAGTATTCTTACATCTTGCACTAGCACAGACTCTTATCAGTGTGGAGGCTCCTACCTACTAGAGGCTAACACCACCTCTAGTTTTGTCATCTCTAATTGGAAGGAAGCACCTACTCCCTGAGATTTACCAACCACCATCGGGAGGAAGATACTGCTCCCCCACTGAAGGCTCCAAACCTCAGTACCTCTGTGGACCATGCTTCAAAATATTTCACACCAGATCCACCTGCCTTAATAAAAAACCTATAGGCCACATTTCATCCAATTTTCAAAATGGATCCACATTCAACAATATTCTCATTTGAATCATTGAATACGAATAACCTCTCTCTGATCAATAACTCAAAAAACCCAAAACATTTACAATAAATCTCTGATCAACCAAATGTATCATCAAACTCTAGTTCATCAAGTACCAAATACCAATCGATAGTCTCTGCTACAATCAATATACTCATCAAGGCATCCTTGAAAATAAATAGTAAAACAATGCTCAACAATTCCAAAACCCTCTCTACAGCAAATCCACTCTCATCACAATGATCTCAATCACAATAACTCAAGATTGGTAAACATACAAGACTACTTCTATAACCATTCAAGTAATAACTATATTCAAATGACATCTCAATGTGAAACATTCAATATATAAATCTCTAGCCTACATTCTCAACCTCTACAACAACATTTTTCATACAAAATTTTATCCATAATCAAATCAGAATATATACACATTGTAATTAAAGAGATATGTGTATATATGTGATTCTTATGCATAAAAACAACATAGATATCTCATATAATTATTCTCATGCTTTTCATCAAACCCTGACAGCATACGATACATCACAATGATTTCATCATGCTATGGCATTCATCAATCAATCAGCAGAAAATACCATATTCAACAAAAAGCAACAATATTAATCAAAGCTCATTTACTCAAATAGTATATGCAGCTATTCTAAAGAATATTTGTGTACGTACATGTTATTCAAGAACAAAAGAATCATATAAATCTTAGAAAAAAATATTAATCGTTCAAAACACCAAACCTACATTCATTTTTCTTATCAAGAAAATAATTGTACCATTTTCTTAAGTTCTAAAGTAGTATCATATCTTAAAACAAAGAAATTTGACTCATATTTATCAATTCATTCAGTTTTATAAAATTGTCACTAACTCTGCAGCTACATAACCAAACTCTCTAAATAATACAGAGCTTCAAAATAAATACAAGACTTATAAAACTTCCCTACACTTCAAAAAAATGACATCATACTCATTTCTAACATATAACCCTTGCAGCAAGGTTATTTAAATGACCCAATGGTAGATTACTCAATCATTCTCCATGATTTCCTGTGCCAAAATAGAACAAAATAAATCTATATCTCCTTGGTTTCATGTACCATAACAAACAAATAAACCAAAATGAATATCCAGATATCCACAGGGTGAGCAATAGTGTCAAATGATTACTCCATGGATCTCTCAAGTGCACACCCACAACCTTAGATATCCTTGTGTATATATAGTTTCTAAGGCATGAACATGTTGCATTAGCCTGTTGAAAACCATGGAAAAATCCCTTGGTATTTTATTTTGTGCACATATAAGGTCGAGTATGCAACTCTTGTTTGTGATACTAGCGTATCTACACTGCTTTATCTCATAGAAGTAGTGTATGCATCACAAGCCTCGAATTATCCACTTTAATTCTTATGAAACCTATGACTAAGCTATCAATACTCTTCCTCATTCTCTAGAACATCTATACAAGAATTCATATTTCCTACAACACTTCAACAACTCTTTGTAGCTCCTCTGTAGTCATCCAAGAATCTAGTCAGCCACATTAATTTTTCACATTTTCCAAGAGCGTCATAATGTGACAAGCTAACATATGGGTTGACATCGAGGAAAACGTATTATCCATAGTGCAAACACCACTGCAATAATGTCTACACTCATAAACACAAAACAATACCTTTCATGAAGGATTTCCTCTGCATAATGAAGCACCTTTCTTTCATAAAATATAATCATCATCTGGAATTGTGGGATAATTTGTTGCTTCAAATTATTAATTTAGCTCTCATTTAATTATATTTTCCTTATTTAAGAACACATGCTAGAGCATAAGGAATTAGTACATCATATTCTTTGTGTAACAAGTATTTTGGTTCAAATGCATCTACTTCTGGGAAGTCTATTTAATATTATCTTATTGTGCTAGGGGTATCAAGACAATTAGTGTTATTTAATATGTGTGTGACATCACTTATAGCCATGACCTTTCCAATTTGAAGGTACGAATTTTATTTTTAATGTAATTTTATTTAAAATTGATAGATTAATAATGCATTAGAGTCCCACAAAACTTATGTGAAAACCTCACTCTCTTGCAAATGTGTAAAGTTCAATGATTCAATGATGTTATTAAAGAATGAATTCAAATTTAAACATTTTGAAGTTAAGTATTTAATGCATATGGGTAAATTAAAAGTAAAATTAT
The DNA here is from genome assembly GCA_031772625.1 of Pinus tabuliformis. Taxonomy (NCBI): domain Eukaryota; kingdom Viridiplantae; phylum Streptophyta; class Pinopsida; order Pinales; family Pinaceae; genus Pinus; species Pinus tabuliformis. Next base: position 891,159,887 of record CM062807.1, on the reverse strand, counting down.
TGATACAAGAAGTATAAGTCAAAGCCAATTTACTAGTGGCGAAAACTCCATGTCAAGTGCATGTCTGAATTGAAGGTTTTTCTTTATGTAATAAAGCAAGTCAAGTAAATGTTCAAGTTAAATGTAAAAGAGGTTATTGAAAGGTCAAGTCAAAATTTAAAGTCAAATTATTGATGTGAAGAGTAAACTTGGAAGATGAAGTTGAGGTATGAATTAAAGTTATCCTCAAAGACATGAAGAAGCCATCTAGATATTGTATAAAAAAGGGTGTGTGATCAATATTTTTTCTTGTTGGCTAACCTGGCATGGGGAGATTTGAACCAGTGACTTTTTCGCAAGGAGTTCTTTAATAGTATACCCACTCACCGTCAATTCAAAGCCTTGTGGGTTGAGTGCATGATCAGTTTTACAAAACACTTACATATAAATTTATGGTCAATTCATTATGAAAGAGTTGAAGAGAATCTAGAGACAAATTAAAGTGAAGTTGAAGTCATGTCATTGGTGTGTCAATTAAGTTTCCATGCCAAGGTCATAGGTGTGTTGTTGGGTCTTTCTTAACTCCAACAAGAAATATATATTTTTAAGCATATAAAAGTATAAAGAATATTGGAAGTGTCTTGTTGGATGGTGGAAGCCATCCTACAAGAAAACATTTATGCAAGGATTAAAGTGGAAGATTCAGACGACCATTTATGAAAAAGGATGACAAAAAATATTACAAAAGAGAGGAAAATATGTAGTCCCTGGAGATGGCAGAAATGAAGAATAAGTATAAAAATTATGTGAGAATAAGAATATTACTCCATGAATGAAGTAGACAGATGAAGAACAATGAAGAACCAAATTCCATGAAAGAAGAAGATGCTAGAGAAAAATGAAAGAAAATTGAAGAAATATGATGATGTAAGCAAGAAGGATGAAAGAAGATGAAAACAGATAGTACAACAACAAAGAGAATGGTGTGGGCAATGCAGAATAAAGAAGAAAGAAGAACATGAATTAAGGTAAATAATAGTACTATGTGTTCATAATTGAGATGCAAATGTAGTGAATCCATGAAAATAAAATCTATAAAAAGTTCAATGGTCCCTAATGTATTCAATGTATGGAAAGGAAACATTTGTATTAATATGAAAAGGAAATGGCTCGAAAGGTCTTAATGGAAATCAAATGTTAATGCGCCAACATAATGCCTGATGAGGCAATCTACCCACATTAAAGAGGAAGTTGTGTTGAATAACGACTCGTCATGAAGGAGCAAGTGGTGCTTAATAACTACTTGTTGTGATACAAATTTTTTTGTGGTTGTCTAAAACCACTTGATGTAATGTATGTTTTTGGTACTCTAGAAACTCCCTAATGTTATTGTTCATGATGTGGAAACTAAAGGCCACTTTAGGTTTGTATGGTTAAGGTTAATCCAAGAAAACCCAAGTTATGGTTACGGTTAAGCTAGAAATCATTGTTTTATGAATGATGATGTTGTAGGAAGAGTTAAAAGTATAAATATATTTTGTTGAACCATGTACGAGAAAATATTTCCTAGAGAATTGGAAAATACAACAGGTAGAAACTCATGTATTATGGTGGATGGTTACTTTTTTATGTGGACTTCAATAAACACATATTTATGTTTTGGAGGTACAAGGAAAAAGTTCAATATAAATGAAGAAGAAAGAAAAAGGCCAAAGAAGAAAAATGTAGAATATTGAAGATGAAGACAGGACTAACTCAAAGTATATCTAAAGATGGAGAATTTTGGGACTCCAAATTGACGTTATCCTTACTATCAGTCTACCCAATTTTCACCCCTACAAAAATTATTTTTTCCAAGGTATAACCCCCCTTTTTCATTATCAAAAGGAAAATGATGTATAAAAGGACAGTGAGGTAAATTGTTGTTGTTAATCAATTTTCATTATTTTAATGCATTAGAGGAGCTTAATCTATAATATTTCCATTAATGATGGTTTATGAAGACATATCCTATAACTTACTTGGTTTCTTGTAACTCGATTCCATGGTTAACATAATTGTGACCCTTAGGATAGAAATCAATACATGGGTTCTCTCCTTGACACCATCGAGAAGCTCCGTCTCCTATCAAATCATATCGATGGTAACCACTGGAGGCACGTAATGGAATTTAAACCAACATTCAACCATGGATAAAGCTAAAGGGGGGAAATGTTAGCCAAATTCACGAACTTGTACAACAAACTTACTAAGTGTTTACATGGTCACATGATTCTAGATCAAAACAAATCATATTAGTTCTAAAATTATAAATGGATCACCACAGATTACGTATCTATTATTTAGTTTAGATTAACGATAATTGTCATTATGGATATTGTAATGTATGATGTAAATTATATAAGTGACAATAAATTCTTTAGACTTGGTTAACAATATTATTATTATTATACATTTATTGTAATCCAATCAAGCTAGATTACTTGGGAATTTATGCAAATAATGTAATCTAGGGACAAAGTAATGTAAATTTGTTGGTATTTCTCTAAGATGTACTTATGTTCTATTTTTGTGTGATCTAAAGTTTTACATAGTCAATGTTTCTTGGTTGGGAAGGGCCCACCAATCAAGCCATGTTTCCATTTATGTCATACACTCATTTGTAATGTGTTTCTAGTTTGGTTTTTCGTGTGATTGGTTTAATTGAATAAAGCATGTTTTTATGTCTCTTTGCATCTAGATACCTTATATATTTTGGTTGTTTGATTAAAACCTTTGTATCTAGTATATATTATATTCATATTGATGGAGTGTTGGAAAAAATGTTTGACACTGAAGGGAGGTATGAACCAATATTAAGGCTAATTTAAAATTTTGTGCTAATTTATATTTATATTTAAACTTGGAAACCATCATGTGAGAAATCAAAAACATATCATGTGCAGTAACATAAATCAACGCATGAAGACATACACCATGAGTTGCATACACATGAGACACATAGGTTAAATGTGGAAACCCTTTCGGGAGAAAACCCACCAAGCTTTTTTTTATTATGATGTAAATATGAGCTCCTACTCTATTACATAATTCTTTGTGAGAAACCACTCATAGGATCCACCAACTCCCTTAGTTTGTTTTCTAGCACCCACTAGTAGGAAGCACCAACTCCCTTCTTTTGTAGACACTTGATCTTCTTACTAGAAGCACCAACTTCTTGGATTTGTTGCAAGCACCAACTTGTGATTTCTTAGATTATGCAAGCACTAACTTGAAATTTCTTAGATTTATACAAGCACTGACTTGCAGGAGGCACCAACCCCCAATATTTCTTCTGACATCCACTAAAATGGAAGCACCAACTCCCTGATTTGTAGGCTCCAACCCACATTCAATAAGAAAAGTACTACTCATTGTTCTTGGCACTTACGCTTCCTTGTTTAGCTCTTTGTTCTTATCCACTTGACCCTCTCCTCTCCTCTACATTCAACCCTTTTTTCTGCTCAACATCCTTTACTCATATTCTTCCCACACATCACTATGATTTATTCTCTCTCTGCTCACATTGTAGTAACAAACATATCATCACAACTCACAACCCACATAATAGCTCTTGGTCTTTGACATCTCTGCAACATACCCTCCACAATGTTCTTTGGTCTCAACCCTCTTCTTCTACATAGGCACTCTTGACCTCTCTCCTCTACATAGGTACTCTTTGCCTCTCTTAGCATCACACCAACTCAACAAAGCTCTCCACTCAGCTTAGTGAAAAATGCTACATACACCCACTTTTCTCTACTTCAATCCAAGGTTTTGTTTCTCTACTACATATAGAACAATGTTGAATCTATTGTCATCCACACTTCCCAAGAATGTAAACAAATGCATGGTTTTCCATGTTGTTTTTACCTTTGATTACATGGCCACTACATCTGCATTAAATCACAAGTTGGGCACATTATTCTTTTCCATGCTAACACTTAGTTTTGAGTCCATCTATGTACTCTAGGAATTCTTTCCATGTTGTTTTTATATCCAATTTCTTGTCCAGTACAACAACATTAAACACTGGGAATAAGCTACTGATAATTTCTCCATACTAAGAATTAATTTTGAATCAAACTGTAGACTCAAAGAGCCCTTCCATAAATTTTTTTTCTGTTCACACAGCATGGCTCCCCATTCTAATTATGATTCTCATTTAGTTATTTCTCACATGAAGGACACTCAGATATGGAAAGTTCTGCCTTCAACCAGAGCCATTAAGTAATCCTCCAAATCGTGGTCCTTGCTACCCCTATTCCCAATCACAAATCTAGATGACGACCCATTCAAATGCCTACCTTATCCAAACGTGGTGAATGGCCAATTTGGTGTAACAACCAAATATGGAATAAATCATCTCCAAAGTTGTTGACTCATCCGTGCTCCATTATCCATAAATTTGGCACAAATCCACATCTGGCACACCTGTTAAGTGTGGATATTCTTCTACCAAAGTTATCAACTTGATAAATTTTGTTATACATACTCACATAGGTTCTTTAGCTCTCATCACTTTTCCACTGTGATTATCCTTAACGGCCACAGTCACAATAACATGCAAAAACATTGCAAAATCACCGCAAATTGGCTCTTGGGCACCTCTCCTTATTATAGCCCTGAGATCTTGAATTCGACACATTAAACCTTCTGCAACCTTGGACTTTTTGGCACAACAAAATTGTATCCTGGTACTTTAATTTAGCCCTTGGTTCCTTTATCCCAGCTCTCCTTTAACGCACATTGTAAGGCCTTCTATGGTTTTCCCTGCAAGATTATGTGTTGTGTGGGGCCACCTTGTGCCTTCTCCTATTGGTCTTTCACTCTGCCTATACATGCCAACATGTCCTGACCATGTCATCCCACCACTTTCTCCCTTTCCCCCCTTTAATTTCCTCCAGGACCAAGCCTCAAGGATGAGTGTGTCTCGTGGTTCCATATTTCCTCTTCTCCTATTGGTCATTGTTGCTATTAGTGTGAAATTTCTTTGAAGGTGTAACAAAAACACTTCACTTAAGTAACTATGTGACAAGTGACCCTAACAACAATTTGATGGCTTCTTGTGATTCAGATATGCAAAAAAAATGGAAAACCTACAACAAAAGTATAGACAATCTAGAATAAAAACCAACAGGAAAAATATCTAATGCAATAACCCAAATGGAAAGAATTTAATTGAATAAATATTTTATTAAAAGAAACCTGGTGAAGGAGATCTACAGATGGGTTTGTAAGTCCCCCTCCATGGGATGATTCTTTTGATGTCCTTGACGCTTCAAAAAATAATTGTCTCTCTCAATATGTGAAAAGCCTAAACAAAATGTGGAGAACTCAAATGGGAGTTCAAAAGAAAAACAACGATAATGATGACGATGATTATGCTTATGGTCAATAATGAATGGAAAACCCTCCTATTTATAACAAAAAATTGAGTTAACATCGAAATGGAGAATAATAAAATATTATTAACCAAATCAAGGTCTAACCGCTTGAAATACTTTATTATATTTATTGGAGAGGAAAAAGACATTTAAAATGGTTAAATACCTTTATTTAGAAGCAATTAACAAATAAAATGATTTATTAATTATTTCGAGAGAATTAAGAATGATGTGAAATTGAAATAACTATTGAATAGTGATTTAACAATTATTCCAATAACATAAATAAGGAAAATTAAATAAATAGTGATTTATTTAATTATTCCTAAGGGATTTAGTCAAATATGACAAGGAATAATTATTTAAATAATGATTTAATAATTATTCCTAGAGAAAATTAAATAAATAATGATTTATCTAATTATTCTCATGGTCTTTTAATTAAATCAAAAAATAATTTAATAAAAGTGGTTTACTAAATTATTTTCCATTGTGAAAGTGATTTTACTATGGTAAAATTAATCCTACATGGTGTATTTCAATCCACCTAGTTAAAAATGGCTAGGTGATCATTTTTTGGTGATAAAAGTTTCCAATCGTGCACGTTGATGTGTCCTGGTGACTATATCCTGAAAATTTCTCCTCTCCACCTTAAGAATTATTTTGAGGTCTAAGAGTCAACATGATGTGTCCCATTTGGTCAACTTGTTAAACCTGCGAGCCAATCATATGTTAATATGTAGCATACTACCCATATAACTTTCAATTCCTCTCTGCGCACTGCTCAAACCTTTCGAGGTCATACTTGCAGGATGATGTCATGTGGTCATCATTGTTTCCACATGGCATCACAGGATTGTTCCAAGTGTCACACATTTTTGGCCCACTTGGGTACCCAAAAATGCTAAATTTTCACACCATGTGTCCCCTTGTACCGACATCATGCTAACATCACCTCAACATTATTTCTAACCAATCACCGTGATCCATTCATACTGCACCATTTTTCCCATTCGCATTCATCCATGTCATCCTTGGTTTAAAGATAGGGGGTTCCAAGCCTTTATTTTGCGTTGATTTCCCTTTATAAATTTTAGGGGTCACAACCAAGTTTTAACACTACCCACTCAAAATTGTTGCATTGTTACCACATTTCCTTATGCTATCATCCTATTTGTTCACCTTCATGTCCCTTTAAAACTTCTGAGGTACGCTCATAGGGATGATGTCATCCTTGGCTTGTGTCAACCTTACGGTTCCCTTTGCACACCGCTTTGAACATTCTAGGGAAGATTCTATGGGCTTAGCTATCAAGTGGGAGCTCCTGTCCGCTAATAAAAAATATCTCCACTATTATTGTCAGGGCCACATCTTCCTGCTACTTACATCATCCAACTGCTCTTCCTTTGCACACCTTGTGACTCTCTGGGTGTATTCCCATTAGGATGAGTTGTGTAGTGGGTCTACCTTTGGGCCAGTAAAAATAATTTTGGTCGTTGTTTTTTCTACCCACATCCACCTCGATTTCCTTTAGTGACTTCGCTAGCATATCCACTAGCTTTTGCTACACTTCCAAGATTAAACTTGCCCCAAAGGGTCCTCCAACCACTTTTGGCTCTATCCATTTGACTTTTAGGGAACCTAACTTTGAGTGGAAATAACTCCTTATCCAAGAGTCCATTTCTGGACTTCAATATACCATTGAAAATCTCTTTTTGAACACTATCTAACTACACCAATTATAGGAGAATCGGAGCTAGTCTCTTGAGGCAAAACCTCCTCCAAATTATGGGACTCCCTAACCATTTGGGTAGAATAGTTTAGCTTCTTACCTCATCCTGCTACTATGATGGTTCTCTACCAAGGACTGTAACAACCATGGGACTTTGCTTGAGCTTGACACACCATGCATATCAATGAAATCCTAGTGGACATCAATGCTAACATGGTTGACATCAATGCCAACACATTTGTTTCCACCAACCTTAGTGCTCATATGGTTGACATCGATTCCAACATACTTGCTACCACTGGCTATCCATAAAATGCCAATTGTCCAACAATCTCTCGCTTTGGAATTGCTGGAAACACCTCATCACTTCTCCACATTGATGTCCAACGCTCATGTTATTTCCACACTTATCCTTGCATGATCTACCAATGGCTTTCTTTCCTCTGTTTTGCCCATTACAACTTACTCTCGCTCTTTGACATCAATGGAAAAGGGCTACAAGCTACTTATGCTCCCCCTTACAATCGATGACTAAGGGTAAAGCTACTAATGTGCATTCTACTTTGTTAAATTCTCTTCATGGGTTGATATTCACTTGATGAGGCACTTGAAGTATACCATTCAAACCCAGCTACACCCTTATGGGAAAAGACACCTACAACACCAAGCATTAGCAATACACATCCTTGTGTCTTTTGTAGTTGTTGTTGCTACTCTAGAAACTAGACATTAATAATGTGATCCCCCTAAACATATGCTACCTCTTATTTGAATGCCTCTAGTTCTAGACACCTTATGGTTGTTGATTGAATAATATCTCTCCTAATGCATTTTTTTGTACCAATTAAAAAGAAATTGATACCAATTACAATTGTTTATGGTATTGTTGTTGCATGCAAATACCAGCCATTAGTGATGCATTTGGGCTTTCTCTTCATTGCTTCCACTACTTCAAAGGTTATGCTCACTTCTCCTGATTAGCCTAATCAACCAACTATTATCCCCCTGAGACCATACTTCAACAAATAAGGACTATCTCTTAACTAATACCAATCACACCAAAAAAATGATACAAATTGGACAAAGTGCCAAACAAACTCTTATAACTCCCTTTCAAAAGGAAATGTCCATTTACAAGAAGAGGTTTCTCCACATGAATCAAATACTACCAATTGACATAGTGATCACAATTGAAAGCTAAGGGACATGTACAACTTGAACCAATTATGTTCATGAACACAGGACTACTAGGCATAATCAAATTCAAAATCTTAAATGAAATAATAAGGGTATTTCACCCAAGATGTAAATCTTTCATTTCTTCAACATCCTTTCTTCTTAAGGTTATTTTTTTTTCTACTACTACTATTAGAGTATCTCCCCCTGAGGTGATTATCTCTTATCTCCTTCATTTGGTCTCTTTCTTTTGCATGGGCTATGATTTGATCAACCTGATTACAAATTTTGGACTCTTTGCATTCCAAACTTCATAATTATGTTGCAGCTTCTCTTCTTTTCCCAATATAAAATATTTTGAACTCCCCTTAAGACCATGCTAGCTGCATTTTCCTTTCTCTTACAATGCTCACACATTTGAATAAGAAAAATCATCATCATAATCAACATGGGGACTCAGTCATACCTCTAATTATTTAGATGCACTTCTCTTACTATTCCTTCTATATGCTTTCATCTAACTTATTTGACCTCCTTTACATCTTCTTCCTTTTTATCTCCAAGGAAGAATCGATTTGGTTTCTACTCCACTTCATCAATTTAGGCTTGTTCTCACTTCAACTAACAGTTATAGAGGGCTTCATTACTGAAAATGAGTATGATCCCTTTTGATTTTTCTCCAGTTTTTCTTTAAAGAAAAATCATCTCCTTTATTATTTCTTCCTCTTTTCAGTGTGTCCCTTTGGAAAAGAGAGATGAATACATACTCGTAATCTCCTATCCATCATCTATTTTGATTCTCAAGGACCAAGATGCTCCATTTTCATGAATATGTAGAGAAGCATTCTTCATCTTCTCATATCTGCATCTTGTAATCTTGTGCCCAAGATTTCACAATTGTAGCATTCAAAATAGGACAGGAATGGGGAAAAGGAGTTGCTATTCTTGATATCATTTTTGTCAAAACTTCTATTTCTTCCAACATGATTTATCTTGGCCACTATTTCCATTCTTGGGTTGTTTCTCCCAAACACCTCTTGTTTTCTTGCATGCCATCTACATTTTATAGATTTATGTCCAGAAATATTACAAGTAAAACAACAACTATAAAACGAATTTTGAGGATTGAAGATACCTTTTCTTTGAGGGCTTTATCCTTAAGGGGTGAAGGACCTTTGTTGGTTATTTTTTCACTCTCTATGTCTATTTGAAATGTTTCCATTTGTAATTATATACTACTTATTTTTCTTCTTTCGATGTTGTCTCTTTCTTTGTTGTTGTTCTTTTCCAATAAATCATTTTCCTTTGTTTTTGTTGGAACCTTCAACTCCCTTTACTTGGTAGTTGACCCTATAAACTTTGCATTCTTGGAGATTGAATCTTCCTTGAGATCCTAACCAACCTTGATGAGAGGGGATCTCTACATAGCAAGTATCTCGTCCAAATCTTTTATGTTTTTTTCAAGCTTCTGATATGGAGAGAACTTTGCTTTTTTTCCTTTCTAGGTCATGTCTTAATGAGACTACTCTAGCTTGTCATCTCTCACGGTAAGCTTCACTTTCATTCAGTTGATTGGTCAACACCCCATTTAGTATGCTAGCCTCTTCTTGTTCAGAATTTAATTCCAGAATTATTTTTCTCAACTTCTCATTCTTAAGCTCATATTCGTGCAACTGGTCCTTTTGCTTGAGATTTTCTTCTAATAACTCTTTGATCTATTTCAAAGTAGAGATCAACTTCTTCTTGAAATATATCTTTTTATTCAGATACTTTTCTTCACTATCATAGGTGTTAGCTGAGCGACCACATAGATCTAAATTCCTCTCTTTGTCCATGAAATCGTTCACAGTCTGAGAAGTATTACATCTACATCACTACTATGGATACTCATATTCTCTTCATTGAATGCACTCTCTTCTTCTTCAAAATATCCCTCATTTCCAATTGCTACTAAAGTATTTATATGTACATGACTACTAGATGCATTTATATCTCCCTTTTTAGAAACTTCACATAAACATCTATATGTTAAATAAACTATCTTCTTACATTTATTACAAAGTAAAAACATACCTCTTTAGCAGCATGTTCTTTCTTCTAAGTTTTCATCATCATCAACTTGAGAGTGATGAGAAGCAACTTCTTTTGGATTTGATTCACAACTTGATCAACAAGGTTCATCAACCTTCTCTGGTGTTTTGTAGCTCTATGCTCCATATAGACATTTAAAATTGTCCAGCAATTCCTTTATTGTCTCAAAATGTCCTATTTTATCAGCATCACACATCAACAACCCTTTCATGAGGATTCCCTTGTCTTCTATATTGAATTAATTCTTATCTCCATATGCCAAAGAAAATAAAATATCTTCATTTATTACCATCAAATAGGCTTCTATCCTAATCCCCCAGACCTCATAGTCTGATCCATTAAAAAATGGAACTCCCTCTAATGTTGGCCAAACTTGATTATCCATTGTTTCTCATTAGTCTACCTTCAATTGGTTAAGTTTTTTCTAGAGGAACCTTGCTCTGATACTAGTTTTTGGAAACATTGTTTAATACTGGGGTGGGGGTTGAACCAATATTAAGGTTAATTTAAACTTTTGTGCCAATTTATATTTTTATTCAAACTTGGAAATCATCATGTGCGAAATAAACAACATATCATGTGTAGCAACATAAATCAACACGTGAACACAAACACCATGAGAAGTATACACATGAGCCACAAAGGTTTAACGTAGAAACCCTTCCAGGAGAAAAACCACCAAAGCTTGTTTTTATTATTATTTAAATATGAGCTCCTAATCTATTACACAATTCTTTGTGAGCACCCACTCATAGGAAGCATGAACTCCCTTAGATTGATCGCTAGCACCCACTAGCAGGAAGCACCAAATCCCTTCTTTTATAGACACCTAATCTACTTACTAGAAGCGCCAACTGAATCACCTACTTTATAGATTTGTTCCAAGAACCAACTTGTAGCTTCTTGGATTTATGCAAGAATCAACCTTCAAGAGGAACCAGCCTCCAATATTTCTTCATACTTCCACTCAGATGGAAACACAAACTCCCTATTTTGCAAGCTCCAACCCACACTCAATAAGGAAACTAATGCTCGTTGTTCTTGGCACCCACTATGCCTTGTTTCAGATATCTTTTGTCATCCACTTGGCCCTTTGTTCTCCTTTATATTCAACCCTTTATTCTAATAAAAAACCTTCACTCATATTCTTCCCACATAGCATTATGATTTCTCTCCTCACACTGCAGCATCAAACATATCATCACAACTCTCATCCCACATAACATCTCTCGGTCTTCAACATTTCTGCAACATACTCTCCACAATGTTTTCTTCTCTCAGCCCTCTTGTTCTACACATGCATTTTTGCCCTCTCTACTCTACATAGGAACTCCCGTCCTCTTTTTGCAACACACTAACTCAAAAAATCTCTCCACTCATCTCACTGAACAATGTTGCATACACCCACTTTGCTTTATTACAATCCAAGGTTTTGTTTCTCTGTTACAAATAGAACAATGTTGACTCTATTTTCGTCCACATTACCTGAGAGTGTAGTCAAACACATGGTTGTCCATGTTGATGTTACTTATGATTACATGGCCACTACAACTATATTAAATCACAGAATGGGCACATTATTCTTGTCCATGTTTTGAACCATGCTCATTAAGTAATCTTGCAAATCGTGGTCCTTGCTACCTTGATTCCCAATCCCAGATCTATTTGTCAACCTATTCAAATGTATACTTGATCCAAACATGGTCAATGGCTAATTTTGCGTAACTTCCAAATATGGAAGAACTCATCTCCAATGATGTTGATTCATCCATGCTTCATTATCCATAAATATGGCGTAAAGCCACATATGGAACACCTACCAAGTGTGGAGACTCTTCTAGAAAGTTGTTGACTTGTTCAATGTCATTATACATACACCCACAATTGTTTTAGCTCTCAACACTTTTCCACTTTGTTTAGACTGAAGGCCCACAATTGCAATAGCATGCAAAAACACCGCAAAACCACTTTACTATGCCTCCTAGTCACCTCCCTTTATTATATCCGTGAGAGCTTGAATCCCATGCATTAAACATCTTGTTCCCATGGTCTTATTACCACAATGGAATCATATCCTAGTGCTTTAATTTAGCCCCCGATGCCTATATCATGGTGCTCCTCTAACACACATTTGAAAACCTTTCAAGATCTTCCCTATGGCATTATGCGTCTTGTCGGGTTGCCTTGCACCTTCTCCCATTGGTCTTTGGCTCCGCCTGTAAACGCCAATTTTTCCTAACCTTGTCATCCTACCACTTTCTCCCTTACCCTCCTTTAATTTCCTTCAGGGTCAAGCCTTAGGGATGATGTGTCCCATGGGCTACCTTTCCTCTTCTCCTATTGGTCGTGATTTCCAATCGTACATGTTGATGTGTCCCGATGACTATGTCCCAGTGGTTCCTCTTCTACACCTTAAGAATTCTACTAGGGTCTAAGAGTCAAGATAAGGTGTCTCAGTGGGTCCACCTATTAATCCTGTGATCCAATCATCTGCTACCATGTATCGCATTGCTAATTTATCCCCTAACTCCTCTTTGTGCACTACCTAAACCTTTTGGGGTCATACCTCCAAGATGACATCATGCAGTCATCATTTCTTCCACATGGTGCCACAATATTGGTCCACGTGGAACACATATTTGGCCAACTCGAATACCAAAAAAATATTGAATTTTCATGCCATGTGTCCCTCTGTACAAGCATCATCTTGACATCACCTTCCACCAGTGTTTCCAACCCATCACCATGATCCAACAACAATGTTCTATCTATCCCATTCTCATTCATCCATGTTGTCCTAAGTATGGAGATAGAGGGGGTCTTAGCCTTTATTTTTGTTGATTTACATTTATAAAATTTAGGGGTCCTGGAAAATTATAACACTTCTTGCTCTCCATTTTTGTGTTCCTACTATGTTTCCTGACACTTCCATCCTAGTCCTTCACCTTTGCATCGCTTTAAAACTTTCAAGGTACACCCACAAGGATGACGTCATCCTTGGCTTGCGTCATCCATGTGGTTCACTTTGCACACCCCATTGAACCTTTCGGGGAAGAGTCTGTGGACTTAACTTTCAAGTGGGACCTCCCACTAGCCAATAAAAAATATCTTCTTCATTTTCGTTAGAGCTATGTCCAATAAATTTCTTGCATCATCTCGAGTACTCTTCCTTTACGCACCTTGTGACTCTCTTGGACTACTCTCGTTTGGATGATTTATGCGGTGGGTCTGCCTTTTCGTGAATAAAAATACTTTTCGTCATTGTTTTTTCTGCCCAAATTTGCTAAACTTTCCTTTAGTGGCTCCACTAGCAACTCTGCTAGCTTTGGCCACACTGCTAAGCTTGAACTTGCACCAAAGGGTCCTCCATTAATTTTAGCTCTTTCCATTTGACTTTTAGGGCACCTAACTTTGAGTGGCAATAACTCTTGATCTAGGAGGCCATTTGTGGACTTAAATATACCCTTAGAAAGCTATTTATGAGAACTATCCAACTATTCCCCTTCTAGGAGCATCTGAGTTTATCTCTTGAGGTAGAAGCTCCTCCAACGCCTAGGACTCCCTAACCATCATAGTGGAATATTTTAGCTTCTTACTTCATCCTGCTACTATGATGGTTCTCTACCAAGGACTACAAAAACCATGGAACCCCCATAATCTTGACACACCATGCATATTAATGATATTCTATTGGATATCAATGCTAACCTAGTTAACATCAATGTCAACACATTTGTTTCCACCATCATAAATGTTCATCTAGTTAACATCAAGGCTAAACACTTTCTGCCATTGGCCATCCAGACAATGCCAATTGTCCAACATGTAGCATGCATTAGGCTCAAAATTTAAGAGCTACATCACTTATGGTAACCCTATATTCATTTAAAGAACCATGGTTCATTAGCTTTCAATGAAATTATTGTGTTTTAGTCTTACAATATTTTGCAGCTTAGTTTCATATTTTCTTCCATGTTCTAAGTTTGGATTTACACTTGCAGAGGTGAAGTCGATTATTGAAGGATAACATTGATGCATTGTAGCCTTTCATAACTATAGAAACACACCAATATCTTGGTGTGAAAGATTATAATCAATAAGGAAGGGTCTTTTTACTGACACCTAATGATCAATCTAGTTTACGAATTCTTGTTTCATTGCCTGTTAATTAGTTCATTTAGTGGAAGGTGCTATATTGCATTGCAACTTTGCTTGGGCCACTAGAGAATTTTCCCAATGATATTGTGAAAATATTATTGCCTAGAGAGCAAGGATTTTGTCATAGGTACCCCATATGGAAGATACCCTATAGAATTTTCCTTTGAATGTAGTTTTCCTTATTGACATATCAAGTGGGTTAATTTTGTTGAAGGTAAGACCTAGAGGAAGTCTGTAAGAACCCTCAACTTATAGCTAGTCAAAATTATTATTATTATGAGCATATAGAACAAGGACTAGGTCTATTATCCAATGATATTATCCTATCATGTCTTGCCAACAATTTGATTCCTTTGCATGTGATATTCTTTGTTGTAGTGTTGGACTAATAGACTTATTAATTTCTTGATCTCCACACATATAGTGTATTGCCTCAGTGCTTACACTCCCATATTAAAAGAACAATTTCTTGACTTTGAGGTAATTGAATTAAACTAAAATTTTAGCTCCATTGCTAGGGAGGTGATAGAAGAGATAAGACATTAGTGGTGTTATTTTGTTTTACTGATTCCCCGAAATTTAAGACTTGGAGTGGAAAGGTAAGACGAGTGTTAAGATCTTGTGTGACCACTTTGGTGGGTCTCACAAATCCTTGTTTTGTTGTCATAGTGTGTTTTATTATTTTTTATTTAAGTAAAAAGAAATGCGCTAACTATGTGAACAAATAATTTGTTGATGGAAAGATCCAAGTACTAGGATCAGGAGGTCATAGTGTGGTTTGATTTTACTGCTTTACTTCAGCTTTTCTTTCTTCTAGGAGTTTCATGAATAGAGGTAGATTCAAAGTTAGCAATACGTTATATATTATTGAACCCCCCCCCCCCAACTCCCTTAACAATAAGTCATTGGAAGGTATCTCATCCAAGAAGGATTGGACAAATAAATCTAGAGGACTAAATTTGGGGCATGTGGAAGGAAGCTCCAAACCTCAAGGAAACAAGGTAGCAGATTCCACAGTTCCTCTAATTGATTTTACAATAATCACTACACTATTTGGAGAACTATAACAACAGGAATCTCTAAACCTTAGGAATCAACAACAAATAAGGGAGTAGATTCTAGAGTCCCTCCAACTAATTCTATAGTGGTAGCTATGCTAGTTGGAGAGTCATAATAAGAAGAATATTTGGAAGTATATCTCAAACCTGTTCAGGTGCCAATTTTTCCACACATGGCATCTAAGTTGAGTTTATTCAAGGGTAAAAACATGGAAGTGGGGAAAAGGAGAAGTGTTTATATAAGGGAATACATATATCAATGAAGAGGGAGAGGGGGATTTTCATTCCCCTTTATGGATCCTAACACAATGGTCCAAATGAAAAATATCCCTCCATTAGTTCTGCTACATTTCAATGGTAAGATCAATGAATACCCTGATGCCCTTTTATTTTAGTTCAACATATTTTGTAGATGTTATTATGACTACTCTATTGATGCCCAAAAGCTTAAGTTGTTTTGTACCACCCTCAATGATCAAGACTTGTGCTATTTCATGGGGGTAGGAGGAAACACCATTAGAACATGGGATGGGATGTGTGGGACCTTCCTTAAAATGTACCTAGAATATTGTAAAATAATGGACTTAAGGGAGGAAACCATTAAGATCACATAGAAAGAGGATGAAAACCAGAAGGATTACCTTGAAAGGTTTCTTAATATTCTCCAAAGGTCTAAATAACATAAGCTCAGTCGGGAAACCATCAGACCTATCATTTGTAGGGTTGTTCTAGATGAGTCCATTAATGTATTTAATTTAATGGGATCTAGATATGTTTAACGGTCTCCTTTTGACAAAATTAGTGACTTGTGCAGAAAATATTCTTGCAACCAAGCTAGATATGGTAGAGGAATGGGATATGTTTTCTCTAAGAATTCGAAGCCTACAACAAATGGTGTTGTTAAACCTAAATTAGGACACTTATTAGGAAGTTTTTAAAGTGTTTTTCTTAAAAATTTTAATTTATAGTTAGATACCTTTCAAATGAAGAAAAATCAAGAGGGAGAAAGAGAATGGATTTATGTATTTTTTTAGGTGTAGACAGAAGCACCCTTTGTGAGAATTTCCTTTGGATGTTGTTAATGTATGTGATAGATGTGTAGGTGATCACACAGTAGAGAATTCTCTATATCTACCTAGTCTCAAGGAAATATACTAAGGAGATAATCAAGTAGTAAGGAATTTTTATACACTTTCACCAAATAATACATAGAAACCAAGAACCTCAGGTATACATTTAGATTTTTCACCTCATCCTTCTCCTTGACAACAAAAATCATCTCAGTTCTTGAGTCCTTTTATGCCTTGGAAAGCATATGTCCCACAATAGGCCTAGAAACATCCTTACAAACAAGGGTTATGAGTAACCCATTATGGGAACATGCCTAATGTTATCGAGAAAACTAATGTCCATTTAGAGCTGCTAGTCCCACTAAGACGGGTAGCTATCTTAGAAACAAAAAAACCAAAGTTACTTGTGTTTTCCTTTATGAGAGATAGATGAGAGAGAAGCAGAGTACCACCTCAATCTTTTGCTAGTCTCCTTGCTTGTTTCCTCTCTCCCTTGATAGAGCTTTCGCCACTCCTTTCTCACTTGTCCCGCTTCAAAGAACACCTATAGAGTCAAAGCAGCAAAATACCATCAAATCATAGAGATCTATAACAATAAACAATATAGGATTAGATGTACATTGACCATACAAATGCATACACAAATACAAGATTAAGAGATATACAAGCACATGGAGGAAAACTCAAATATCTTTATTGATAGAAGTAGTAGAAGAGAGTATTACAACCAAGCTATTTGATCCAGCGCCATACTCCCAGCATGAAAACCCTCTTCACCTCATGAAAAGCTAGATCACCCAAAAATACAATGTCTCAAAGAGAAACCAACAACACTTCCTTACAAAATACAAAATTCCAGCCTCTAGATCTCTAGGATGAGGGATCCATATATAGATATTTGTAGGTGGGTGAGTTATCTTCTAGGATTTTGATTAGTGTCATTTCACTAATAGTTCTTGGTTCCACTTGGAGATTTCATGATCTCTTATTCATCCCTGGGAGAATTCAGAGAGGCAAGTGTCAAATGAGCAGTTTCTAGAAGATTCTCTGGGTTTCCACCTAGCAAATTTCCTCTACCATTTATCTGCTCTCGCTCATCGCACCCTAAAAAAGGGCTTTTCAGTATGCATCGCACCCTTAGCATGGAGCAGTCTGTATGGTCCAATTTTGACCAGTTTTGAGCAGTTTTTCAGGGAGAACTTTTGGGAAATGATGTAATTAATTGACCTTGTTCCTTTAGAGTATGAAAGAACACTTTTAGGGGTTTAGAATCCCTTGGTTTATGGACATATGTGATTGGGGTTGCAGTGCCCAAATATGTCTATAACACCTAACTACTCTTATCCCATACCACCACAACAACCATATCCTCCACTATTTCAGTAGTCATACCCAACTTACCCTCAAACTCAACAAAATCAAGTAGTTGCACTACCACAACAAATGCAACTTCCACAAATAGAGATACCACCTACACAACCTCTGCAACCTACACAATTACCTTCCTTAGCAATTTATAACCCTAATAATAAGGTAACTCATCAAGTTTTTAATAGTGAGTTGCCAACCTTTCCCACATACCTGATTATACTAGTTGGATCGCAAGACATCCAGTTGAGATAAGGAAAGTTTCTTAATAAAAATAAAGACTCTCCCATCATAATCAAGGTAGGAAACTATTGAACAAACAAATATTTATGTTTTCATAAGACAAAATTCTAAAAATTCAAAGCCTCCACCATCATCTAATTTTCTTCTATACCCGAAAAGGCTAACTTTGGAAAAACCTAGTGTGTGCTTTGAATTTGACCTAGTTTCAAAACATGGGAACATTTTCATCAAATTTCCCTTATCACAAGACATAAAATACATCTTTATTTATGCTAAAAATATTTGGGAGCCTTTCCTAAATAAACCAGGGAGGAAGGGGATAGAACAAAAAACCATTCAATTCATTGGGAAAATAGATGATTTAATGTCAAGAAAGATCATTATGGAGAAGAAAATGCATCTTAGGAATCTAGTTTTTTCAATACACATTAATAATATCCATGTTATAAACATTTTGATAGACTTAAGGGAAGTGATCAATGTGATTATAGAACAAACCATGGATCAATTGCAATTTCCTAACCTTCATTCGACGCTTGTAGTTTAATAATTGGATGAACAATCTAAAATAAATCCTAAAAACGTATTGAATGATGTAATCATCTCATTATATTCTCTGGGAGTATCATGAAAACTTAATGGTATTACATCCCAAAAACCCTTTCAAGAGGACACTCGTTAATCTTGGTATGACCATGACCAATTACTGTTTATTCTTACATTAGTTATCACTCCATAGATATGCTTATTTTGTGCAGGGAATAAAGAAATAAAGTGACTTTGTGCCCCCTTCCAAATCCTCTTATTAATTTGAAAATTCCCTATGGCTCTACAATGCCAATAGTGATTGAGAGAATGTCCAATATATTTCTTCCATTGGTCAAATCATGGACTTTAAAAAATATACTAAATATATTCAAGTTCATTAATTTATTTTAATCTAAACTCTTTACAAAATCCAAGTACACTCGATCACATTTTCGGCCGTGGTTCTCAAGAAAATTATGACTTGGGCACCTCATCATCACTAGAGAGGTCTACATCAACCATACAATTATCAGGATCTAACACCACTCTTATTGAAATTAGCCCAGGAAAATCCTTTTATATAAATTCTTAGCTGGATACATCTCAACAACAACATTAGGTAATTGGAATGTTTTAAAAAAAAATTGATGCCTTCACTTGGAGCTACCATGATATGAAAAGAATCTCCCCTTAAAATTGTATGAACCACATCTACATTCAAGAGGGTTCCCGACCTAGTAGGAAGCCCTAGAGACAAATGAACCCAACTCTTAAATAAATTTTCAAAGAAAAAATATAGTTCTTAGATTCCAACTTCATTTATCCAAGTTTACATAGCGAGTGGGTCTCCACACTCATAATAATCCCCAAGAAAAATGGGAAATGGTGAATTTGTGTAGATTATAGAGAACCTAACAAGGCCACCCTTAAGGACTATTTCCCCCTCCCATTCATTGATCAAGTTTTGGACACATTAGCTAACAAGAAATAATTTTCCTTTCTCGATGGTTTTAGTGGGTACAACTAAATATAGATAACACCATAGGATTAGTATAGATAAACCTTCACATGTACATGGGATACATACACCTATAGTCTCAAACTTCCCTTTGGATTATGTAATGTTCCTACTACCTTTTAAAGAGAATTCTTAGAAAAAAAAAATTATCTTACTCAAGAGTGTATTGAAATCTATATGGGTGATTTCTCTGTATATGGTGATTCTTTTCATGAAGCTTTGGAGAATTTAGAAATTCTTTTAATTATATATCAAGGATATAACCTTGCATTGAGTAATATCAATTGTTGAATGTAGCAAAATCTAGGGATCATTCTTCGCCATCTTATTTCTTGTGCAAGAATATAGGTTGATCTCGTAAAAATTGAATTCATCTTACAATTTTCAGTTCCAAAATCCCAAAAGGAGGTAAGAATCCTTTTAGGACACACTATTTATTATAGGATATTTATAGAACATTTTTCTACAATAAATACTCTTTTATTTAAATTATTGGCTAAAGACGTTAACTTTCCTGGGATGATCATTGTCAAAACCCTTTCATTTTGTATTTCCAAAGAAGTCATGGACACAACGATTGGGATAGTTTTTGAACAATAAGAAGTGAATTCATCTTATTCCGTCTATTTTATTAGCAAAAATATAACACTTGGTGAATTAACTCATATAGTTATTAAAAAATAATTTTTAGTAGTAGTACACGCAATCAATAAGCTCAAACATTACATCACTAGATATGAGGTCATTATTCATATAGATCACTCTTCCATCAAATAGTTAATGAATAAGCCTATAACCAATGGTATGGTGACTATGTGGCTATTATGACTATAGGAGTTTAATGTTACCATATTATATAGGACTAGCAAGGTTAATCCGTTAGTAGATTTCCTTTCCAAAATTCATAATGAAGATAAAGTAACTTCCATGGATGAAATTATTCCTTATGAACACTTATTTGTTGTATCTATGAACTCCTAGCGATGGTTTTCATATATAGCCAATTATTTATCTATAATTAAGAAGCCATATAATCTCTCTTCTAGGGAGAAACAAAAGGTCGTCAAACTCAGAGCTTCCTCTTCTTGGATTGGTGGAGATCTCTTCCATACCAAGCCCTACTTGATCATCAAGAAGTTTGTATGAGAAGATGAGATGTTTGACATATTATGAGCCTCCCATGATGAGCCATGCAAGGGGCATTTCCCTGATAAAGGACAACCTACAAAGTCCTTCATTGAGGGTATTACTGGCCTACCCTCTTTCACGATGCCAAGGAGTATGTTCAAATATGTGATAGTTGTTAATGAATGAGTTGCCAAGTATATTCCAACAAAATGTATTTGCAGCCCTAGGTACTTATTGAGCCTTTTGAAAAATTAGGTCTTAACTTTGTGGGACCCATCACCCCAGCATCTGAAAAGTAAATGTATATCTTGGTTTTTACATATTATGTAACTAAATGGGTGGAGTCTAATGCTTTTTTTCATGCTACTAAACAAGTAGTTGAGGATTTTTTATTTGAGGATATTTTCACTCATTTTTTTTGTTCCAAGGGAAATTGTAACAAATCAGGGAGTGCATTTCACCTCCAAGCCTTTATGATCTATCATTTTGCAATACCAAATTTTGCACTATAGGTCTCCACCATATCACCCACAAGAAACTAGGTTGGTGGAATCTACTAAAAAAGTCATTGAGGCCATCTTGACCAAAGCAATGAAAATACATCATGAAGATTAGGAAGGTTAGCTTCATGAGGCTTTTTGGACCTCTAGGACTAAATGGAGAAACACAACTGAACGCACACCATACAATTTGGTGTATGTAAAAAGGTTCTCTTTCCAATAGAATTCTAGGTGAAGACCTACATAACTACAATTTGACTAGGAATGAAACTTTTTGAAGAACAATAAAAAAGGCTCCTTGAACTCAATGAATTAAATGAGATGCGCCAGAATGTTATTCATCAAACCACTCTTTTCCAACAAGAAAGAAGCATATGTCATGATAAATTTATTCAAATGAAGCAATTTAAGCTAGGGGACTAGGCTCTCCTCTTTGATTCTATTAGGAAATTTACGGCAAAGAAATAAATTATTACTGAGATTTACATAGAGGAATAATAAAACAACACATAAATATTATACACATATTATTTATCCAGGAAAACCCCAAATCCGGGGAAAAACCCAACCCAATGAGATCTCATTAGCATTGGCCAAAACCCTGGCCAATTCGGCCAAGTGAGCCTTCACCACTCACCTTCAAGCCTAAATTACAATGAAGTATTCCCAGCCTTTTATAGGCTCCATTACATGCAATACCATGGACCATAATACCATGGGTACACTATACCATGTTCCCAAAACCACTTCTATTTAACTATTTCAACTTTGACTCAAACCCCAAGCCAATTTTACCTAATAGATTCTAAGCTTAAAAATTTCAAGGGGAAGTTCAGTACACGTTGGTGGCCCATATGAAGTTGAAAATGTATTCCATAATGGATTTGATAAAACAAAAACTATTTATGGGCAAGGGATTTCATTTTGGTTAATGGGCATAGACTGAGACTATATTAGCAGCCTACTAACTGAGAGGAATTTATTCAACAAGTTTTTTAACAACCTTAATTAAAGATAGTAAGTGGGAAAGATACCCAACTTGTTCCAACTTCATCGTTTTTTTCCTCTTCTCTAATATATATATATATATATATATATATATATATATATATATATATATATATATACCACTGGAAAAATCGTAATTTTTCATTATAACTTTGAAAAATTCCATATTGTAGATGTGATTGCATATGTTGTATCATTCTAGCCTCTGTGAGTTTTTTCAAAATTTGCCAAAAAACTATGTATCTTTTAGTTCACCACGCAGGGTGATCATTCAAAAAATTGTAACAAGATTCTGTTTATAGGCCTATACATATGCCACGCAGGGCATTTGATCCACATAAATATGTCCTGTGAAATAAAAATATATACATAAAAAAAATTTACATTTCTCGGCAATATACATGTTAAACCAATGATCAAGGGCTTTGTGCCCTGTGGTAGTGCTGATCTATGTATGGTCGATGGTAGTAGCAGTATTCATTTGTCCCCCATTGTTCCTGGATCATCCACTCTCCTGTGCGAAGTGTCGTGGCCTCCTTGGATAGCCCGTAAGCACAGCTGTTATGTTCCCTGTAGATATGTTTGCAAGTGATGTCATTAAATTGAGCCTTGAAAATATTAACTTCATCCAAAATATTACTGAGTGTGTGTATGTGACAAGAAGTAATATTGTTGAACCAATTTATGATGATTTTTGAGTCTCCAAAAATGTTTATGTTCATGCACTGATGTCCTAAAGAGAAATGAAGAAGGTGTCTAAGGGTAATAAGCTCAGTGAAATTATTAGTTCCAACACCTAACCTTATCCTCACTTTATAGAAACGTTGTTCACTTAAGTATAGAATAAATCCCCCACCACAACCTGTTGATTTTCTGCACCATCAAAAAAAGCCCAAGGAGTTTTTTTTATCAATGTGAGGAGGTGCATGAGGTATGCGAGCTCTAGGTTGTTGCGGATCAGGCATCTCACTATATGATGATACTATACTAGCCGCAATGTGTGGCCAGCATACAGGCCTGCTGTCGAAGATAGAACAATTCTGGGTGAGCCAGAAATACCAGCTAATAATCAAAGGTAGGCTTTGTTGTTTTGATCCCTTATGTCGATTAAACCAATCTTCCCAAGCACTGTCGAGGTCCTCGCCTGCCCATTACCCAGTGTAATGAATAGAAGAAGATATATTGTGCCAGAGAGTATTCAGGGTAGAGCAGTTCAAAAAGAGATGAATAGTTGATTCGAATGAAATTTTGCATAGGGTGCACCAATTTGGACCATGAAATGATCTATGAGTAGGGTACTCTCCCGTAGGCACTTTGTCTCTAAGAATACACCAGAAAAACAATCTGGTCTGAGGAGGTGCTGTAAGCTTCCAAATTGACTTCCACCAAAAAGTAATCTGATCCGGCTTTCTGTGGGAAATCAAGGATAGATATCCGGACTTTGGAGAGTATATACCATTCTCTGCGAGACACCAGATAAGCTCATCAGGGCCCTCTTTAATCCTTATATGTGATTCAGATAGAGCAGAGATATATTCATTCCATTCCTGGTGCTAGAAAGGAGGTAATTCAAGTTGTTGTGTAGATTTCCAAGCTTGGGAAAAATACAGGTGTTTTTTTTATTTGCAATATTTGCAATTACCTTGATGTCATGGGAATGCAGGAGCTGTATGAGATCTCTAGACAGCTGATATCTTCCTCCTCCTCCAATCCATGGATCCAAGCCTATGCGAGCCATTGAACCATCATTGATTCGCCAAGCAAGATTGTCCCTGATATGAGGGAGAGAAAGAAGGAGTGCCTTCCAAACTGTTGAGATGCCTGACTTTGGCCAACTTGGTAATCAGACCCAGTCCATGATGTGCATAGGCCAGATATACATATGATAAGAAATGGTAGTCCAGAGGTTCTGTCCAGTCATCAGGGTCCAACACATTTTAGCAGCAAGGGATTTAGCAAATAAAGGGAGATCTTTGAGCCCCCAACCTCCCCATTTCTTAGGCAATGCAATCTTCTTCCAACTAACCCAAGCAAAAATCTTTTTGTCCTGATTTCCATTCCAGAGGTATCTGTTGCAAAGTTGTTGTATTCGAGCAAGGATATTTTTGGGTATCCAAGCAAGTTCCATCTAGAATACTGGTGTAGCCTCCAGAACATATTTAATCAGAATGAGTCTTCCTACCCTGGATAGATATCTGTGACTCCATACAAACAACCCTTTTTCCAATTTGGTAACTAGCCAAACCCAGTCAGCAATCCTCTGACTAATAGGCTTTAACTAGAATCCCAAGTATTTGAGACCCCTGTCCAATGGATGGATACAGTAAGGAAATAACTGATGAGAAAAGTGGGATTCTTGGATGGAGGTATGGAAAAAAGTGATGGTAGATTTAGAATGGTTGGCTAGCATCCTGGTGACAGACGAGAAAAGAAGGAGAATTTGGAAGGTACGTCAGTCCCTAATACTACCATTAAGGAAGATGAGAACATCATCCAGAAATAAAAGATGAGTGAGAAAGCAATCATTTGATATCTTGAGTCCACAGAGATCTCCATCCCGCTTAGCCGATGCAATCAAGCGACTAATTCCATCCATTACAATCAAAAAGAGGAGGGGAGAGAGTGGGCAGCCTTGTCTAAGCCCCCTCTCTGAATGGAAGAAATGAGAAGCGAAACCATTTATGAGGACACTGAAGGTGGGTGAGGTAATGCAGGCCATAATCCAAGTGATAAATGTTGGAAATAATACTGAGAGGGGGGGGGGGTGAATCAATATTATCACATTAATAAAACTTTTTCATTTCCATAATCAGATTCATATATGCTACTTCCACAACTTCTTATGATTAAGTTAATTGATCTTCAATGAGTGCATTAGAACATTATCAACCATATTATCAGTTAACAAATGCAGTAACATAGAGTAGATCATCACACATAAGGCACACACATGAACAACATGATATAAGGTGGAAACCCAATGCGGGAAAAAACCACCTGCTGCAAGTCATCTCAATCTTCTTCTTAATAAGAAAATCCTTTTACAATATTTGTACTGGTGCAGTCTTATACCAGTACGGGAGCTACAACCCCCTTTGCTCTTGTACTAGCCGATCCATTTACTAGTACACAGGCTACTACCTGCTACAATGCTCCAAAGATTTCCTTTAGCTCTTGTACTAGCTTAGATACTAGTACGTAGGTGCTGACCTACAATCTTCTCTCCTCCATGTACCACGTTTCATCAATTTTCAGACTGGATACACTGAAGCACAACACATAATCTGAAAGGCCACATTTCATCCAATTTTCATACTGGACCCAACAACATTGAAGCTCATAATCAAGCAACCTTCTGAATTACCCAAGCACTAGATCAATACATATACAAGTGAGTCATCAATCAGATCTAGTCCATTAGATCATATAAGGATAAGTCATTATGAACCTGATCCATTCATCTATCAATACTGAAGCTAATCATAATCATTCAATCAATCACTGCTGTTATCAGAACATAATACCAGAAACCAGACATCACTTCTAAACCCAGAACACAGCAATGATAAACATGGACAACTAAGTAGGTTTCATGAGAAGTACGCAGCTTCACCAATATAACACCTGCGTAGAAGTACGCACTGTTTCCAACTGAGTTCCTGCGTACCCACGCACTCTGCCTCACAGACTTCCTGCGTACCTGCGGTCTGTGTCCAATGAACTGCCTGCGCCCCTCCGCATGTGCAGCGCTTCTGGGCCTGCGTATATGCGCACCTGCAGCGCTTCTGCGCCTGCGTATCTCCGCACTTTTCTTTCAATGTACTTGCATACCTGCGGTATAGATAATTTCAAGACTTCAAGATTAACCCAAACTGTCAGATCTACAGATCTGAACATGCGCCGAGGAGATATCAACCCATTAGTAGATCCGACTTGTAGTTCTCATGTTTCTCCTAATTTGGATCTAGCTTTCTCTCACAAACCATCACTAGAATTTCAGATCTAGCTTCTCTTAAGATCTTCTTATTTCACAAGTGTCTAGCCAAATGATCTCCTTTGCTTTATATAGGAAAGATCTCCCTAAAATCATGGATCAATAGGGGCTCAATAATAATAATATAAATCAATACCATGGGCCAAAACCATAGAATCAAGAACGGCAAGCTAAATACCACGGGCCAAACATAAGAAACCCCACGTGAGCGCGCTTCTCTGCCTTGAAGTAAGTGAACTGGGGGTACGCACTTTCTAAACGGATAACTGCGTGTATGTACACACTTTATGTAACACTGGACTGCGTGTACGCACCTTCTGTACGGTGTACCTGCGTACCCCTTATTTTCTTCAATATTTGAGAGTTGATCATCGAACTCTGCTATTGACCTAAAGTACTGTGATCTATCACCTGTATGGGTTGCCATCAAGGACAATACTTTAGCCATAATGCCAACAATCTCCCCCTTTGGACTTGATGGCAAAGCTTACTAAGAACTTGCCATTTGATTCCTTTGAGTTGTCCTGCATCTATGTATTATGTCACATATGATATCTCTTCTGTAGATTCATCTGAATGTATATAAGTGAGATGATCTTCTATGAGAGGGTTGCCATCAAGTACAACACATGCATCATAATGCCAACAATAAAGTGATGGGGGAAGCCCAAATGGATAAGGAGCATCTTAATATAAAGCCAACTGACATGGTCAAATGCTTTTTCCAGGTCTATCTTGAGAATAATACCCTTATGATGTCTAGTCCAGATAGAATGTAATGCTTCTTGAGCTGATCCAATGGCCTCGTGAATCTGTCGATGTTCAAGAAAGGAAAATTGCTGAGGGGCAATATGACGGGCGAGGATAGGCCGGAGTCTGTTGACAATAATCTTGGAAATAATTTTGTACAGATAGTGGCACAATGAGATAGGCCTATAGTCATCGAAGGAGGAAGGAGTGTTAGATTTAGGAATGAGAGCAATGAAGGTCAAGTTGATGGAATTGTATAATGACCCAGATAATCTGCATTCTTCCACAACTTCCAATAGATCCTATCCCAGAAGGTCATAAAATGCAAGAAAAAATTCTATGGTCCAGCCGTCCAGGCCCAGGCTCTTGTCCTTCTTGAACCATTTTAACGTGCTTTCAAGTTCAGCAGTTGTCACCGGTGCATATAGCTCCTTTGCCTCGTCCTCATTAACAAATCTGGGAAAATGACTGGCCACACTTATGATATCAGCAAGGTTTGAACCAGCAGGGCTTTTAAATAGTTTCCTGAAGTTTGTAGAGCCAAGGTGGGAGAGTTTGTTGAAAGAGTCAGCAACTCCTCCTTCAGGTAGAGGAATATTCCAAATAGTGTTTGATACCTTTCTTCCTTTAGCATAATTCTAAAAGAATCTGGTGTTGTCATCCCCAGCTTTCAACCATATGGCCCTACTCCTTAACCTCAGGGACTCCTCTCTCCTTCAGAATTTGAGCCTTCTAGTTCTCTAATTCAATCAGATGCGACTTGTTTTCAGCTAAAATGAACCCCAAGCTTCTCTCATCGGGCAGATTGCTTAGCTTAGATTCAATGTGGGATAGTATCCAGTTCTCCCTCAGATGCTTCTCTCTAGCCCAATTAATAGAAAGATTATTGAGCTTGGACAAATTATTACAGAAACCTTCAGCCAAGGAGTCAGATCTATCATTCGGGTTGGCAACCCAGAAGTCTGTAACCATGCTAATATAGGCAGGGTCCTGTAACCAAACATGGTAAAAGGGGCTTTTAGTTTAGGATGAGGGCCCAAAACCTCCAGATAGATAGGGGAGTGGTCAGATATGCCCCCCGAACCAACCCATTGTTTGTAATGATGCAGATGCTGCAAGAGGGGTCTTTTCATTAAAAATTTTTCGAGTCTTCACGCTAGTGCAGCTTCACCCACCCTCCTATTCCTCCATGTGTAGAGGGGTTTATTCATGGGGACATCCAAAAAATTGTACTGCTCTAGAAGATTTTTCATAAACCCTGAGATAGAATCCACTTGTGCCATAGACCCCCAAGATTCGCAGAAACCCAAGGAGAAATTTAGATCACCTCCTAAGATAATGTTATCAGAGGAAAGGATCGAGAGCTTTAGCATATTCTGCCAGAAATTCTCCCTCTGTTGACAAGGTCCATAAATATTGACAACCCTAAGGTTGGTTGCAAGCTCGGCCGAGAATAAATCTATGCCTATGAATCCATGGCCTCCCCATGATGTAGAAACCCTGATGGTGTGAGGATTGTAGCTAATGGCAAGTCCTCCAGATCTCCCCACAACATCCATTGTCAAAAAGGTATATCCCGGGGAAATAGATTGCAGAGAACAGGTAATGTGTTCTGCCATACCTAGGGTTTCTTGTAATAAGATGATATCAATAGGATCAACCTCAAAGAGTCTCCACAGGGCTAGTTTCTTAGAGGCACTAGCCATGCCTTTGTAGTTAAAAGATAACCACTTCATGGGGGAACTCCACTCAGGGTGTTCAAAGCTCTAAGAACCCCATCGAGAGTGGATTGACGACCAGAGGCTACTTCAGCCCTAGCATGCTTGATGGCTTTGGAAAGATCAGATTTCCTCCCTTGAGATTTCAAATGAACTGAATCGGGTAGAGTAAGACTCAGTCCAGTTTGTCGAACTCAGGTGCCGCTAGCTAGGGTTCGAGAACGAAGAAAATAGTGATGAGATGGTGAAACCCTGGAGGATGATGGAGAGGTGGAGGATGTCGAGAGCGAATGTAGCGAGGGGGTAGTAGTGGAAATTAAGGGCAGAGATGACATAGTGCAATGTGCCATGGATGTGTAAATGGAAGATGCAATAACAGATGAAAAAAATGCATTTGATGAGGTAGAAGAGGTGAGAGGAGTACCCGAAGCTTCTGTGGCTTTAGAAACTGCACGAGACCTGGTGAGCGGTGGCGAGTTCAATCTGTGCACAACATCCTCCACCTTTTGGAGTTGAGTGGGTGCCAAAGGAGTAGGACCCTAAGCAGGAGAGCGTGCAACAGCCGGCGATTCAATCCTGGATGCAGTGGATAATGATTTTGGAGTATCCTCTGATTTTTTGAGAAGAGGGCAATCTTTGAATATATGTCCTACCATATGGCATCACCTATAACGGAACAGTACCCCTTCATAGTCCAGGATCTAGACCCTGATGAACTTCCCCCATTGTAATGTAATCTTCTCCTCCAAACCCTCACGTGTGTCCAAATGGACTAGAATGCGGGCGAGGGTTCTATTCTTTGATTCCACAAATGTGTGATCATGGTCCAAATAGGTTCCAATAGCATTACCAATTCTGATGAAGACTTCCTCGCACCAGTACTATAAAGGCAGCCCCGATAGGCACACCCAGAGTGGTCTAGCCCCAATTTTCTCTCTCAGGGTTGAACAAGGGGCTCCATCACTTGAGAAGGACCACGGCAATCTCGATGTACTAGTACCTGGCAAGTACTAGATTCATATAGTTCTCCTTTGAAAAATGAAGAGCAAACCATCCCCTTGGAAGGATCTGTACTTCAGGCAGTTCCTTCAACAATCCACCCCATATCTCCTTGACCCATAGGGTTAGTCAGGTAGCCGAGTACGCCTTGCCATGGACATGCCCAACAAGCACCGTGCTAGCCATATATGTTGCCTCCCGAATTGTAGAGGTCTCACCAAATTGGATGGTGATGTCCTTGGACGTAGCCTTCACACACTTGGTCTTTCTCTTGCCCGTGTGAGGTGCAAATGGGTGGTCTACCAATGGATCAGAGGAACCCTCCAAAGGAAAATTCTTAACGGACTTTACCTTGACTGCAGGGGTCTCGAAACAGCCTGATGGCGAGTGAGCAGATAAGGGAGGGTTTGGAGCCATGGAGGTATGGATGTCAACAGGCGGCGCAGTGAAAAAAGCCGATATGGACGGATGAGGATCGAATGAGGGCGAAGGGGGAGTATTTGCAGTCAAAATATGCAGGGTACCTGGTGATAAAGGAGGAAAATCCAAGGCAGGGGATTCAATTGAAAGCGACCCGATGAGGGGAGGTGCAGAATAGTGCCTAGCAAAAGAGACCACTGGCGACGATATAGGCGGAGCAGGGTCCAATGGGAAATGAGGGCTAGATGCCGACGAGTTGAAATTAGGGTTCCCAAATATGACACGGTCTAGATAGGGATCCGATCTCTTCAACCTCCATTGTATTCCCCATATTCCAAGCCAGAAACCGACAACCGAAAGCGACAGACGAGGAGAAACGAAAATGGCGAGTTGAACAGTCGGTAGATGGGTACACAGTTCCAGTTGTCTGCGGTGTTTGCAATAAAACCCTAGGGATTTTACCCTAATCCCTTATGGAAAATGCCAGAAACCCTCATCTCTCCCAGATCTTCATTTCCTATAGTTTTGTTAATTCCCTTCTGGTCATGAATTATATACATAATTATGTATATTAAGAATATTGAGAGATCCTAAGTTACTTAATGGGATCCCATTCTCTGCGATACAGTACCTCCAGCTATTCTCCTTCCCTCTAGGATCATGCAAACTCTCTCTCTCTCTCTCTCTCTCTCGATATATATATATATATATATATATATATATATATATATATATATATATATCTATATATATATATATATATATATATATATATATATATATATATATATATATATATATATATATATATATATATATATATATATATATATATATATATATATATATATATATATATATATGTATATATATATATATATATATATATATATATATATATATATATATATATATATATATATATATATATATATATATATATATATATATATATATATATATATATATATATATATATATATATATAGGTAGATAGATAGATAGGAAAAAGGTAATTAAAAAATAACTTCGATTCCAAAAACTATCCCTCTTGAACAATTTAACAAGAATCCTGCTTGAAAACTATGCAACTAGTGGGTATACATTCCAAAAAGAAAGAAAAACAAATTTCTTCTTCTAAATAAAAGGGAGGTTGTTAACTACTATAAAGGAAAATATTTTGTTTCAAAAAGGGGTAGTTTTTTTTTTTTTTTCTTCATTACATTAATTGATCAATGAAAAGGAATTTTAATGAAAATATTCCCCAATATATAGCTTGAAATAACAATTTTGTTGGTCTTTCCACCATAGTTGGAACAAACCTATGATGCAGTTATTTTTGGACTAGTACACTTCAACATTATTATTGGCACTAGCATTAGCACTAGCATCGGCATCAACACTAGCATTCAACATTTTGTATCTATTAGAAAGGAAGGTATATATACAAGGATATCACTGTGTTTCCTTCTTTCTTAAATTAAATATTTAAGTGAGATCGTCCTCATCATTTGGTTTCCATTTTCTCTTTATTTTGATAATGATTAGAGTCCTAAGATAACAAAATGCAGATGGATAATCCTCAAGACAACAACATCAAATTCAATAGTCTTGATTATGAATCTACATTTTTCCTGTAACCCTCAAATAGTCCCATAACCATTGTCACAATATCATCATAATATTATAGGATGACCTATATAACATTTTCAAAGGATTAATTTGTAGATTCAAGCCCGTTTAGTAGTAGATGGTCATAGGTAGGGATCTGGAGTTGTTAGATGCCTCCATCTCTCTTGTCACTTTGTGCTTTTTCAAAAATTTGTCAACAATTATTTTATCCAGGTTCTAAGCAATCATATTCAAGAAAGTATAAACACTAGTATTTGTTCCAAATTCAATATTTTACCAACAGTTCCAGCCCTAACATTTTACTGGTTATATGAGTCCCAAGTTTTGTTTTGAAATTTTTGTTACAATGACACTTCAATTCTATGGTAAAACATAAGGTGAGCAACTTATTTAAAATCCCTTTGATGCATTTAATACAAGAGCAGATAACAACATAACCATGGTCAACTTATGTAGTTATTAGTTGTAGTGACTAATCCATGAAAGTGTCAACGTTGTCACTCCAATCCCATTATGATTCTCTACCTGTTACTATGTCTAGAATCATCATTGATCATCATGTCCCACATCCATGATCATTATAACATACTATAGTGTACTTTTACCATTGTATTATCCCTAACCTCGCTCCCACCTCGAATCATTCCCTTATTTTCATATGTTTGAATGATAAAAGGGATCATTAAGAGACAGAGTCTTAGAACCAATCCATTATGGAGTATGGAGAAAATTAAAGCAGTGTGATAGGAACTCAAGTCCTTGACAGTCTTGGAGGGTTCCCTAGAATATAATTTGAGTAAACCTATTCTCAAGATTGCAGAGTGGCTCCCCTTTCTTTGGAAGTTTAGAGGACATGATGATGTTGTAGCAATGGCATTTTTGCAAGGGTTTGCTCGTGAGGTGGCCTATGTTGGTAGTCTGGTTATGTAAGTAACACAGAAGTTGGTGGCTCAGGCCACAAGACTTCCACAGATGAGAGACCGATGGTTGAAAACCAAACATGTGGAAAAAGGGGTTTGGACTAGGGTTCTCAACTCCAAAAAGCTAACACCAAATTGGAGATGAGATGTGCCATGATCATGGATTGTAGAAAAATGGAGAAGCCTATTCTTCGTCGTATAAAATTTGATAACATGTGAGGTAGGTATGTTGTAATATTTCTCTACCATATTATATTGCTCCTCCATGTCAAAGCTAGTGTCTATATCAATTTTCACTATTTCCTCTAGAAAATCCTAGTTTACATGGAAAAGCAATTATAGCATAACCCTAGAAATTCTAGACACAGTTTCTACCACAATGGCCTCACTAAGTGTTGATTGTGGAGGAACTTCAAAGGAGAGGAGATAAGCAGGATGCTTTCCTAGTTAGAAATAATTTTGGAAATCCACTCTCAGGTCTACTAGAAGTTGTAACAAGAGATCTCATTGAAAAGACACATAAAGAAATCCAAAATGGGGATAAGAAAGAAAATAGGTATAAAAATGCAAGAAATGACAAGGATGACAGTGTCTAAGAAGTTGAAAATCTCACTTGTAAAAAAAATCCAAGAGATCTAAGAAGTTATATGGACCCACCATTGTAGCATGGAGGGCGACCAAAAGTATGGTGAGAAGAAAATTACCAAAATAAGTTAAGACTACCCCCTACCTTCTTCAGGACCTTGTGAGAAAACTACATCACTTTCCCTGCCTCCTCAAGAACCTTGTGAGAAAACTACATCACTTCTCCCTACTCTCCCAACAAGGAAAATCACCTACCATCTGAGTTATTCGAGGAAGCTCATCCTCACCATATGCCTACTTCTCATGCCATTCCAAGGAATATAATTTAGTGACATCCTCATTTAGAAAACTGATGGGCCTATAAATTAGACATAAATTAAGGCTCATGCCTCTGAATTAAACATAAATTAAGGCCTATGACCATCCTTCAGCACATTGAACCTCTCCTTTTGCATTAGATAATTTATTTTTAACTTTAATATATTCATTAGGAAGGTTTATGAATAATTGCATATTTGTGCCTAATATTATTTATTTTTATGGAATATTATGAGAATATTGGGCAGATTATGAAGATTTGGAGAAGGAGATAATTTAGGGACTTGCTCCCTACTACAGGAGGATCACTATTAAATAATAAATCAACAAGATATTATGGAATTATGGCACATATTGTCGAACTCCAATGATCTAGAAAATATAGGAATGTGTTCCCTGCCATTTAATGCAGATTCCTAGTATTAGGAACCATATCAAATAATCAAGGGATTTTGGTGGGGAAAGATTCCTCCATTCATGGGGAATGATTCCTAATAATTTTTTATAAGTACCAAGTCGAATTTCCCTCTAGGGATGGATTTTTATTAGTGTTCTTGTGGAGAGAACTTGGATTTCTGCAAATCCATTGTATTTTCTTACAAGGATGTAATTGTATTGATGAAAATAATGAAGATTGGTGTCATGTTTAGCTTCGAAATCTTGTTATCCTTCATAGGTCTCCGATTTTCCTTGGGCTTGGCCATCCCAGGAGCCTCAAAGCCCTTTTGTATCATTTTTTTCCTTCTTTTCACTTCTTATTCACATGCATCTCTTGTTTTTATTTCTTTCTATTTCTTCATTTAGTATTAATGATTTCTTGTTATAAGATTGGGTTAAATGGTTGATGTAAGTTATTTTGCAGGATCAAAAGCATCATTTCATCCTTGGAAAAGCTTTGGAAGGTCATACTAATCATTGAGCTACTTAGATTAGCTTTCTTATTCCCAAATCTAGATTTCTGGAACTCATTTGTGGCAAAGAACAGTAAATTTATGCTATTTTTTAGAGAAATCTAACAAGATTCAATCGAGTTGGTTCCACTTGCATTAGATCATAAAAACATTCTAGTTCATAAAAAAAATTACCCCATTGAATTTTCACTTGATTAGGTTAGGCATTTTATAGATTTACTAGCTCACTAATTCTCAAATTTCTAGATTTTCGACTAGTAATTTTCTGTTATTTTTTAGCATTGGTTAACAGAGGCTTTTTTAGTGATTCCACTTAGAATAGTACCTAACACATCCTAGTCAATAATTGGAATGGGGGCCTAACACATCCTAGTCAATAAAAAAAATTGTTCCATCCAATTTGGATTTGATTTGCTTGGTCATTCGATGAATTATAGTTTCGTATAGTAAATCTATAACAACCTATAGTAAAATAAGGGT
The DNA here is from genome assembly GCA_031772625.1 of Pinus tabuliformis. Lineage (NCBI taxonomy): Eukaryota > Viridiplantae > Streptophyta > Pinopsida > Pinales > Pinaceae > Pinus > Pinus tabuliformis. The sequence goes on along the minus strand of CM062807.1, from coordinate 891,124,677 downwards.
TCCTATTGGAGAACTAGGGGATCTTGTAGGAGAACAAGTACATCCTATAGGAAATCTGGTAGCGGCCTGTTTTGAGACTGAATTGAGAAAAATCATTAATGAAGTTGGGATCAGACCCCTACTTGACCTCCAAGAAATCAAAATCATTGTACTCCTCTTCCTCCACACTTGTCTCCCTTGCCAAAGATCAAGGAAATATTAGCATTTGCATTTATAAAGCAAAAAGATAAAAAAAATGAGCTCTTTTATATTTACACATGCACATAGCAATTAGTACTCTCTAGATCAGATTTCATGCTTAGATTAATTAAAACATCACATGTGACAAATAGGGTTAAAATAGGGTTCTTTTGAAAGAAAAGTGTGTTAATAAGTAGATAGAGTATTTCATGTTACTTTACAAGAATTTTTAAATTCAGTCTTTCATTCGTGCAAATAGGCAACATTTCTTTTCTCTCATCACAGCAAAGGAAGGACACATTGTATGCTGCACATATAGTGCCAATACCTCTTAAGTTTGTACAAACCCCGGGTTGATAATTAAAGTCGGTAGCCTTGGGAGTTGTAGCATTCTTGCTACAATATCGATGCCCATCACTTTTTGGCATCGTTGCCAGGGAGGTGTCAAAGTATGCATTGTTTTATTACCTAGTTTATTCATTTCTCTTTAGTTTTTGCAAAAACAAAACATAATTGCATTAGGCATATTTCATTTCAAAAATAGAAAAGTGCATTGCAATAGTGTTTTCATACAATCATAAAAACAAAAAAATCTCCAAAACCAACCCACCCCCCCATTTGATCATGTGGAGTAGTATGAGCGACATCACCATTCACTTTTATGGGTAGAAGAAGAAGATGGCAAAGAATGTAGAAGAAATGGATGGAGATGATAACAATGAGGAAGATCCTCTTGGATTTCCCATTCAAGATATTGATGGTAGTGTGCACATGAAGAACATACCTCCATCTTTTCTTCCAAAATTTCATGGTCTAAGGTCAGCGGATCCAGAAAATTTTCTCTTTGAATTTGAAATTGTTCTTAGATCTTATGGTTATTTATTAAAAATTCAAAAACTAATTCAATAAGATCATGGAATGATATGAAAAATATATTTCTAGATAAATATAAAGATCATGATCTTAAATAAGAAATCTTTAGAATGAATCAAAGAGAAGATGAGAGTCTAAAGGATCTAATAGAAAGGTTCATGTATAATGTTAAGAGGGAAAAACTACATCATTTAGGATTCAACACACTAAAAACCCTCTTACTTAGAACAATTAGGGTTGAGTCGATTGATCTCCTTGATCTTATGAATAAAGGTGATGTATAGAAATTATCATTTGAAGAAATTTGTGAAGCATGCAAACACATATCAAGAGGAAGGGAAAGAGTATGTAAATCAACATCAAGATCGGTAAGTCAAGCTAAACTTGGAAATTCGCTTGACAACTTTAAAATAGAAATTTTTAGCAATATAAGTGAACAAGTCGAAATGTTAAGAATACAAAATGAGCAAAAGGAAGATGTTGATATTCATGTTTTCCATGCAGAATCACATGATGTTAAATGTTGCTCCTCATTACCAAGGTTGAAGGTGTTAGAAAAATATATATTACAGAGCAATGGAACACATAAAATATATTGCAGAAATATAAACACAGAAAACACATAAAACAAGAGAGGCACAGATATTTGTGGTTCACACAATCTGGGCTACGTCCATGGAGAAATAACTAGTCCTTCCTTTTATATTATCTAGCAAAATGAAGAGATACAACCCACAACAGATCTATTGTAATTCCCTCTTTGCTCTCACACAATATCATCTCTCTTTCTCACTCAGAATACAGATCTACGTCGACACAATATGATTCCTTCGTATAGAGTGAGGGGTTTCCTTCTAGGGAAAAAAACCCTAAATTAAACATAACTTTCTATCGTCAAATCTCCACCTAATGAATGGCCCAAATTGACTATGAAATTACAACAATTTACAAAGCAATTTTACATTTATTTTTAGCTTTGGGGGTGCTGCCCCCGATCCCCCACTAGAGGGGGATCCAAATAATCATCGTTGCCCCCCTGGACCCCTCATGGAAGCATACATTTTACGCGTGGCATTGCCGCTACATTACTAACTAGGGCCCAATGCGGCAATACCTCTAAATAAAGAAGATAATCAGGCTCCACACCCAACAATCTCCCACTTGAAGACTGAATATAACAAATCCACCGTTGTTTCATTTGTTGGAAATTAACTCCACTTTGGACCTAGTTGTTTCTCATCTTCTTCATCATACTTGAAGACCAAATGAAACTTAGCAAAATCTCAGTTTCTCCCTGGTTACAACTTTTGTTAACATATCTGCAGGATTCTGGCTAGTGTGAATCTTTTCCAATTTCAATTGTCCATATTTCAACACTAACCGTATGAAATGGTACGATTTATATATGTTTAGTCTTGGAATGAAATGGAGAGTTTTTTGCAAGATGTACGACACTCTGGCTATCACTATATAGCTTTCCCAACTCCTGCTTCTTACCCAATTCGTCCAGAAACCTTTGTAACCAAATCATTTCTTTACTAGACTCTATAGCAGCAACATACTCTACTTCCATTGTTGAGAGTTCAACAACACTTTGCAGTTTCGAAACCCAACTGACAGTTGTTCCACCTACAGTATACACATACCCTGTAGCGCTCCTCCTGTTATCTCTATCGCCCACCATATCTGCATCAACATATCCCTGTAGAGAAATGTTTGAACCACCAAAGCATAATGCTTGACTTGTGGTACCTCTCAAATACCTGAGAATCCACTTCACCGCCATCCAATGTTCTTTTCCTGGATTGTTCATATACCTGCTTACAACTCCCACTGAGTGTGTAATATCAAGTCTTATGTAGAACATTGCATAAATTAAGCTTCCAATTGTTGATGCATATGGAACTTTAGACATATAAGCTATTTCTTCCTGAGCCTTGGGACACACCTCCTTACTTAGTTTGAAATGGCTAGCCAAAGGTATACTAATTGGTTCTGCATTTTGCATATTAAATCTTTTCAACACCTTTTCTATGTACTCACTCTAAGACAATGTTAATTTTTTATTCTTCCCGTCTCTAGTTATTCTCATACCAAGGATTTGTTTTGCAGTACCCAAATCCTTCATTGCAAATGAGTTTGCCAATTTTCTTTTGAGCACATGTATTTCCTGCATGTTAGAACCTATAACAAGCATGTCATCTACATACAATAACAACATAATATAGCTTCCATCATTTTGCCTTTTGAGATAAACACAATGGTCAGAGTGACATCTAGTATAACCTTGTTCAGACATAAACCTATCAAATTTTAGATTCTACTGCCTTCGAGCCTGTTTTAATCCATACAAGCTCTTCTTCAACCTGCACACTAGTTTCTCCTTCCCTTTTACCTCATATCCTTGTGGCTACTGCATATATATCTCTTCCTCCAAATCCCCATGGAGAAATATTGTCTTTACATCTAACTTCTCAAGATGAAAATATTCAGCTGCTACTAGACTTAAAATAGTTCTGATTGAAGTCATTTTAACAATAGGACAAAATATCTCATCAAAGTCTATACCCTTTTTCTATGCAAACTCCTTCACCACAAGTCTGGTTTTATACCTTTTTCTACCTCCATCTTCTTCCTTCAACCTGTAAACCCATTTATTCTGTAATGTTATTTTACCTGCAGGCAACCTGAATAAGTCCCAAGTCTGGTTATATGCTAAGGAGACCATCTCTTCTTTCATGGCTTTCTCCCACTTCTTCCTAGTTTCTACCTGCACTGCTTCTTCATAACATTCTAGTTCACCGAATAAGTCAACAATATACAATATAATGAAGGAGAGTATCGTTCAGGGGGTCTACTTATCCTGGTAGATATTCTAACACCACTTTCAGGTGTCTGAGGTGCTTGTTTTTGTTGTGGTCATTGTTGTTGTTCTAGTTGTTGATCATTATGATTTTCAGGGACCTTCACTTTTTCTGTGATGTCATCAAGAACTGTTTATTCTCTATTTTCTTTATCCTGTTTCTTTTCCTGAATCTCATACTTATAAAAAACTTTTTCATTGAATATGACATCTCTTCTCCTAATTATTTTGTGTTTTTCATAATCATAAAGGTGATAACCAAAATCATTAACACCATATCCAATAAAGGTACATTTCTTTATTAATGTGGACAAAGGCTTCACAACCAAAAGTCTTTAAAAATGAGTAGTTTACAATTTTACATATCCATGCCTCCTTTGGAATATCACCATCCAAGGAACTTGAAGGCCCTCTGTCTATTAGATAAACAACAGTATCTATAGCATCTGCCCAAAATTGTAAAGGCAATCCTGCATGCAATCTCATGCACCTTGCATGCTTCATGATTGTCCTTTTCATCCTTTTTGACACACCATTTTCTTGTGGTGTTCCTGGAACTGTCTTCTCTCTACGAATTCCATTCTCTGAACAATACCTACCAAACTCTTTGTTGCAATATTCACCTCCATTGTCTGATCTGAGACACTTCAACCTTTTTCTTGTCTCATTTTAAACCAAAGCATTCCATTTCTTGAAAGTATCAAATACATTAGATTTATTTCGAATACAATAAATCTTGTTTTTCCTAGTTGTATCATCAATAAAAGTAACATAATAATGATAACCATTGAGAGATGATACCTGAGCAGGTCCCCATACATCTGTATGCACAAGCTCTAATTTTTCGCTCTTATTTTCTTTCCCAACTCTGAGGAATCTAACTCTTTTCTGTTTTACATAAACACAATTCTCACAGAATTTTAAATCAACATGCTTCAAACTTGGTAACAAATTTCTTGAGTGAAGAATCTACATCCCCTTCTCACTCATGTGCCCAAGCCTATGATGCCACAATGTTGTGTCTTCTCCTGAAGAGGTTAAAGCATTGACAGAATTAGAAATACCATTGCATAAATACAATGTACCAACCTTTTCTCCTTTTTCTATTACCAGGGCTCCTTTAGTGACCTTCCATGTTTTATCTGTAAAAGTAGTTACACAACCTTCACCTCCCAACTGCCCTATTGAAATTATATTTTTCTTCAGATCTAGAACATGCCTTACCTCTGTCAATAGCCATTGATTTCCATTCTTCTATTTTATGAAAATTGTACCCATTATAATGATTTTACAGGCTTTATCATCACCCAATCGAACTTGTCCAAAATCTCCTTGAACATAATCATGAAAATGTTTCCTATCAGGTGTGGCATGGAATGAGGCCGCTGAATCTACCACCCAAGCATCAATAATATTTTCTAATGAAATAATAAAAGCATCTTGCAACACATCACCTGTCACATTCACTTCATGATTGTTTTCTTGTTGCACATCTCCTTCTTTCCCCTTCCAAGACTTGCAATCTTTCTTCAAGTGTCCTTTCTTCCCGCATTTCCAAAACACTATCCCAATCTGGACTTTGATCCGCCTTTCCTTGACTTATTGCGATATCCTGGGCTCCTTCATCTTTCCATTTTTCTTCCCATAGTCTCTGCAGTCAAAGCATTACCTGATGTCTCACCAGATCTTTTCCGTCGCATTTCCTCGCTTAGGATTGCACCAACAACATCATCAAACTTTAAATTACTAGATCCATAGATAGAGTTACTAATGGCCATAACTAAACCATTCTAACTTTCTGGCAATGAGCACAGAAATAACAAAGCCCTAACTTCATCATCAAAAATTACCCCTACAAAACTTAATTGACTAGTAACTGTTTAAATTCATTTAAATAATCAGCAACAAATCCATCTTCTGACATTTTCGTATTAAATAAACGCTTCATAACAAATACCTTATTTGAGGCAGAGGGTTTTTCATATAATTTGGCCAATGCTGACATTAATCCCTATGTTGTCGTTTCCTTTGAAATATTAAACTCTATCGACGCCACTAGGCACAACCGTATTGTTCCAAGTGCCTTTCTGTTGAGAATATCTCATTTTGTGTTTGTCATACTCGTTGGCTTCTTTGTCTTTCTGCTCAATGCTAGGTACAAATTTTTCTGATACAGATAATCTTCCATCTGCATCTTCCATAGCTGGTAGTTTTGGTTGTTAAACTTTTCGACCCTAAACCTACCATCTTCTCCGATTGCTCCCACTCGAACCAGGAACCCTTCTCTCCTGTGAGTTTATCAGCCAAATAGACCTTCGACTCTTATAACAATTGTTAGAAAATTATATATTACAGAGAAATGGAACACATAAAATATATTGCGGAAATATAAACACAGAAAAAACATAAAACAAAAGAGACACAAATATACCTGGTTCACCCAATTTGGGCTACGTCCACTGAAAACAAAAAGTCCTTCGTTTTATATTATCTATCAAAATGAAGAGATACAACCTACAACAGATCCTTTGTAATTCCTTCTTCGCTCTCACACAATATCCTTTCTCTTTCTCACTCAAAATACAGATCTACATAGATGCAATACAATTCCGTCATATATAGCGAGGGGTTGCCTTCTAGGGAAAAAAACCCTAAATTAAACGTAACTTCTACCGTCAGATCTTCACCTAATAAACGGCCTAGGTTGACTACTAAATTACAACATTTTATAAGGAAATTTTACATCTATTTTTAGTTTCGAGGGCACTGCCCCCGATCCCCCACCAAATGGGGCTCCAAATAATCATCGTTGCCCCCCACCTTGGATCCCCCTGGCAGCGTACATTTTATGGGTGGCGTTGCCGCCACATTACAAACCGGGTTCCAATGCAACGATACCTCTAAATAAAGAAGATAATCAGGCTCCACACCCAACAAAAGGAAGTTCACCAAGAGGACAATGGAGCAAGTCAATTTCCAATGTAGCTATGTTATGTAGCTCCAAGAGGACCATGACAGCCTAGCCAACCTAGTATGATACAAGAGCCTAATTCACAATTTCAAGCTTATGCACATCCATCTCAAAGTAATTGGGGCACACCCTTTCCTTTGTAACATTGACCATCTCAACCGCAAAACCAAACTTGGCAACAAGGTTGGAAGGAAACTTATGGGAGCCATCCACAATCTCCTCAGTATTTTCCTCAATATCCTCCATACCCAATGTTATGAAACCAACTCACAAAAAGATAGAAAAGATAGTTGAACGCCTTAGAATTCAGCCTCTTCGAGGGGGAAACCTCCTTTACATTACACAAATGAAAAATTCTTGGATGATACAAATTAAAATACCTCCTTTCTATATATAGGAGTCTAAGGGATCATAATGTAATCAGAGCCGACATAGCAATAACAATAATAGTGGGCTTCTATGGGGCACAATAGTAACAATATGGGTACTACATGGGTACATCAATATAATAAGGGGGTTGTACTAATAACAATAAGGGGTTACACTAGTAGTATAGGGGCCTAACATGCCCCTCTCCTTCAAAAATTGTTGTCGTCAACGCTTGAGTAGTTCTTGATGCTTCTGTATAAAATTCTTGTCCTCCACGTGGAATATTCAGCTGGTAAGTTTTTCCACTTGATGAGATACTCTGAAATTGATGGATTTCGTAGCTGTCGGGTTCTTGTTTCTGTGACTGCTCCCAGTTCCAATATGATTTTTCCTCCCTCTTCAATTTCTGGCAATATTGTTTGAATTGGGATCTTTTGCAAATTTTGAATAAGTGGCCATACTTCTTTGTCCTTCGATTCATCCCTTGCTTCGTTTATCCAATCAGGCTGGATAATAGAAAAAGCACAAAACAATGCTTCCACATCCTCATCCTTTCTTGAGAGTGCATCTGCAACAAAATTTTGCTTCCATTTTCTATAGATGATGTCAAGGTCATAACCCAACATATTTGTGACACATTTTTTCTATTCTTCTAAAGATAATAGTTGTTCTAAAAAGTATTTAAGACTATCATGATTCATTTTTACCTTGAAGTGTCTTCCCATTCGGTAAGGTCGCCATTTCTTAAGTGCATGTAGTATTGCCAACATTTCCTTCTCATAAATAGCTTGCTTGAGATGTAGCAGTAAAAATACCCAATCACCTACATCAAAACATTTTTCACTACGGTGTTGATCTACCTGTTGTTTCATTCGATTTTGCACCAAAGTGGCATTATCCTTTAAAAGTTGGAGAACTTGTTGTTGATGCTCAATGTGATCTTTCACTGCTTGAACCTTTTTCTTCTTGATATTTCCTTCTATCCTTAGAGTTTGAGGAGTGGTAATTTCTTCCAATCCTTTACAAGATATGGTCTGATTCATTTCTTCTTTCTCTGGGGTTGGGTCCTAGTGTATATCCTCTTCTTTTGATGTTTCCTGATCCTTTTCTTCCTCCGCTTCGTACTCTATGTAAAATAATTTCTTCTCAGCACACTTATGACCTTTAGTACATTTGCTATCGCAATTGTAACAAAGCCCTTTTTCTCTTTTTTCTTCCAATTGTTGTGGTGTAACCCTTGTAGGTTGTGGAAGGTTAGGAGAAAAAACACTTCCATCTTTATAGTTGTAAGGGGTAGACTTTCTTGTTGCCATAATTTTACTTTCCACTATGTAACAAAGCCCTTTTTCTCTTTCCAATTGTTGTGGTGTTGCTCTAAAGAAGGTGTTTCTCTTTGTATCCTCATAATGTGCTATCATTTCCTCCATGAAAATTGACCATGTAACAAGTTGTTTACGAGAACAAAGCCCTTTATACCATAAAATTTGATCAGGTTCTAAATATGAAGATGCAATACATACCTTTTGTAATAGTGGTACACCATGTAGATCAAAATATTGCTCCATTTGATGTATCCAATTTACTGGATCCTTGCCATCAAACTTCCTCATATCACATTTTATTGAATTTAGGAGCTCAATGTTGAAATGACTATAACTCTGCAATTTCGATTCTTCTAGTTCTAAAATTACGACCTGTAGTAGCCCTATGCGTCCTCTTTCCAATGCCACTAGTCTGATCCAAATTAGATTCTCCAAGGAAGATTTATGCAAAATCTCCCACAATGACCTGATTATAGACTAGTTCAGTAGAGAGAACTTGTACGACGTGCCACGTGTCACTGTTTTGACCTTTGGATCTAAAAAATATACATAGGAAACTACAGTCCGTCCTCTTTCTATACCTTCTTACAAAATTTCAATTTGATGTTCAAAGAGAAATTTATGACGATTTTCCCCAGGTCACCTTTTTGGAATGTAATTTAGGAGTCTGCAAAAAGACCAACTTCCTCAAATCATACCTCCGCAAATATAGCACGAAAAGCTTTGAAATTTGGAACCGAGGTTCAGTGAAATTTCGTCTCAAATGAGTTTTTTTTTTTCGCTTCTGAAACGTCGCCGAAAAAAAGTTATAGTGAAAATTCCACGATGACCTATTTGGAGTAGTGAAACCGTAGAATCCAAAGCTCGGATACCAAATGTTATGAAACTAGCTCACGAAAAGATAGAGAAGATAGTTGAACGCCTTAGAATTCAGCCTCTTCGAGGGGGAAACCTCCTTTACATTACACAAATGAACAATTCTTCGATGATACAAATGAAAATACCTCCTTTCTATATAGAGGATTCTAAGGGGTCATAATGTAATCAAAGCTGACATAATAATAATAATAATGTAAAGGCACAATAATAACAATAGTGGGCTTCTATGGAGCACAATAGTAACAACATGGCTACTACATGGGTACATCAATATAATAAGGGGGTTGTACTAATAACAATAAGGAGTTACACTAGTAGTATAGGGGCCTAACACCCAACACAATGTTATACTTACCATTCATCTCCACCACAACCACAACCTCAACCACATCCATCTCAAATATCCACTCCCACTAAACTACCTGTACCACCATTTCCAAACCCACACATTGAAGTAGCTCAGCCCACTTACAATTTTGAGGTACAACACTTACAAACATCTCCTCTTGAGATCAATGGTATTCACCATAGCTCAGGAAGAATATTGCAAAAAAGAGATTATATTGATATCATTGAAGGACCACATCCAGAAGAATAAGATTCAAATGAGAAGACTATAGAATCATTGATTTCACTTGATAAAGAGTATACATCAAAATCAGAGATCAAGAGAGCTCCCTCATGGTTACCATAAAACCCTCCATGTATTCAACAGAACAATCAGCAAAAAGAGGAAAATTTGAAGGTCATGGTAGAAGAAGACATGAAGAATGATCCACATAAGTAAGAAAACCAAGGACATCAAAGTTATATTGAGGTTTGGTTCTATAAAATAAACAAGATGGAGTATCACTCTTTTCTTCAACCATTCTTGATCCTTTCAAAGCCAAATCATTTGGTATCTGAAATCCAGGTACATGTCAAAGCATACGTTTCAAACCTACACATCATTTTGTTTGTCATCTTGATGTGCACATGGCTCCATTGGAAGTATTCTTATACTTGAAAGTGATTTTGTTTTTCAAGTAGGGTAGGGTAGAAAAAAAAAGAAAAATAAGATAAAAAATAAAAATCTTAGGTGAAAACCTCCTTTGAGGCACCTTAGATTGGCTCATTGATTGAAAACCTCCATAAGGCAGTCAATGTGTTTGGGAAAAAGAAAAAATAAAGAAACAAAAAATCTTAGGTGAAAATCTCCTTTGAGGCGCCTAGGTAGACCTACTAGTTGAAAACCTCATTAATGTGGCTAGTAGGCCTAGAAAAAAAATAAAGGAAAAATAAATAAAAAAATTCCTTGCTCCATGTATCTCTTTGATGAATGTAGGTTTTCTCCAACATCTAGAAGGAAAAAAAACAAGTTGCCACCAAAGAAAGAAAAAATAGGTCAAACCTAGTCAAAAGAAGTCAAATTTTGGCTTTCCCCTCCTTTTCTCAAATGCTCCAACAAGGCCAAGGCCACACTAATCTATCACCCTCATATATTGCCACCATCGACCCATCATTCTCAAACTTTTCCATTCAATTTTCTTGTTGTCCTAAAAAACTATAGGAAGGTTTTGTTTTACTACAGGAAACAAAGATACATAGAGCAAAAAATTATTTTTTCCATAACTTGAAAACCATGTACCCATTTAAAAATATCTTTCATTGGGAGATGCATATGGATGATGATAACATGCCCGAGCAATTTCAGTAAATTCTAGTGTATAGTTTCCAAGAAATTGACTTCCATCATCTTCATCCATTTTTAGTTTTTCTCGAGATTCGTGCATCCATTGATCAATATTTCTTTATGGGGAGGTGCATAATGATGATGGCAACATTCTCATAAATTTTCAGGTCAATCCATTCTCTTGTTTGGGAGATATGGACAAAACAAGTCTCGTACAAGAGGTTGTCCTAAATTACTACAAGAGTTTCCTGTAGTACTACAGGAAGTTCTGAAAATCTACAGGGAATGCAGTTCGATGGAAAAATTATGATGTAGACCTATTTTGGGATAGGAAAAAATGACATTGAATTCACTGCATCTTAGCCAAAACCCATCATGACCATGATACTCTATGGCCACACCTTCCACTCGCTCCAATACTTATTTACCCTCCAATAGAGAATGACACAAACATTAAAAAAAGGGCAGCTATAGCAGCCTATTTGGAAGTAATAGCAGGCTCCAGGCCTAACCTCCAACACCATGATTGAAAGAGGAGAAACATAACTACAGGCACAATGAAACTCCTCCAGAGCTCAACAGCAATAGAGGAATCCATCACCTACACATCAACAAGAAAACAACCCATCAACAAAATAAGATCAACAAAAAAGAAAAAGGCAGTCAAGAAGATGTACCTGAGTCATAAGAAGCACAACAACATCAACTCAGCAGAAGCATGCATGTCTCTCCAACAACCATCAAGTAGGTATAGGTATGCAATATTCTTGACCTCTTCTCTTGAGCATATTATAGTTAGAAATTTGTTGCCAATGCATGAGAGATGAGGTTTTATAAGATAATGATGGTTTAGCAGTCTTAGCCACCTTCAACTCATTAATTGCAGCTCACTCCTTCACTCATGATGTTGAAAAGTCAAATTATGAAGGGTGATGATTTCAAGGAATGAAGACAGTAGTTAAAAGAAGAATTTTTTGCAAAGGTCAAGTCACCACAACACTTCAAGCCCTCCATACACTTCATATTCACTATCTATCCATCATTCATCCATCCCATTTCATAATTTCAAGGCAAAACCTATCTCACCCTGAAAATTTCTTGAAAAAGAAAACAGATCATCCTCTCCATTTTCACAAACCTACATCATTTCCCATCGCTCACATATAGTTAGAAGACTCTAAAGGAAGAAGGAATGACTACTACAAGAAGGAAGAATGCTGCTACAAAAAGGAAGAAAGAAAAAATTGTGTTAACAAATGACAGTGCCTAAGAGAGACCTAATAAAAATAGAGAAATTCAAGGCCATTAGGCAACCATCTAGGTCATAAGAGAGAAGAAGAAGGCAATAAAAGGAATTGAGATATCCACCATCAAAATAGAACTCAAACTGTAGTGATGAAAAGAGACTTTCCAAGAGGTCTCTAATCTCTTTTTAGCTTTTGTTGAAGGCCTAAAAGATGTTATAGAAATGAGAGAAAGGCATGGGAGTCAAGTTGAGGGCCTATTCTAGGCTCGAACTACCATTTATGCTCAAAAAGGATTTCCTATAGTTTTAACAGGGTTTCTTGTAGGTTTCTTGTAGTTTTGATAGGAATTACTACATGATGTCCTAGTTCTCATGTAAAGGCATTTTGAATGTTCTAGAGGTGTCCAAATGGTGGAACAAGGTAGTAGAAGATTGATAAAGATGTGGAATACCTTGCCAAACTGAAAAATATTCAAGAACCCATATTGAATAAGGGGAAGAAAGCAAGCTAACGGTCTCAAGAAACAATGATTTTTCTATGCACAAATAGATTTTTGGGCTTGTCCTTGCAGAACTTACATACAATATTATTAAGAGAAAGGACAGAGGGGTACACAAGAGAGAGGCCACCAGGGCCATGGATGAGGCACAATGAGATCACTAAGTTTCTTAGAGGATGAGCAACACTTTTAGCAGGTGGGTATGATGGGCCTCTAAATTAGACATAAATTAAGGCCCATGCTTCTAAATTAAACATAAATTAATGCCTATGACCATCCTTCAGCACTTAAAACTCTCTTTTTGCATTAGATAATTTATTTTTAACTTTAATATATTCATTATGAAGGTTTATGAATAATTGCATATTTTTGTCTAATATTATTTATTTTTGTGGAATATTATGATAATATTGGGTTGATTATGAAAATTTGGAGGAGATATTTTAGGGACTTTCTCCCTAATATAGGAGGATCACTATTAAATAATAAATCAACAAGATATTATGGAATTATGGCACATATTGTGGAACTCCAATGATTGAGAAAATCTAGGAATGTGTTCCCTACCATTTAATGCAGATCCTAGTATTGGGAACCAGATCAACTAATCAAGAGATTTTCACGAGGAAAGCTTCCTCCATTCATTAGGAATTATTTCTAATCATTTTGTATAAGTACCAAGTCAAATTTTCCTCTAGGAATAGATTTTTATTAGTGTTCTTGTGGAGAGAACTCGTATTTTTGTAGCTTCGTTGCCTTTTCTTGCAGGGATGTAATTGTATTGATGAAAATAATGAATATCGGTGTCATGCTCAGCTTCTAAATCTTATTTTCCTCCATAGGTCTCTGATTTTCCTTTGGCTTGGCCATCCCATGAGTCTCAGAGCCCTTTTTTATCTTTCTCTTTCCTTCTTTTCACTTCTTATTCACATGCATCTCTTGTTTTTATTTCTTTCTATTTCTGCATTTAGTATTAATGATTTCTTGTTCTAGGTTTGAATTAAATGGTTGATGTAAGTTCTTTTGTAGGATCACAAGCACAATTTCATCCTTGTAAAAGCTTTGGAAGGTCATAGTAATCATTGAGCTACTTGGATTAGCTTTCTTATTCCCAAATCTAGATTTCTGGAACTCCTTTGTGGCAAAGAACAATAAATTTCTGTTATTTTTTAGAGAAAACTAACAAGCTTCAATAGACTTAGTTCCACTTGAATTAGATCAAAAAAATATTTTAGTTCATAACAAAAATTACTCCATTGCATTTTCATTTGATTAGGTTAGTCATTTTATACATTTACTAGCTCACTAGTTCTCGAATTTCTAGATTTTCGACAAGTAATTTTCTATTATTTTTAGCATGGGTTAACAGAGGTCTTTTGAGTGATTCTACCTGAAATGGAGACCTAAGGCATCCAAGTCAATAACAAAATTTGTCCCATCCAATCTGGATTTGATTTTCTTGGTCATTTGATGAATTATAAATTTGTATAGTAAATCTATAACATCTTATAGTAAAACAGGGGATCCTGTAGGAGAACTAGGGGATCCAGTAGGAGAACTAGTACTTCTTCTAGGAAATCTTGTAGCGGCCTGTTTTGAGCCCAAATTGAGAAAAATCATCATTGAAGTTGGGATTACGCCCCTACTTGACTTCCAAGCCATCAAAATCATAGTACCCCTCTTCATCCACACTTGTCTCCCCTACCAAAGATCAAGGAAATATTAGCATTTGCATTTATAAAGAAAACATATTTAAAAAATGAGTTCTTTTATATTTACACATGCACACAACAGTTAGTCCTCTCTAGATCATATTTCATGCTTCGATTATTTAAAACATCACATGTGACAAATAGGGTTAAAATAGGGTTCTTTTGCAAACAAAGTGTGTTAATAAGTAGATAAAGGATTTCATGTTACTTTACAAGAATATTTTAATTCAGTCTTTCATTCCTGAAAATAGGCGGCATTTCTTTTCTCTCACGACAACAAAGGAAGGACACATTGTATGTTGCACATATAGCGTCTATACCTCTTAATTGTGTACGAACATCGGATGATAATTAAAGTCGGTAGCATTGAGAGTTGCAGCATTCTTGTTGCAATACTGAGGCTTATCAAAAACCAAGAACAAAATTCTCAAACCCTAAGGTCCCTAACTATCACGATTCCACAAGTCCATCAGCTCTAGTTTATTTCAAATATATCACTTATTTTTATGGTATCATGAATCCCATAATATTTTTTCATGTCAAATAGACACTCAACCCCATAGTTGAGAAAGAAAGATAGGAAAATAAAAAAAATTGAAGACTAGGATTAAGAAATTCAGGGTCCTGAATCGATATGTCGAAAACAAAAATGCCATCTTGAAAACTAAAAATGAGAAGCGACAAGAAGAAATTGCTAATTTTTTGAAGTAAAATAGGAAATTCTTGAATATGGTTAGAAAATTTTATAGGAAGAATTATTATATGGAAATAGACAAAAGAGCCTTACAAAGAAATCTACAGGTAGAAAAGAAGAAAAGTGGAGTTAATGTAAATATTAACATTGGAAATTAGTACATTTACAAGGACATCCCAATTTTGATAAATTTTGTTTAGAAGTTCCCAACATCAATCAAGAATCTATCAATTGTGTCTTTCTTATGTGAGGAAACACAAGAACTCAGGCTTTGGGGAGATGCTAGGCCTCCAAGTTGACACTATCCTTGTTATCATTCGAACCCATTTTTTTTTCCAAGTATAACCCTCCTTTTTATGTTACTGAAAGGAAAGGGATGTGAACAAGGACCATGAGGTAAATTATTGGTGTTCATCAATTGTGCATTTTTTTAATGCATTATAGGAGCTAATCTATATTATTTCCATGAATAATGATTTATGAATATAATCATGAAACTCACATGGGTTCCTGTAACCTGATTCCATGGTTAGCATGATTATGTACCCTCAAGACAAAATGTCAAGACATGGGTTATCTCCTTAACACTGTTGAGAAGCTCTCTCTCCTATGAAATCATATCGATGGTCACCAAAGGAGGCCTGTGATGGCATTAAACCAAATGTTCAATCATGGATAAAGTTAAAGAGGAAAAAATGTTAGCCAAATTTCCAAGTCTGCGAAATAGACTTATCAAGATCATACATGATCACATGATCATTCAAGATTAGAAAAAATCATACTAGTTCTAAAATTGTAAAGTGATTTACTTAGGTTACCTAAATGTGCTTTTTTTCAAATTCATGGTGATGGTCCCTATGGACATCACGATATATGATGTAAGTTATATAAGTTATAGTAGAATCCATAGACCTAGTTAATGATATTATTATTATAGCTTTATTGTAAGTTGATCAAGTTGGATTGTTGCGGCATTTCTGCATGTAATCCACGGATAGAGTAATATAATTTTTTACTAGTATTTATTTGATATGTATTTGTGCTCTATTTGTGTGTGATCTAAAGTTTTCCATAGGAAACGTGCACTGGTTTGGAGGAGACCACCAATCCAACCATGTTTTCCTATGTATCATACAATCTTCTATGATATGTTTCTAGTTTTGTTTATCATGTGATTGGTTTATTTGAATAGATTGTGTTTTTACATCTCTCTGCATCTAGGTCCCCTATATAAGTTTGTGTTTTTAATTAAAACATGTGTATCTATTATAGATTATATTCGGATTGATGTAGTACACAATAAGCTCATAAGTTAAGAGCTATATCACTTATGCTAACCTTACAGTCATTTAAAGAACCATGGTTCATTAGATTTCAATGAAAGCATTGTGTGTTAGTCTTATAATCTTTTATAGCTCAAATTCATATTTTCTTGCCCTATTCTAGGTTTGGATTTACACTTGTAGAGGTGAAACCGATTACTAAAGGATAAAATTGATGCATTGTAACCTTTCATGGTTATAGGAACACACCAATCTCGTGGTATGGAAGACTATAATTAGAAAGGAATTGCCCTATATCGACACCAAGTGATCATTATAGTTTAGGACTTGTTGTTTGTGTGTTTCTTTGCAAATCATTATGTAACTCACTGGAAGGTTATAAATTGAATTACAACTTCACTCGGGAAACTAGAGTGATTTCCCAAATTGCACATAGATTGTGGCCTAGAGAGTAGGGACTTTTTAATAGGTACCCCAAGATACCTTGTAAAATTTCCCTTTCAATTCAATTTTACTTTCCTAAGGATCTAGTGGTAAATTTTATTGAAGGTAAGACCGAGAGGCATTCCATAGAAACCCTCAACCTATATCCAGTTGAAAGGATTAGTATTATGATCTTCTAGGATAATGAATAGATCTATCAACACCTTTGTAGACTTTAATAGTCAAATTTCTAAGTAGAGACAAGTCTCTTGTCCCATAACCAAAGAGGTTTCATACATCAATTTAGTTTGATTTGGATTTGACCTTAAAAATACATTATTATTAGTATTATTATTATTATATTAATTACACATACACATACACACACACACACACACACACATATTATTTGGAGTGAAATCTTGGGAAGACTAGGAGTACTTCTCCACTAAATAGGGTAAACCAAGTAAATTATAAGCCCTGATTATGGGGCCTCGCCCCAATAGAATCGAAGAAATTTGAAACCATGATTAACAACAACTAGCAATAATATCAAAGAACTCCACATCTATCTCTAAACCACTTGAGCTAACACTTGTAGCTATATATATAACCAGCATATATATATTATATATATAATATATATATATATATATATATATATTGGTTATATATATAAATATGTTAAATTATAATATATATAGTCATATTAGGATGTCATAATATGTATATAATGTTAACTATAAATAAATATAATACTAATTGATATTTATTTAACTAATAATTAGTTAATTAAAATATCATAATTAATATAATTATTATAATTCCCTAATGCCATGGGAACCATCTTGAACACTCCTATAGAGGAGGATATCTTCTCTTTGGAAGATGTTGAGTTCAGGATTAAGCAACTCACTGATGGGAAAGCTAGGGATATTGAAGGATACCAAGCTAAAATTCTCAAAATGGGAAGGTCTATCCTCATCATTCATATACACGAATTCCTTAATTTTGCAATGAAACGAGGATTCCCTAAGCCTTGGATGAAAAGCCTTATCGTACCTATCTTTAAAAGTGGGAATAAAAGCATTCCCGCTAACTATAGGACCATTATGATTAGCCACATATTAGCCAAATTGTATGGGGTAATTTTGGAAAAGAAGATTAGCCTTTGGCTTGAAATCCATGGTAAAAGAGCTCAAGGGATATGTAGATTTAGGAAACATCACTCAACTATAGACTATCTTGTTACTCTTACGATCATGGCAAAGGAATTCCACAATAATTTGATTGATCTCTTTTGATGTTTTGTTGACTTTAGAAAAAAGTTTGACACCATTCCTCGAGATAAGCTATGGAAGAGGTTATATGAAATAATGGTTCCTCCCAAGTTGAGGGCTATTATGGCTAGGCTATATGAGAATATTTTTTCCAAGCTTAATACCACTGAGGGTTGGTCAGAAGAAATTACATGCAATATTAGAGTTAATCAGGGATGTCCCTTATCCCCTACCCTTTTTGGAATTTACATTAATAAGGTAGAAGAGTGTTTGGAAGTTGTACGATGTGGTGGACCCAAGCTCATTGGGATGATCATTACTCTTCTCCTTTATATTGACAATATAATTATTTTATATAGGAGCCAAGATGATCATGAAAAAAAGCTTATAATCCTCCAAGATTAGTGTGAATGTTAATATCGACAAGACTAAACTCATGATAATTAAATCCAAAAAGATTAACAATGATAATTTCATTTATGATAATAACAACTTGGAGAAAGTTTCTTCATACAAATATCTAAGAATCAACATCCATCATTAGCTCAATTAAAACTATATGATTGAGCAAAGGACAATTGGAGGCTAGAAAGCATATCATGAGTTTGAAAACACTTGTAACGCAGTTGATCTTTTGGCATGGAGTCAAAAAATGTTTCTCTTTAAGACTTTTGTCATCCCTATTATTTTATATGGATATGAGGTTTAGGTTTGCAGTATATCTAGAGAATCATGGAGGAAAATTGGGTTGATACAAAAACAATTTATAGCCTACAACCCCAAGATTAAAGGAAATACTCCCTACCCTATGCTCCTGGTTGAATTTGGTCTTTCCCCCATTGAAATCATGAATATGAATAGGTATCTCATGTATAAGAAGAAGATATACAACAAGGAAGCTAGAAGATATCCTAAAATTGCTTCTAACCTAGTCTTGGCTCAACCTTTGGGGGTAAAGGAGGAAATCATCTTGAAGGATAAGGATCATATTAAATATATTATTACTTCCAAATTTAAGGATAATTTGTGGGACAATAAGGAGTTAGAGGGAAAAAGGAATTTAATAAGGTTATCAACCCCAATCTCAAAAACCAATTTTTTTTTTCTTAACCAGTGATAAGAAGAAAAATAACATTCCCAATATATGAACTAATTCTCATGAGATTCAAAGTGAAATTAAGCATTGGTATATTCTAAAAACCCCTTGGGATGGGAGAGTTTGTCACCTTTGTGATGCTAAGAGGGTTGAAGATGAAAAACATTTCTCTTCGATTGCCAATTCTTACTCACATTTGTTCTAATTTTCATAATATTTGCCACAATACCAACGTTCTTGACTTTTTAAGTTAGTAAAAATACAAGGATTTAGGAATGGTTCTCTCCCTTCTTTTTTATCATAGAAATAAAATGTTAAAGAGTCTCAAATAATCTCTTAGTTTCTTAGGGTCCAATAGATCATATTGGTCTTAGTGGATGTTAATCATCATCATTATATTTCAAAATTAGTTGATTAAAATTATATATTAAATATGTATATATTAATAGGTATTATCTTAATGATGAGTCTTGTTATAGACTGGAAACTCTGATTCATAAATGGCTACTGTGGGATTAGTTCCGAACAATAAAACTCAAGATACCATCCACAAAAATCTTCAAACAATTAGGCAATATTGTTAGGATATTCCGACACATAGGAAATAGTTAAGTATAACTTGGTCTAGTGTAGAGTTAGGTAAAGTGTGTTTCTTTACTATGTACTTTTGTAACTTACAATCTGGCAGTCACAACATGTTCTAGACATGAAGTGCTCTGATGGTTCATTCTCTCCTCGGTATTACTGACACTTGATCCATGGCTTAACACCTGATTGGTCAATGATCTCTATTTAAAGAGCATGGAGGGTCATTTGTAATGTGACTGTTCATGAGAAGCTTATGTAAATTTTCTTTCATTTACATTAATAAATTTCCTGAAGTGGTCGCGTTGGTTCAGCCTGTGGATTGTTTCCCTCTTTGAGGGTTTTAACCACGTCAAGAATACTAGTGTATTGATCCGTGATCTATTTGTGAGCGGTGTCCTTTGGTGTTCTATCTAAAGAACTTACCCTATAAATTCCTACATGGTATCAAAACTATTTTAGGGCCACATCCATTGGTGATCCAAATCCGAAGTTGGTATAACTGCATCTGACTGTTGTTTCCTAGATCTACTATTTCTGACCGCTTTCAGGCCGAGATGATTGCTCTATTGTGTTAGGAGCATCTATTCCAATGAGTAACCCCTTTTTTTCATGCGAAAAGTTTTTTGGTAGCCCTAGCTATGCCATTTTTAAGATATGGAGGTATACAATCTTTATTTGCAGTTTTAGTTATTTATCTCTTCGTTTTATATTATCGTATCCATACCTTTCATTTATGTGTATGTTCTTTGCCCTACAACTCTGTGCAATTGGGGAAAATCATAAACAGAAAGGAAGGATTTTTCTCATGTGTATGCTCATTTCCATTGTGCCTTAGTGTGATATCAGAAAATCAGAAACATTGAGGAAAATATTTAGTTTCCGACAAAATCTAACTTGAAGCCGTAAGGTTTCGGTTTTTTGCATGTCCGTTTTCGATTGTGTGGTTTTCTTTTTGTAGGCAAAAATAGTTTTCTCAAGTAAGCATGCACTCCAAAGATTCAGTGAATAAAACAAAAAAACAAAAACAAGACAAAAGAAAACCCCTTCCTCTTTTTCAAAAATTACTAACATTTTAAACTAGCTCACTTGGTCCAAAGTTACTTTATGAGAATAGAGGTCTTGGGTTCAAGTCTTTCTTTTTGTTGAATTAATTTTTCAAAAATCACATGTAACTTATGTTTTAAAGTTACTGTATGTAAAATTGTTCTCACCCATTATAAAAAGTGAGTCACTTATAATTCTAAAGGCTCTTTATCTTTTATTTAAGTTACAATTTAGTGGTAGTTCATAATGTACCATTGTAAAAGGGACTTTCACTTATTTCTAAAAGTGGGTCACATAAATTTTTTTAAAAGTGAGCTAATTAGATTAATATTGGAAAGTGGGAGGATTTTTTTAAAAATATAACATTATCATTCACTTCCACACATTCACGTACTTCGTCGGCATCTTCAACAACTTTTCTTCAAAAAGTCATAACTTCTTCATCCGAACGCTGTTTTTAGAGCCGTTTTTTTTTAATCAGCCTAATTTTTCGAGATCTTTCCATCGGAAAACTTAGTTTAAACATCTACAACTTTAGATTTTGTTAAAATGGAAAATCCATGCCAAGTTATTTTTGACAGCACCAACTACTTCCAATGGGTGTCCTACATGGAGGATTTACTTAGAAGTAAAGGTCTTTATAGAATAGCCGTAGGTCAAGAGTCTAAACCTAAAGATGAAAATAAGCAAGCCAAATGGAAAAATATACAAGATCAAGCATGTGGGTTGATAGGGATGGCTATTTCTCCAGACCTTAGATTCCATATCATGGAACTTGATACCCCTAATAAAGCAATGAAACAACTCAATAAAGTTTTTGGAATTAAAAATTAAATTAGAGTCCATCAACTCGAAAATGAGTTGCTTACGTTGGAACCCAATATTTTTTCTTCCATTGAAGATTTTTTGTCCAAGTTCAAGACCCTTAGACTTCTCTTGGAAGGTGCTAAGGTTAAGAAAGAAGGTGGTAGCCTTATCTATTCCATTCTTACTAAGTTGGGACCAACCTACTCTATGTTTGTTACTACATTCCATTCTACTAGAGAAACCTTTATTTCTCAAGGACAAGACTACAAGTTCCCCCTCTTTTGATGCCTTTTGTGATTATTTAATAAGAGAACAAGAAAAACTCTTACATCTTGGTCTTTCTAATCTTGGAAACTCTTCTAAGAAAGCCTAAGGCGCCTAGCAACAACCAAGTTCAAAGAGTCCTAAGAAGAAACATCCTAAAAATAATGGTCCTAAACCAACCAAGGGTCCTAAGCACTTTCAGTCTCAAAATTAAAAATAAATTCAACAAAATGATAAGGCAAATAAAAGCAAAGGGAAGAAGACTAATAGAAATTGCAACTTTTGTAATTGAGATGGCCACTTAGAATCCTAATTCTTTAAGAAGATGGAAGCCTTGGAAGCAACAATGAAGAATCATAGCATCCATTTGGAGCACTCTTCAAGTTCAACTTCAACTTCAAGAATATCACTTTTTGCATGTGGTTGTCAAGAATCTCGGCCTGGTTATGCACTAAATGTGTCTTCTTCTTCTTATTCTCATGAGTGGCTCATTGATTCCCGAGCTTCTTATCACATGGCCAAAAA